>CACRXP010000271.1:530535-552088 GCA_902702965.1 Spirometra erinaceieuropaei | reverse complement strand
TTCGCTGGCACGATTTCCACCGTCCGGCCGTCCGGGGACTGACTGCATATCCAAGTGAGACTTCGGGTTTCCCAAACCAGAACAAGCCAGCGCAGACAGGGCATTCTTGCAAAGACAGCCTCCACCTGCTCCCTCTCCAATGCAGTCTCGCTACGGTTGAGATAGAGAAGGATGTAAGATGCCTCCACACAATCGGCCAGTGCAGACAGGTGTTCGGCGGTAAATTCGTCGTCAAGCAACCAATGGAGTGTTTCCAGCCTCCAAGGCGAACTCTTCCTGGCCACCCAAACATCTGCATGACCCAGAGAATAGCAGACGAGTGTTTTCAAACATGGACAAACGCGGCAGAGATCATCCACCTCCAACCCTCGTATGCGATAGGCTCGATCTACTTCAAGGTAGCTAAGGGACGGAAGCATCTCCAGAAAGGGTCGCAGGTCAGCAGCCGTAACTGTAACTGCTCTGAAGAGCTCGCTGCCCAGAACTCTTCCCGAGTTGGCAAATAACCGACGCACGCATGGCAGTTGACCGCGAAGACTCACAATCTGCCTCACTGCCTGCTGATCTTTGAGACATCCAACGAGCAACTCTGTTGAAATGTCTAGTGAGACGAGTGTATTCTTTTGGCAAGTCAAAAGAGGCAGGAATTTCAGTCTGACGACTGTTCCAAAGTCTTGGGAAAGCATATCCATACGTGGCATATCCGTTGACGTTAGAGAGCATTGGAGGTGGGAGCTGCCTACACCAGCCTTCAGGAGGATCTCTTCAATGTCACTTCTTCTGGGTTCCTCATCACTACGACTTATGATCGGTTCAAGGCAAAATTCCAGATGAACTTCCTTCAGGGAGAGCGGAACAATTCGATCATCACTGAGGTAGAATTCGCTGCAGCCCATGAACCTCACCCCCGAGGGGCACGAATACCAATCATTGGGATCCGCAAGCCCCAAGGTTACACCAGCACTTGACGGAATATTACACTCTCCATCGTCGTTTGCGACGCTGTCTGGACGGCTCTTTGGAGCGGAAAAGTGTATTCAAGCGCCCGGAAACAAGGAATGGTACTTCGGTCTATCTTGAATGTATGTGAATATGTCTGTACATTCTAGAACAACAAGTTCAAGACTCCGAAATCCGATTGGTATATGGTTTTCATCAAGAAGGAAGGACGTGAGTGGTATTCGTAATTTCCGCAGATTTTGGAAAGACAGGTGGATTTCCGCGTGATGGCAGGTTCTCGCATCGATCGACAAAAGACCATCAAGCAAAGCAAGTTGTCTTGTGTTTCTGACATGATGTAGCACAGAGCGATAACAAACGCAACACCAGCGTCCATCAAATCGGATGCTCACATCGTCCAGCGACGAGAAACAGCCCACCCCCTTATCAACGCCCGCCTTACGAATCAGATCCGGCATGTGACACAGACTCAGACTTAGACGGCGCAGTTGGGGTAGATGGTGGCTTCCAAAGTAGGTAAAATAATCAGCTACGTTGATACACTGAGCGCTGAAGTCCACCGCAACCACGGTCATCAAGGGAATTCCGACGAATTCATCCAGAAACCTCCTGATTCCCCCATCACACGTAGGTCCTTCTTTCCAGAGGGCTAGCTCCGTCTCTGAGTCGCTCGTATTCCATACCAGTTCTCCAATCGGCAGCTTCTTCTTCACCCAGTCGTCATCCAGAAATACGGTAATGGGATTATTGAGGGCGCATGTTGGAAAGGCTAAGTCAAAATTTGACTGATCCAGAAGCGACAAATATTTACGCAGTCGGTTCCTCACCGCTCTACTTTGGATGGCAATCTGGCAGGTAGAAGGCCCTTTAAGAACTACAGAGGCGCCTGCCTCGAAGCACTTTTCAGCTGACATGCTCCCACATGCTTTGTAGTCCATTGCTCATGCAAGATATGTGGGCTTCGAGAATCCAGCGCTACTGCTGCTACGTAAGTTATTAAGGCCACCAATGAGAAGCGCTGTAGGCACTTGCCTTCTGCATTTATTCACTCATTCTGCAGAGGCTTTGCCATCCAATCAGATTCCAGGCAAAATTTTATAAATAGGCTTTTTTTGGTAGATTTGAATATTTATTGTTGAAGCCGATGGGTAGTCCTCAATGGGAGTTCCTTTTAACTTTATGTATCGAGTTCATGCCTTGTAGTCTTCGTAGAATCATCAAAGCTACTTCCGTTTTCCTCTCCACCGCTGGATATGCGAACGACATGGCCTCGTGCCGAGAGCGCACCAGATACTCTCCATATGAAATATATTGTGATTTTGTTTCTACTTATTTCGTTAATTCGGTGTGTCTGTTCAATACGATATTTCATGCGAGAACCGACACCCCGAGTAGGTTTATTACATGCACAAGACCAGCGCTGCCCACGACAATCAAGTGATCCGAAATCCAAGATCGGAAGGACAAGGATATCAGAACGAAATTGGAGCGTAGAAAGACTGCACCATGGTTAATTAGATGGCCCAGTAAGCATGAGATTTCGATATAGAACCTGAACACCATAACTACTACTACTACTACTACTACTACTACTACTACTACTACTACTACTACTACTACTACTACTACTACTACTACTACTACTACTACTACTACTACTACTACTACTACTACTACTACTACTACCACCACTGCCTCAGCCATAATTATCGCTACATCTTTTGCGTAGCGGACACACGAACCCATTTGCTATGCAGTAGTTGTCCTACCTCATGAAATGTCGATCAAAATTCTGAAATGTGTCCTTGATTAGAGGGAATTAATCAGGTGGGTTTTTTGCACTGATTATCATGCAGTATAATCCCGAGCTATTTCAGTCACTCCGGGATACCCTTTTTTTCAACGACCCCCTTTCAGGCCACCTGCAAAAACCACACTCAGCGAAAAGAACTACTTAAGTATTGTGATTTTTTTTCATATCGGTATTCAATGCCCTTATAAATTCAAATAATCTCAGATAAGGTGTTACACTACAGAGGTGCTCGACCGAAATGGTCATCAGACTGGGTCACGCCACCCGTCAGTCGGGCTGCGCAGATCCTCAACAAGTCTGCAACTACTTCCGTACTTATGGGGTACGATGGCACGTCCAGACGTAAGTCTTCAAGCCACCGAGGAAAATCCTAATTGACAGACCCGGGCAGTGGACTCGTGAGACCGACAGCACATTAGCGCCTTTCTTACTCTAACATATTTGACGCGGATGAATCCGGCACGACGCACTAAAAATCGTGATTTATAGTGCTGCAACAGATTAGATAACTCCGTCCTTTCCAGGGGCGAAAGTCAGGCTCCTTGCTTGGTGCGGGGTTTATGGCACTCTCACACGCCCGAGATCGAGCCGTCCTTGTAAAGACTCGATAATTGCCGTGGGAACCAGGTCGCGTGCGGCACGTGTAGACTGGCCGTTTAACCTTGCCAGTCACTGCACCCCCGTCGTCTTGGGACTGTTTTTTGACCACAGCGTGGTTGGTGGGGGGTGAGAGAGTGAGGTAGATGCTGCGAAAGTCCGTCCCACTATAAACTTACTCACCCACAGGACACCGGTGCCGCGTCCACTCTGCGGAATAACAAATGGAAGTGGCCAATGAAAACGGTCGAAATGCATCTGCGTCAGACTATTTTGCCCTTACCTATCTGTTCATCATTGTTAAACTTACTGTCAGTTTAAATGAATGGGAGGAACTCGGCACAACGCGACGCGCTTGGTATGTGTTGGTATGTGTCAGGTCGTTTGCCATTTGATTATTAACTCTTCCATAACTCCTGTCTTATCCTGATATCCATAGGCTGGAATTGGCAGTCGCGTCTTCTGCACTCGCAACTTACAGTCTTTTTTGGATAATGTTGGGTGCACATAACTAGTACTGACGCTATTGAATATGCAACTCTAAAATCCCCGGGGGGTGATTGTAATTTGTCAGTAAGGGAACGTTGATACTGGGTATACTTCCAAATGAGTGAAAGAACAGAATGTGTTTGGATTTACAAGGGCATCGAAAATCAATGAGAAAAATGCATACCACGCAAGCTTTCGTTCTCTGTAGAGCAGACTTGACTGCAAAACCTTGGAATTATGCTGTACGATAATGAGTATTACAACTCTACTTAAGTAATATTTTTTCCAGCTAACATCTCGTGGGATAGCACATCCACTAGATGCAAAATATGGTAAATACTACCAAAATGCACGAACATGTATGAGAAGGATGCAGTTACTTTGTTATCCTACCAGTGCGCTCTAGTCCATACTAATCGGGTCTCGTACAATCTGATAGTTATGTACTAATTCCTTATTCATGCTCTGCCCTACCAATATACGCTTACCCTATTTTATCATTCCACTAACGGTCCTATATTACGCGTCTGTAGCGGCCGAGGAAGTCAAGGGTAGCACACACCAAAGTAAGGAAACGCTGAGAGGAGATCCTGGCGGAGATAGATCTGAACGGAACTGTTAGCATCTCTTGATACTCATTCACACGCAGAATAAGAAGTTACATCGAGTAAGGGATATAGTATAATATAAAGAGATAGGAACGGGAAATGTGTATAATAATTGCTAATAGTACAAGCGGGAATAGTTTCAACTCTGGAATAACCTGTCTGGGTGGAGAGGCGATGCCGACATGCCAGCTAATTAACCGGTGGGGAAGGCAGCTCTCTGGGCAACCGCAGAGAAGGGCCGAGGGAGGTGCCGACGTAGAGAGAAGGAGAACGGTAGGAGCGTCACGGTACGATGCGGGAAAAGGGGTCGGCGGAAGTGAGAGGAAGGGACACCGGCGATCTTCACCAGCACGCAGCTACGCCATCTCCATCCTGGGTCCGCGCGCCGAAAAGTATTACAGCATTCAAACAAACCTGTTCATCGCCACGCGCCGAAAATTGTTACGACATTAAAACAACCCTGTTCGGGCGTTACACGTCCATGTTTTCAATGGCGCGGCTCATAAAAGCCACAACTATCTGGTCTCTCACGGATTCTATCATCATCTTGTATGTCCGCACCGCTCCTCTGACGCAGCAGCTTAAGCCATGGTGAGACGCTAGCCACTAGACCTTCAGGCTCGACCCCGAACAGAAAGATAAGGGTTTGGACGCCAGCTGCGAGAATAGTGTATTCCGCACAGCATAACTGTGGCAACCGGACGAGGGCACATCCGACGCTGGGGGAGTGACGTATGCGTCGCAGAGTATTGAACAAGAGCACGTCTGATTCGGTCTTGAAGATGATTGGACAGTCGAAAATCTGTGAGCGAGCGAAAACCAGCCTGTTGCCGGTGCGAACATACACGTGATCGTAGGCATGCACAGCATCTATCACACTCTCTCCTCTAACTGTGTCCGATTCCAAGACATGGCCAAGAAGACTGGAGACGGGAGAGGGGGCAGGTGACTGGCACAGCCGGACCTGCACCTAGGTGCACCACCACCCCCTCTGGTCCACAACAAACACTTGACCAGGATTTTTTCGCCAACAACAAAAACGGGGGAGGGAGGCGGCAGGGAGACCAGTTTGCGTGACGTGAGCCGGAAACTGGGCCTTCCACCACGCCCCGAGTGTTGGCATTTGTTATGGGTGCGGATTCCCGATAAAGACTGCCAGAATCCAATGCGACCCCGCATTGGTACAGCGCATCTACCGCATGGACCATTTTGGAGGCACAGGGACACTACACCTCCACTCCGGCTAGCCTATTCTGGTCTTTTCTGCTCCATTCTATTCGACAGATAAATATAGTCCAAGTGATGCAACAGCCTCCGCTATCTTAAGCAGCAATAAAATGAACACACCCACAAATCACAAGGTTTGCTTTTTCGATTTTGTGGTTGTACACACAGGTACGCCGCAGCAACCTGGATGTACAGTGCGTGACCGATCTCATGAAATATTGGCCAAGATTCTGAAACGCGTTTTCGATTAGGAAGAACTGCTTAAACGCGGTTGTAATACTGATTATCTTGCGACATAATCCTATAATATTTCGGACTGGGTAGGATGTTAGCTTTCGAATGCACTGTCTTTCAATCTCCTGTAGAAACCGTACTCGGTAGAAAATTACTGCTGAAGTAGCATGCATTTTTCACACTGATTTTCGATGGTCTCGCAGATTCAAATATATTTTATAGAATGCGCGAACAAAAATATGCTTTCTTGTAGCCGTTTGATAGCGAATCACGTCATCTTTATTGTTTATACTCGAAAAAGGCGTAGAATTAGGCTTTAAAAAGTTTCTAACTATGAGATTTTTAAGACCGTGCAATGTCCATTCATACAGCATTGCATCTCTCTGTTTACCACTGCTCCTCGTGAAATGCTCAACATGATCCGCATCCATTACAAAATTTTATGGACTCTATATGGTTTCTTTTTAAAGGCATAGAAGAATATGTGATTTTCTTTACGCTCATGCACCTTGCAGAATGAAAGCACTAGGCGCTAATGCGACGGTTGATTAGGTTCCAAATTATTCGGGTATTAGAAAAATTTATCTAAAACCTAATTATACTCCTTCTTCGAGTATAAAATATAAAAGTGACGTGATTCCCTATCAAATGACTGAAAGAAAGCATATTTTTGTTCGGAGTTTCTATAAAATATATTTGAATCTGCGAGACCATTGGAAATCAATGGGAAAAATGCATGCTACTTAAGTAGTCATTTTTTGCCGAGTACGGTTTCTACAGGAGTTTGGAAAGCAGTGTATTCAAAAGCTGACATTCTGCCGAGTCCGAAATATTATAGGATTATGCCCCAAGATAATCAGTATTACATCCGCCCCTTAGTAATCCTTCCTAGTCGAAAACGCATTTCAAAATCTCAGCCAACATTTCATGAGATCGGTCACGCACTTCAGTGTCATTATGTTGGCAGAAATGAAGTGTTTCAGTTAAGTTATTTGACTACATCAATATAAAGCCCCGTGATACCTCTGTTGGTGATGTAGTCGTCTTTTCATTGGTCGTTCCGCCCTGCCAAGGTGAGGGTCGCGCGCCGACCAGTTTGAAAGTAAACAATCGATTCCAGCCAAATTGTGTCCCACCTCATTGGTAGGTTGCAGCAAGCGCTGGTCGGTTGGTGGGGCATACTTGTGCACCGGTCAAGATGACCTCACCCTACCTTCGCAACATACTCTGCCCCGTAGTGCTCGATGTCAGCGGCAACAATGCAGAAACGGAGGAGGAGGAGGACGCGGAGAGGGCGCATGATGAATCAGAGAGCAGTGTCAAAGTTAGGACACAGATCATGTGCCCAGTGAAGAGCAGTAGTGATCCCAGCCGACCGACAACAATCTCCCTGAGCGTCACAATTGGCGGTCCGCCTGCTCCTGTCCCAGTCTACCAATCCGAGGTCACCAACACTGCCCAGCAGTCAGCACCCTTCAGCATCGGCTACCAGTCCCCCGAGGGGGGCCTCGACCCCGGGGCTGACGATGATGCAGCTGGCGGTGGTCAGAGCGCCACCCGTGCCTCCTCCTTCGCTCTACGCTCCATGTCCACACCCACATACCCTGAGGACAACATGCACGCAGAGAACAGGACAGATGGAGGGACCAATAAGAATGTTCAAACGCAGTCGGAGGGTTATGGACGCGGTGGCATCGACGAAAGCAACTTCCAGGCAGTGTCGCAGACGCGGCGAAGTGTGGTGCCGCATCGCAGGCAGGATAGGAGTGCAAGCAAGACCTTTTTGAAGATCGACGAGGCAGAGGAGGCGGAGGAGATGAAGCAGGGTCAATCTACCGGCAAGAGTATGTACGGCGGATCCCGCGGACGGCAGTCGAGGTACACCAGGGTGTATAATGAACTCGGTGAAAATGCGCACGAGCGATCCCTTAAGATCACGCCAGAGGCGAGGAAGGTTCTGAAGAAAGTGCATGACACATTGAAACAACTGTTTGACAAACTTTTGGACGCATTGGAGAATTTGGTTCCGCGGAACTTCAGGCCCTGCGAGGAGGCGCTGGCACTGATGGAAAACCTGCATGTCCAGTTTGATGAGTTCATTCAGCATCTGCGGTACAGCCCCTATGAGATAGAGTTGAGAAATATCAATAATAAGATTGCCATGTTCATTGATGAACTGGAAGTTCAGCCAACTTTCCTCCTTCTACGGCTGGTTGAATTTGGTTTTCACATATATGAGTTTGGAACTTGGATTCGTGAAAAACTTCTCCCCACCTCCTACGCCCTCCTTATTCACACAATCCAGACCAGAATCTATGTAAGTCACACAAACATGTTTCTTTTGATGTACCAGTTATCTGGGATAAGCTATTGCAACAGCTGCCTTATTCGGCATTCCCTAGACCTCTAAAATTTCTCTCGTTCCTACGTCCCTCGCCCAGTGTCCGCATGACCTGGAATGAGGTAGATAATATATGTTGCTTTCCTGAGGATCACAGTTTAGAGAACAGCGAAGCGACGAATCAGAATGAAGTGTTGGCTGAAATTACGTAATGTGTTTTCAGTTCGAAAAGATTACTAAAGTAGGGGTGCCACGTTTTATCGCGTAATGTTAAGCAAATCACAGTCCGAACAGGATGCCGGCTTTCGAGTGAGCTTCTTATCCACCGTTTACATAAACTATATTCCGTCAAAATGAATGCTTAAGTAGCATGGGTGATTCCATTTATATATCCTCATAGAGTAACGTGTGAACTTGGAGTAACTTATTCGATGGAGGAACTTTTTTCACTTTCAACAGAGGTGCCGCGTGTTACGGCAGAATAAAATCGGTAAAGCACGTGTTTTTGCTTCAGATATATTTTATAGAATGCATTCACAAAAAGAATCTTTCATTTGCCCGTTTGTTAGAAAATTAAGTCTCCTTTAAATTTTATACTCAGAAAACGAATGTTTTTCGGCCGGAAAAACCTTCCCAATTCCCGAATGATTTCGGTCCCCATCTGCCTTCAAACTACAAGCTGTACACTTTTGGTTTAAGAGAAATCATAAATTTCTATATCTTTTTCTGAAAAAGACATATAAGGTCCATAAAATTTTCGGTGAATGTGGACCGTGTTGTCCACTTTATAGGCGGCATTAGTAAATTTGTTGGTGCGATGCTATACGACTGGACATTTCACGGTCTTGAAAAATCTCACGGTGAGACGCTTTTTAATACCAAAAGATACTCTTTCTTCAAATATAAAATTCGAAGAAGACATAATTTCCTACCAAATGACTAGGTCAAATAATATTTTCGTTTATGCTTTTCATAAAATATATCTGAATTTATAGGGAATTGAAAATAGATTGGAAAACTTCAGACTACTTAAGTAGTCATTTTTACGGAATGTAGTTTACGCAGCCGCTCGGTAAGGAGCTCTTCCGAAAGCCGACATCCTAACATGACTGGAACAACTTGGTATTATGCGACATGATAATTAACTTGACGCCTCTACTTGAGTAATCTTTTCAAATCTAAAAAGAATTTCAGAATGTTGGTTAAAATTTCATGAGATAGCACGACAGTTCGACCGTCGATTCCGACGATGTCCACAGTGTGCTACACACCAAGGTGCAGCAGGCACGGTAACTTGCGCGTGATCCAGTTTGTAGTGATAGCGAACTTGCACAGCATCTGCCGCCAACTCCCTCTTCCCCACTCCCCACCTGGACCCGGTGTCAAGACAGAGTCAAGAAGACCGGAGGCGGAGAAGGACGCAATTGGTTGGCCCCGCCGGAGCCGCGCCTAGGCGCGCCACCACACCCCTTGGTCCACAAAATATACCTGCCTACCTTGCACCAACAACAATAACATCAAAAACACTCCAACAGGGGTCAGAAGGGTGAGTATGACTGGGCAGCCATGCCCACCACCTGTATACCCAGCGGGAGTGCAAGCGCATCTACCGGCAGGGAACCATGCGTCAGAGGACTGCCATCGCATACCAGGCTGCGAGGGCCACGGTTTGCTGATACCGGGCATAGCACACGCTTTCAGACCCTTTGACCTTTGGACTACTGTATATTATCCGGCTTGGGACGCTTGCGATCATTCCCATCTACTTTTCTATTTCTTCAATATGCACCCCCCCCAAACGTCTTCTAAATGTTCGTCGGGATTTTCTACCAAACATACGGGTAAAAAGTTAAATTGAATTTAATCTGTTAACAGCAAAAGGAGGAGGGGCTTGGAAGCACGCCGCCCGTCAAACGAAAACACGGCGGCTTTGGCGCGTAGAAAGACGCAGCACGACTTAACGATGACAACCAATGATTACCCAGATGACGTAACCCTGCTGTCCAATGGCATGTCTCAGTTCTCCTATCGCAACAAGTAGTGAATGGCGAACTGTCGAATCAGTGTCTATATCGTCCATTTCAGGCCGTTTACTAACTTCCTCGTCAATTTTTCCATCCGTTCCTTCAGCGTATACTCTTAAACGACTAATTGGGAACGAAAATACTGCCAACCGACGCCATGTAGATGATCACTTCAAATGTGCGAGAAGGCTTCATTTTACTCAACATGCTCAGTATCAAGACCGAGTCAGAAGGACTAAAAATAACATTAGACGCTTCAGTTGACTGACCATTTTGCCCGCATTCGCGCTTGTCACGCGCGTGTTGGTCTTATCATGCTGGTTGGAAAACTTTGAGCCGACATTTTTGAATCGACTGCCGGTTGAATTGTGGGGTGGTGTGCATTGAACTCTGCACGTTTCGACCGCGTTGCCGTGACAACTAAAAATCACTGTGATTGGAAATAAGACTGGGTGAGGCAGCTGATCGGGTTTGTGTTTGACCCACACCTACCGCAACGTCGTACTGCTCTGACCCACAAACAGCCCAGTCCTTATCCAATGAGCTCCGCTGTGGGTTCCACGCTCTAGATAAGGGTCAAGTGATGTCATCTGAAGGCAAGTCGCTCTCTGTTCAGCGATAATGGTGACGGTAGTCATCATTATTATTGCTGCTGCCGCCGCTGCAGCCGCCGCCGCCGCCACCACCACCACCGCCGCAGGCACCACTACCACATGGGGACCGTCGTGACTTCGAATGCACATGTAGATACACTGAAACAACAAAATCTGGAATTCGTCACTACACCTCGCACTGACAGCTCGACTGTCGTTGCCGACGATGTCCACGTCGGTTCCACAGTAGTAATATGGGGACTTGCGCGCAAATTAGTTTAAGTGGCAGTAGACTTACGAAGCCTTTACCTCACTCGCTCCTCCTCCCTACTTAGATCCGGCGTCATGACAGAGTCAGGAGGTGGGAGGGGCCGCAGTGGGCTGGCACGGCGGAGACCAGCACGCAAACGTACCAGCACTTGCCCTGGTCTACAATGTACGCTGACTAGGACTTTACACGAGAAAAAATAATGTGGCGGCTCGGATCGCAATTGGTGCGACGTACGTATGCACCTGGGACTGCCGCTACACATCGCGCAACCTGCGCACACACACGCACCCCTAGACAACACATAAACCCACTCGATTACATGCCTGTGTGCATCACTCCTACAGCGATCACCCGATTCCCTTTTCAAGCAATTTTATGGCGGACGAAACGCTGCCGGTCAGAATGTGTACGTATCGCGCAAGTGGGAGGCTAGTTTTTTGGTATATCCGAACCACGTAGACGTGTGTGGCAAACGCAGACGGGTTGTCTGGTTCTTCCAGCCTCCAGTTGGCGGAGAGGCTCAGACATCCAACTGGTGTATCGCAGAAGCCTAGGCCGTGGGTGGAACTCCGGCTACCACGACCTTCAGGTCCGGTCCCCAACCGAAAGATAAGATGGACACCAGCTGGGAGAATTGTATATTCTGTACAGAACAACTGGAGGAGGGACTGAAAGGAGTTGGCAGCCAGAGGAAACTGCCCCCATCTCCGGGAGAGCGGCAGCCCAAGTGTGTGTGCGTGTGTCGGGCAATGCGTCAAAGCGTCTTAAGCCAGCGCACGTCTCAATCAACCCTGAATCTGATTGGCCGGTTGGAAAGCCGAGTAGGCGAACGCCAGACAACCCTGATGTTCACGTGTAGACACTCGCGAGGGGCCCAACGTTGAGACGGGCACTCGGGTTAGGGCCACTAAAAGTAGAAAAAGTCGTGGATTGAAGGGCTGCCAACTGGCGGGACGACTGAGTCAGGCCATTATGGCACTCCCACTTCCTTGGGATCCGGGTCTTCGTGTTCTTTTTGTAGTGCAAAATCCTGGACAGTGTGCACTGTGCACCAGGGGTGTAGTAGCACATCTAGGCGCGGGCTCGCGCCGCACAGGTCACCTGCGTCCTTCCCAGCCTCCAGTCTTCTTGATTCTGTCTTGACACCGGACCCAGATGAGTGACGTGGGGAGAGTGCGACAGGTCAATGCAAATTAATTCACGGGCAAGTCACCTTCCCCTGCGTCCAACACACGGGGGACATAGTCGGGAACCACGGTCGAACAGTCACACGTAGCTGAGACCGGGTTGTGTGTGGCACGCGTAAACGGACTGTTTTGCCTCATAAAAGACTGCGCCTCCGGTCGTGTTAACTTTTGTTTTGTAGATGCTGAGTGCAAGTCTGCCTAACTACACATAAGTTTACGCATAAGCTTCCGCTGCTTGAACTATCCCTTGCGGCAGCGGTGGACGTCGTGGTTTGCGTTGGTTGGATTGTCGTTGGCTACTTACGAGTGAGTCTTCTTATGGTTGGATAAATCAGCGCGGAATATACTTAGTACGCCTTTTCCACACTCATCGTAATATCATATCAAGACAGTTGACGCGGCTAGATCCAGAACCTGACTTTATTACTATGATAAAAAATTTGACTCGCTCTAACTTGTAACTTGAAAGGCTACCAACAGAGGCGCAGATGGTCGGGTTGCAGTGGTTTCCGAGCATGTGAAAATCGTCCAAACGAGTAAGAGTTTGTTAAAGTCAGTTTGGCAAACACAGGGTAAACAGGAAGTACGATAGGTGTGCTAAATCATGAAATGTTAACCGAAATTCTGAAATACGTTTTTGTTTCGAAAATATTACTTCATAAGACTGTGAAAATAATCATTGTGCAGCGTGATTCTAAAATAGTTCAATTACCTCGGGATGCCGGCTTCCGAATGAAATTCATTCCGACCGCACGCAAAAACCAGACTCTGTAGAAAATGGCTACTTACGTAGCATGCATCTTCCCCATTTATTTCCGGTGCCCCTAAAAATGCAATTATATTTCGTAGCAAAAATGCATAAAAATATTCATTATTTTACTCAGTTGGTAGAAAATTACTTTTTTTTCTAGTTTTGTGCTTGAAGAAAAGGTATAATTCGGTTTTCAAAAACCTTTCAAATTTCCGAATAATTTCGAAAACGACCTCCCGTTACACTGGCATTCAGGGTTTACAAACTACAAGCCGTATATTTTCCGCGTACGAGGAACCATACATATCTCTACCGTATAAAGAGGAGATAGTATAGATGTTCATAAAATGTAGCAGTAGATTTGAGTCATGTTTTAAACTTAAGAAGCCACATTACTAAGTGCAGAGACATGATACTTTATGGAGGGTCACTTCGCGGTAGTAAAAAATCCACAATAAGAAGCTTTTTTAAAACCGAATTATACCCTTCGAGTATAAAACTGGAAGAAGTAATTTTCTACCAAATGAGTAGAAGAATGCGTATTTTATGCATGTTTTCTAAGAAATATAAATGGACTTTAAGAGCACCAGAAACCAAAAAGGAAAATTCATGCTACTTAAGTAGTCATTTTTTACAGTCTAGTTTTTGCATGCGACCGGAAAGAGGTTCTTTCGAAAGCCGGCATTCTGAGGTAACCAAATTATTATAGAATTATGCAGCAAGATGATTAGTTTTACAACTCTACTTAATTAATCTTTTCGAAACAAAATCGCATTTCAGAATTTCGGTTGACATTTCATGAGTTAACCCACCTACTGTACATTCAGGTACACCAGATCGTTTAAGGCGAGGAGTATGCGCTGAGAGTCGACCTCTCACTCTCTCTTCCCGCTCCCAGACAGCAGTCGATTGTCCGAGCCGGTCAGTCATCTGATGCAGAGATTGGGGGCAGTGACAGAGAGAATTAGATAGACCGCCTATGCGCCCCACACGCTATCCGGCTCCATCACATGCGCGCACAAACGGGGTGGGTTGTGTTAGAGTCACATAGGGGTCAAACGAAGAAGGAACTGGAGAGCACGCTTCCCATGCCAACATAGAGGCTTTTTCCAGACAGGCAATGTTGCCGGTATGCGATCAATAATTTAACAAGTGATGACCGTGGAAACGTGCCAATTTTGCCGGAGCTGGTGGGAAGAATAAAGTGTGGGAAAAAATTTTCGCCATGGGCGTAACATTTCGATCCAAAGGAGAATTTAACGGCGCGAAATAGGCCGCCCGACCGTCCGGGCACTGACTAAAAATCCATGTAAACTCGCTTTGTTCCCAAAACAGCGAAGGACAGCATGAACATCCCTAATAGCAAAATGAGCTCTGAACGAGCTCGCAAAGAACTCGTTTCACGAGGTACGCGACCACTATTGGAGCTTGCAAGCTCGTTCAGAGCATGACCCGAGCTCCAAAAAACCAGCTGCAGCGCTTACTCACCCAGGGGTCTCCCTCAATTTTACTGTCACATCGCCTTTTATTTCCCCCAATATCGCCCATTAAAGTAATCAAAGGGGCACACATCAAGATAAAAAGTACTATATTCGTAAAAAACAATACATCGCATCTGATGATTGTTGGAATTAAGTAAAGCCTTAAGGCTGTTGGTCTCCATGTTTGGCCGATGGATCCTCGCTTGTTGTAGGTGGGTCTAAAAGGGAAAGATTTCAGAAGGGTAAGTGAACACAATATGACAATTGATATTTAAGAGTAACATGCACTGTCACTGGAAAAAGGTAGGTGCGAGGGAAGGAAGATAAAAGATGATGGCGATGCTATCTCCTTTACTGTCATCTGACTACTGCGCAGTTCAGAGCTGTTCCCCAAGGTAGGAGGAACGGCGATGATTGCGATGTCCGAGTCGGTGCTTTTGACTGCTAGCGTTTACTACCTCCGCTTGTTATTTTGTACTTGACTAGCCGTCTTCTTGGTCTTTTTGTCTTTTAGCGATTACAAACTGGAAGAGTGATCAGGCAGGTCTACTATGTGCCTTTTGATTTTGATCCGGTCATCGCCTCCTACGCGAAGAGTCGGCGCCTGATAAAGATTGAAAAGTTCTGTCACTGTCGAGTCATTCTCCTACCGCCGACGGATCCGCGATGCGGCTACTGTCCCAACAACTATCGGACCATCGAGGTCAACTTCGACGAGCACTACGGACACTACCTCGGCTTCAAGAGCCTCCTGAATCAATGCGCAACCTCCAAGATATACACGGCACGGCTGGCTGCCACCATATTCAAGCGTCTCAGTGGTATCGAGGTGGAGATGAGTACCTCGGACATGCTTCTGTTGGAGCGAAGCCAAGCCAGGATCCGTTACGAAACGATGAGGGCTGATCTCGTGGCCGGCACTGGCCTCGCCATCGCGCCGGCGGTGGACTCAGTTTAGTAAATACTTTGGCACCGTTGAAGGTGTGGCATTTTGCCTTTGCATTTCGAGTCATTTATTCTCGTCTTCTTCAACACTGACTTGGTCCTTTCAGGTATCATTGAAAGTGTGTTCTCTCTTCTCTCTGTCTCTCTCTCTGTGTATATGGCTTACTTGCCGCATTTCCAATAACCATTTGGTTTATTATCAACCTCATCTATATGTGTTTTGTGGGAGGGTTGTTCGTCAGTCAGGTTTTGGAAGATGCTCACTCCCTGGTGTCGTGGGGTTTGATCTACGGCCGTCACAAGCAGCTTCAAGGCGACCAGTAATGCAGACATGCAGTGAGTGACCGACGTCATGAAATGTTGGCTGAAATTCTGAAATGCGTTTTCGATTAGGAAGGATTACCGACTATCTTGCGGCATAATCCTATAGTATTTCGGACTGGGCAGAATGGCAGCTTTTGAAAACACTGCTTTCAAAACTCCTGTAGAAACCATACTCGGTAAAAAATGACTGCTTAAGTAGCATGCATTTCCCCATTAATTCCCAATGGTCTTGCAGATTCAACTATAATTTATAGAAACCCCGGACAAAATCATGCTCTCTTTCAGTCATTTGATAGAGAATCACGTCCTCTTTATATTTTATACTCGAAGAAGGAGTGTAGTTGGGTTTTAAAAAGTTTTCTAATTGCCGAATAATTTGGAGCTTAATCAGTCGTTGCATTAGCGCTTCGTGATTTCAGTCTACACAAGAAAATCACATATTCTTCTATGCCTTTAAAAAGGCATCCTATGGAGTTCATAAAATTTTGCAATGGATGCGGATTATGTCGTACATGGCATTACCGACAAAGACAAGGGAGACTGGAATGGCAATTTCCGGCTTATTAGCCGTCGTAATTTTGCCTATATCAAGCGCCGCTGTGCGGCTGCTGGTTGGGCTCGAGAGAGAGCCCGTAAGGCACAACGGAAGGAGTGAGTCCCGTTAGAACGATCGGTTAGCGCCCCTATCACGATGTTGTACATTTCATGAGGAGCGGTGGTAAACGGACAGGTACGATGCTATATGAATGTACATTGCGAAGTCTTAAGAAGTCTCATAATTAGAAACGGTAACAATCGCGAGATGGCACCCAAAAAATCCACCTAACCAAAGCAGCTTGTCTTACGGACAGGTGGTAATAGGGGTTTTATGGGTTGTGGCTGGTCGGGATGTACGATACTAGCCGACGGAAAGCCTTATTTGAACAGGTGAACGATCGAACTTGGCCCGCTCTCCGTTCCGTTATTACAAAATGGGTCGCCAAAGGCAGTATAGTGGTAACGGACGAGTGGAAGGCGTATAATCGTCTTCCCTCAGAAGGTTATCTACATTTATCTGTTAACCACTCAAAGAACCTCAAGGACCCTACCACCGGCCAGCACACCAATGTCATTGAGGCATACTGGAGTAGACTGAAAAGGAAACTATGAGGGAGGCCCTGTATGTGATCGAGCTGTGTGGGCTCACATAGACGAAGTACAGTATCTTCTTTGGTTTTGCCTCAATGCCATGTCTTTGACAGATGCCTGGGAACTGTTCCTGTCCCATGTTGTGCAGATTTGTCCTATTTTAAAGTGGTTTTGTTTTGTAATAAACTGCCATAATGCGAATGTATGCCGTATATTCAGGTGTACGTGTGTAACGATGGGGGAGATTGGGTAACAGCAACCATCGTCCATGTAACCTCCTGTGATGTTCGTTCGGCCAGCCCATGCTAGGCCGTCGCGGAAAGTCCAAGTAGTGCGTGAAAGTAGGCCTGCAACCGCTGATATAGCCTGAAGGCGTTTGAGTCCACTGTTAAAGGTATTATTTCTAGGTAACAGATTTTTTTGGGTGCCATCTCCGGATTGTTACCTTAGAAACCTTCTTTATACTCCTTCTTCGAGTATAAAATAGAAAGATGACGTGATTCGCTATCAAATGGCTGAAAGAAAGCATACTTTTGTCCGGAGTTTCTATAAAATATATTTGAATCTGCGAGACCATTGACAATTAATGGGGAAATGCATGCTACTTAAGCAGACATTTTTTATCGAGTACGGTTTCTACAGGAGTTGGAAAAGCAGTGTATTCAAAAGCTGACATTCTGCCGAGTCCGAAATATCATAGAATTATGCCGCAAGATAATCAGTACTCCTTCCTAACCGAAAACGCATTTCATAATCTCCGCCAACATTCCATGAGATCGATCACTCACTGTACATGTACATCATGGCCCAGGTATGACCGAACTCCTATTATTATTATTATTGTTTTTATTATTATTATTAGAAGTTACAAATAGATGGAAGGGAATTTTATTGAACAAAACATGAACAGACGCCTGCGTTATGTCCAGTCTGAGGACACTAGACGGAAACTGGTGTAAACATAGAGGGGCATGCCCACGCGCTTCCCCAAGCTAAAGGTTTACTCTGAGTTAGGGGGGAAAGGGGGCTCGATCACGAAAACGAGACCGGACTCGGAGTTAGGTGCAGCCGGAGTCTGTCGCGGATAGGCTAGGCCGCAAGCGAGACCCTGACTATCACAACTTTCAGGCCCGGTCCCGAATGAAAAGAGGTGGATTCCAGGGGGAGAGGATGTATTCTATACAGAATTAGCTGGTGAAGGAGTTGGAGAGAGTTGGCAGCCGGACGAGCGCACATCTGGCACCGCGAAAGCGACGTCCCAAGTGTCTGAGTCAGGGAATGCGTCAAAGCGTCTTGCGAAAGGCCACCTCTGAGTCAGCCTTGAATCTGATTGGTCAGTCGGAAGGCCGAGTGGGTAGATGTCAGACAGCCCTGGTGCGCACGCGCAGACACTCGCGAGAGGCCCAGCGTTGAGACAATCGCCCGGAGTAGGACCGCTACAAGTCCGCTAGACCACTATTGGGCATGTTTCCGTAGGCAAAAAGTGAGAATACAAACGTGGATCACCTCCGGGCGTTCAATCTCCGTGGTGACCAACCTTGGTAACCATGGTGACAAATGCTCGCGTAACAGCTAAGTGACCCAAAATTCACGTTATTTCCCTGTGTACCGTGTATTCGGGTCCCGGGGGCAGCTATCTGTGGTTATTCGGTGAAGAGGCAGCAGTTCCATTCGACCAGATCCAATTTCGTGACGTTTCCAGAGTTTATTTACCAAGACAGAGCACTGGTAAGGCCATGAAGAAAGCAACTTTATAAGCGGTATACAGCAATAGACACCTTTATTCGTGAGCGAAGCAGAGTGCAGCTTTGATTGAAGACCGTTGTGCAATCCGCTTCAGGATGAGATTCCGCGCAAAGATTAAACCTGGATGGTCTTGTACGCTAGGAACGAACTACTACTACTGCTGCTGCTGCTGCTGCTGCTACTACTATTACTACTACTACTACTACTACTACTACTACTACTACTACTACTACTACTACTACTACTACTACTACTACTACTACTACTACTACTACTACTACTACTACTACTACTACTACTACTACTACTACTACTACTACTACTACTACTACTACTACTAGTACTATTACTACTACTACTACTACTACTACTACTACTACTACTACTACTACTACTACCACCGCAAATCAGGTTTCTGTGCGGAGCGGACAATGAGTGGATGGTCGTTTCTGGGGGACCCTGCTCTGCAGACCCTGTCCAAAGGGCCCTACTGCGCATTTCCAAAAGGTTCGCTGAGGCAGGCAAGAAGTTTCCGGCTCGCGGGGCATCAACAGCGCGAACGGCAGTCATAAGGGCGGCAGTACGATATGTGCATGTTAGGACCTCGTTATCGGAATACCCGCTAGCTTACGCCACATAGAATTCTATATGGATACAAAATATCTTAAGAAGTCAACTACCAGGGCCTTATCCGCGACATACAACAGGGGATAAAACTGTTGAAATAGGAGGCATGCATCAGGCACCGTACTTCTGACTTCACAAGTTACCGCGTTGTGTAGAGAGTCTTCTTCTAGAGGAGGTGCGGTTCTCAGTTATTTTGTCAGACCATTTTCGGGCAAAAATTAACGTACTCTTCCATCCAGGCGATTTCTGATGCTAGTAGCTATCTTCGACCCCCAGCTGTATCCTTGCGTGAGAGCCTCTATGGAGACAGCCTTTGCGAACTTGAAAGCAGATTTTTCGGTCTGGGTAGTTTTATGAGGAAATAAGCAAGTGATCTGCAAAACAACAGACATGTCTTCGGTTTCGAAACTGCTGATTTGCCTGGCCGCGTCTTTTTTCCCTAAACAACAGCGACAACTCCATTAACTTCCACGTTTATAATAAGACGTCCTTTGTAGAATTCTTGGTAAACTGAGTCACGCGTATGAGCCAAGACAGATTTCACTGTATATACGATATTATTGGTAGAATAAAATAATAATAAAAAACGTACATACCTCAACAATGGATACCCTATACAAAGAATTCCTTTGTTACTGTTCGAGCAAATCGAATTCACAGCTCAATGTCAGGATACAAAAACTAATTCCCTAAAAGAACGCCGATCAAGCTCGAAAGAGGGTTACGAAAAGGGAGAAGGGGAATGTCAACAAGGGCAAAATGTGGAAGCACTTGCGAGGAGGGTGTGGAGAATTCCAAGCGTTGACCAGCTGGATACAACATTTTTTGTGCGGTCTGGCTGAACGGGGAGGCGATTACGTTGGTTTCCTGAGAGGCATTTACATATTCACTAGGTCAGTCTAAAGTATACTTCTAATAAGGTAACATCAGTCATAAATAAGCAAATTTATTGAAAACGGCCCTCAAATAAATGAGTCAAGGATGTTCTTGTCTTGCTATACAACATTCATCAGCATCAGTCAGGTAGGTGCATACACAGGACAAATACTTCAATCTTCACTCTTGCCTTGTAAAAGAAGAAAAGAAATGGGATTTTGCATCGACGAATTACTATAGCGGAACAGATTTTAAGTAGGAGACTGACTGAAGTACACTTTTTGTTCTTTTGCTAAATTCAGGTCTTCGTTAAAGAAGACCATTTTAGTATGTTATTACCGATAAAGACAAGATAGACCATTTTAATCGACGACGAGGTTTCCTGATTGGGTCGGGTTGAAAATACGGCGTAAATCGCTTTGTGTGGACAAAACAGTCTATGGGGACATACAGAATAGGTAAAAGCTTAAAGAACCTGTCTTATTTCGATAGATAAGGCGATCGTAAAATTCGGAAACTGTCTTTCCAGATACTCGAGCAAGGACAGTGAGTGCGACAAAGTTATAACAGATAAGTTAACGATGCCTCGACAGTCGACGGAAGGGGCGTAGTAGTCTTGCACAAGAATCAGGCTCATGAGCGAAAAACTGTGAGCTAATGACTGTGCTCGCTACCCATATCCCGATGTTTTGCCAGTCCCTTACCTCTGGATATCAGACTGGTTTACCTATTTAATTTGACCTACTGAGGTGAAATAAGTAGCAAAACACACACATGTATTTTGGTGCAAATGTGCCAGTTTTACCGAAATTTACACCGGCAACCTACCCAGACAAAAACTGAGCAAAATCATTTTCCCAGGCAATTCGCACTTTGGGTAATGTAAACATGAGACTCGCGGTTCCGAAAATTAAATGTGATTCTCCAGCGCGTTTTTTTCAGCATTTCCGGATTAGTCAAAAGAATAAAGGGCTGTAAACAGCTGAATATTACTTCTACTAAACTTAGTGCTTTTTTCCGCTCAAAATCATTCATTTTTGATTGGACATTTTGGTCGACAGTTGTGGACCGGTTCATGAGCTAGAAGGATTTCACTGATCTGTCTATGCACTGCAAAACGCCAATAATGCGTAGAAGGATTTTTTGCTTTGCGATATAAACCTGATTCGGTCAGAAAATATTCAAATGCGATGAGACTTATGAGCTTGTTTTGACCGAGTTGCTTCGTATGTATGAGATTTTGCTTAAAATGAAAAAAACTCTCACTTCCACATCAGTACAAATGTGCCTTTTTCTAGAAAGGCGGTGTTGGCCTTGACAGAGTTGCGAAA
>CACRXP010000271.1:513664-525793 GCA_902702965.1 Spirometra erinaceieuropaei | reverse complement strand
GAAAGAGGCTACGTCGATGAAACACGCACAGGACTTGCGGAAGCATCAGACGCGGACAACGTCGATCAGACAGACATACGCGACAAGGAGTAGACGGGATGCTACAGGAATCGACCGAGATTTGACACCAGCCAATCAACTCGGTCCCTTCGCTGATTGGCTGCAAGTGGACGCAGTTCAGATAGAGCAAAGGCGGACGCACGCCGGGGGGTAAAAAATCACAACGGCGGACACTCACATTGACACGCCAGATGGGACGGCTTGCTAGGCTGCCTGTATTCTGTTTAACAACCATATCTGCTGCCGGGCTTCACGCCTCCAATTGGTTGGTTGATCCCGTCACGTTCCCCCGCAAGCGTGCTATCCAATTCAAATGCGAAAAATCGATTGCGTTTTCTATTGTCCCCTCCACTCGGGAGACCGTGGCAGGCTCTGGCGGTTCGGGACATTCTAGGTCCGCCGAAATGACTTCACCCTACCTGCGCAGCATTCCCTGTCCTCAGGTACCCGACGTCAGTGTCAACAATGCTGGGGCGGATGAGGACGAGTCGGAGAGCAGTGTCAAGGTGAGGACACAAATCACATGTCCGGCGAGGTGCGGCAATGATTTCAATCAGCCCACAACAATCTCCCTGAACCTTACCATTAACGGTTCGCCTGTGTGTCCTCCCGGGTGTCAACCTGCGGTCACGGCATCCGAGGTACCTGCCCAGAGCATTAGCTATCAACCGTCAGCAGAACAGATTTCTCCTGTTGAAGACGTCGACGGTCGCAGCGGCTCCCACACCTTCTCTTTTGCACCGGGTTCCATGAGGACTCCCAGTTACAACGAGGACAACATGCACGCCGAAGCAGAGGAGGAGGAGGGCGAGGAGGAAGGAGAGGTGGAGGCGGTTAGTAGCAGGAGCTTTCGGATACATTCACAACCGCGGGAGACTGAAACATCCAGCGCCGGACGCGAGGAACCAATGAATGATGTCAACGAGAGGAACTTTCAGTCAATGTCTCAGATGCGACGAAGTACGGTGAGCAGTCGGAGGACGGACAGGAGTAAGAGCAAGGTCTTCTCAAAGATCGATGAGGCCGAGGAGGCAGAGGAAATGCGGCAAGGTCAGTCCACTGGTCAGAGTATGTACGGTGGATCACGGGGACGACAGTCGAGGTATACGAAGGTGTACAACGAGCACGGCGAAAATGCCCACGAGAGATCCCTGAAGATCACCCCAGCCGCGAGAAAAATCCTCACAACCATCTACGAAACGCTGAAAGAGCTGTTTGAGAAACTTTCCGACGCGCTGGAGAATGTTGTTTCTAGAAATTTCAGGCCCTGCGAAGAGGCGTTGGAAGCAATGGAAAAACTGCATGGCCTGCTTAATGATTTCATCAAAAGCCTGCGCTACAGCCCTTTTGAAATTGAGCTGAAGAATATTAATGGTAAAATTGCAATGCTCATAGACGAACTTGAAGTGCAGCCGCCCTTTCTTCTTCTGCGGCTGGTTGAATTCGGTTTTTACATATATGAGTTCGGAACATGGATTCGTGAAAAACTCCTCCCGACCTCCTACGCCCTCCTTATTCACACAATTCAGACCAGAATCTATGTAAGTCACACAAACATGCTCCTTTTAATGTACCAGTTATCTGGGATAGGGTATTGAAACCTGGGTCCCTAGGCCTCTAAAATTTCTCTCGTTCCCACGTCCCTCGCCCGAATCACCTGGATTGAGGTAGATAATGATTGTGGCTTCCGTGAAAATCCCAGTTTAGCGAACAGCGTGGTGACGAATCAGCGTTGACAGCATGTAGGCTGTTTCATGAAGTCTAGATTGGAATTCTGAAGTATGTTTTCAATTCGAAAATATTACTTAAGTAGGGCTGTCTTGTTAAGTATTTTGCCATGTAACGTTAAGCAAACTCCAGTCACACCAGGATGCCGGCTTTTGAATGATCCTCTTATCAACTACTTGCATAAACTATATTCCGTTAAAGTGACTGCTTAAGTAGCATGAATTATTCCTGTCGATTTTTGATATCCCCACAAATTCAAACACATTTTATAGAATACGTGTACAACAATAATCCTTCTATTGCCCACTTGGTAGCAAATTAAGTCTTCTTCAAATTTTATTCGCGAAGAACGAATTCTGCCGGCTAAAACGGAAGCTTTGGAACGAAGCAAGCCGGAGGAAGAGAGTTGATTCAAAAGAGTCTTGCCAGTTAACGAAGGGTTGGTACGCCATGCCGGTAGCCGGCACGGTCTTTCACTGATAAGTACCCCCTTGTTGGGTGTTTGGGTCGAAAATACATACCCATTATGGAAAAAAACAGTGGAGCTGCGGGGAAAATTGAAAAGACCGTCGCACTCCCTCATTGTTTTCCAACAGCATGACACCCGTGGAAACTCAGACAGGCGTCTCTCATTTAGGCGCCCGTACACCTGTGCGGCTACGTCCGCTGGTCCTTTTTGTGTAATTGCGAACGTTTTGTGGGAAAGATTCGGACGGAAATGCCGAAGAATTATCGAGCACTCCAAACCGCCTGGCATCGCCATGAAGGTGGTCTAAGCAATGGATATTGTAAACAGTATCC
Source organism: Spirometra erinaceieuropaei (assembly GCA_902702965.1). Taxonomy (NCBI): domain Eukaryota; kingdom Metazoa; phylum Platyhelminthes; class Cestoda; order Diphyllobothriidea; family Diphyllobothriidae; genus Spirometra; species Spirometra erinaceieuropaei. The sequence goes on along the minus strand of CACRXP010000271.1, from coordinate 523,204 downwards.
GCGGGACTATATAAAATACTAAAATCAGCGACGAAGTCACAATGCCAGTGAAGGCTACAGTTGAAGTTCTGCTTACTAAAACGGATGCTTTTGAAGCATGTACGTCCGAGGAAGCGAGAGTTGATCCAAAACAGTATTGCCAGTCAGAAAATGGTTGGTACGCAATGCCGGTAGTCGACACAGATGTCTCTACGTACGGCCTATGGCCGATAAGTAGCACACGTTTGGGTCACAAAAAACTGTTTTGATGCACTGGCTGAGTAGAATGATTTACCAGACATCCACTTGAAACTTCGGAAATGACACAAAGCTTCGGTACTAAAAGCCGCCACTGTGTCCGAAAAAAGGTAGTCACAGCGGTTCGTCAATGAGCGTCGAAAAATGGAGAAATAGGTAGATGCTGAACAGGACAGTTGTGAATTGTGCAGCGGGCAGATTGATATACAACCAATTTAGACCTATTTTGCCTTCATCCAATCAGTCATAACCTTAGTTATTGTGTGTAAACTAAAGCACAATCTTTGAACGTGTACACAGGGCGCAGACGGTTCATACGGGAGTCTTAAGGCATCTAGTTGAGCCGGGTTCATCAATGCCTCGCCATTACCTGGTGTTCACTGTCGAGATGCAGGTGGGGTATTTATTCATGACAGTTCGACCCCCGTGGATGACGACTACAATTGGGGGTCGCACGGAGTGGGCGAAGCCCCTACGGCCTGGGCACGGAGTAGTTTATGGTGGGGTCGACTTGCGAAGCGCCTGCCACACCGTCTACGCGTGCCACACACGACCGTGTTCCCGCTGCGTGCAGTCCACGTCTGTGGTTGTGGCTCAGATCACGCGCACGTGAGTGTCATAAAGGCCGCATTAAGAGACTCTGCAGTCTGACTCGGTCCGCTAGTCAGGCGCCGCGCAGTGCTAACTACGACAACCGAGTTATTCCATCAGTGGATAGTCTTCAAAGTAACAACTTTTAGCGTTTCCTGATAGATTCATGCGTGTCAGATTTATTGTAGAGAGGAATGTGCTGGGGGAAAATGACTGCCCGTTTCCCTCTACCAGACACCTGTAGACTGTTTGCGCCTGCAAATTAGCTGATGCTGAGATTGACACAATGGAGGACAAGTCTAGACAACCCGTCACGCGTGCCATTCACAAGCTGGATCAGTATCAGGTTTACACGGGAGCGGTTCGAAAGTCATATTCGCGAGTGAGCCATACATGCATGAGCGTACCCCGTTCCATTGGTTTCTCAAAACGAACTGCGAATGGGTTGGCAGAATTCACGAACAGACAAGCTTTTATGTGGCCGAGCTCAGTCAAGCCATGATTGCAGGGAGAGACTTGAGGACAGATATGCCACAACTCGACACCAACTTGTTTCGTCCGTATTCTGCCGTCATACCTTGACCGAGTTAGATCCGGCATTTGGCTGCCTACTCGTGACATCTGCCAACTAGCCCGAGTTTGGTTGCCTCGGGAGGCCAGTGAATCGGTACGCACGCATTCTACATGAACACGTGCAGTCATGTCCAATAGAGGCGAAGAGACGAGTCCCAGGAAGTAGTCTTGAAGAAGGAGACACGGTCGCTGGAACAAGAGCTTTATAAGCCTGACGTTTCGGATTCCTGCTCAAACTCATCATCAGAGACAAAAGCAGAAACGGGTGGTTGATGCACAAGGAGCTGCAGTATTTATAGGATGCAGTAGCCATGTTACCGCATACCTATGGCATGCATGGTTACTGCATTCTATAAATACTGCAGCCCCTTGCGCATCAACCACCCGTTTCTGCTTTTGTCTTTGATGATGGGTTCGAGCAGGAATTCGAAACGTCAGATTAATAAAGCTCTTGTCCCAGCGATCGTGTCTCCTTCTTCAAGACGTGCAGTCATGTTCTGTTTCTCGACTTTTCTCGTGACTGTGAGTCTTGGTGGTAGAAATTACCGGGGGGGGGGGTGGGTGTTCGGGCCCACTGTCTGACTGCAATGCTTCCGATGATCTTTTTTTCTAGCGTCTACACACGGGACGGGTGGTCAGACAAATCTACTACGTGCCATTCGACTTCGACCCAATAGTGGCGCACTATGCAAAGAGTCGGCGCCTGATAAAGATTGAAAAGTTCTGTCACTGTCGGGTCATCCTTCTGCCACCGACGGATCCGCGATGCGGCTACTGTCCCAACAATTATCGGACCATCGAGGTCAACTTCGACGAGCACAAAGGGCACTACTTGGGCTTCACAAGTCTGCTAAACCAATGTGCAACCTCCAAGATCTATACGGCGCGACTGGCGGCCACTGTATTCAAACGGCTCAGTGGTATCGAGGTAGAGATGGAACCGGCAGACATGCTTCAACTGGAGCGCAGTGAGGCCCGTCTCTGCTATGCCCAGTTTAAGGCCGATCTGGTTGGGGGTACTGGGCTGGCCCTGGCACCAAAGATCGACTCAGTTTAGGGCTGTCACCGAGTCTGCGACTTTTTTTGTACCTTTGCATTCACCAGTAATTTAACCTCATCTTCTGAGTTATTTCTTTCTGGTTTCATTGCAATTTGGGCATATGCCCCCCTTCAATGTGTCTACGCATTACTTCTGCACTCCAAATAGACATTTGTTTTACGCTGCATGGCAGAATTCTTGCATTTCAAATAAACATTTTGTTTATTACCAACAAACTGGGATTTTTTTTTTCATGTTGGAGAGAGAGCAGGGGACATGTGCGAGAGGACGGGCATGGGAATGGGAGTACGTCCATTATCGACATACGCGAGAGGACGGGTATGGGAATGGGATTACGTCCATTATCGATCCTTACCATAGCGGTGCGAGGTTGATCACGTGACCCAACTGCTTACATGGTTCCAGTTTTCCCCTCCGTATTGCAGCGGCCTCGGCAAAGCACAGGAGACGCCCAGTCATCACCCAAAGTAGGACCCTAAATGCAGCCATTGGGTTCACCGCATGACACGTGTCCACTAGGTGCTCCGTAATTGAACTCCTGGGTACCCCATTTTTCGCCCTTAGCAGCCACTTCGGCATGTGCTAAGCTGACCGAGCTGCCAACTGACTTTGCTTGCGCCCAATATATTTTTAAATTCACAACTACATGTTAACTCGTAAATACGATTTGATGTGGCGTGCATAGGCAGAATGTCTTTAGTTGGCCTAACTGGAATAGCCGTTGTAGTGCTTATAAGGAACAAGTTAGAGGCGACGTACGTCCGTTGAATTGTGCACCGAAGTCGTCGCTTGATACGCTATTACCTTTGAAAGAGAGGTAGATGCTCATCGGCTTTTTCGGCACGGATATTTCAGCAGGAATTCCTTGCATGGGATAGCGATATTTATCGATGAATTTCCACGAAACTCGTTTCTAAGGAAAACATTCTTCAGGAAAGTGATTTCGTCATCGATTGTATCCGGGGAACAGATTCTGATGGCTCTGTTGAAAAGGCACAAAACCAAGTTTCGTTTTCTCTGAATGGGAAAGAAACTGAGGAAGGGCATGTACCGTCTTTTCCAGGTAGTTTTTCGATAAATGAGCCTTTGAGTGGAACCATCTGCCCGTGTACGTACAAGAATGTCTAGGAAAGGCAGTGTTTCGTTCGTCTCATGCTCGATTGCAAATTTGACCTTCGCATGTGCCTTGTTCATAGCCTTAAGTAGTAATTCTCCGTTCCTTGGGTTTTTTACTATGGCGGAAATGTCAAGGTTGTGCCTGATTTGTTCGATTTTTTTGGACTAGCCAATGGGTGAGGTTATTTTGAGGCGAATTCCTCATTGATAAGGTTGGTGGGCAACAAGAAATTTCTCAAACCAGGGCCTAGTAGAACAACTTTTACTTCAGCAAGTGGGCCTACAAACGGCCCAGAACAGCAGTGGCACCGATTGTTCCAACAAGTCGGATGCCAGCCGTTGATGCTGTTAGTCCCGACACGAGAAACGCGAGTGCGCCTAACCTTTGTCCCTATGCAACCAATCAGCGGGGAGCACAAAGTCCATTGACATTAAGCATTTGTCACACCGTGGCCGAGTCAAGTGCGGCGCAAACAGTCATCTGGAAAGGGAGTTCAACTGTCGCTGTTGCCTCGCCGAGGAGACCACTACAGCGCCTCCCGGCTAGACCGAAGACGGCGTGAAGCGAAGACAAAGGAATTGTTCACGTCTAAAAAAACATGAAATGTAAGGTATCAGAGAAGTGAGCATAACGTCCACTGCCTGTGGCATAATCCGGAGGGCAAGAAGAAGAGGACTAAGTGTGTGTGCTGCCAAGGGAGCTGGGGGATTTTGAGGAAGTTGTCGTTGGCGACAGCGGAGATGAGGGGTACCGCTTGTCGAGAGACAAACCGGAAGAGGCGATGACGGAGTGGTTGCAATGGCCGGCGAACTCGGTCAGAGGAGAAAGTCGTGAGTTTATGTCGCTCTTTAAAGTAGAACTGGAAGACAGTTGGCCTTGGCAGAACCGAGGAGTGTCCGCATAAACTGGGGGAGATGGTGCAGGGAGAGGCTTGGATTCTTTAATAATACTAATTGTTTATTAAAGACCCGCCGGGGTCCCATCAAAGCAAGTAAAAACAAATTTACCTGCGAACTTTAGACGAGGTAGGCAAAATCTGTACAAAGTGCAATACAAACTTTTTGAATTAGAAGTCCGTTAAGAAAAATGATAAGCTAGGGGTGAAAAAACTCCACATGAAAATTTAAAAATGATTGGAGTAATTTTACAGGAGAAAAAAACCCCTCGAAAAAAATAGAAACAGAAAAATGTGGGCAGGACTGGCCTGCATGTGGCGGTATAGAATGGATTATAATCGGACGTCGTCAGGGCCGAAATAAATTTCAGCTGTATATGGCATTGCATAACGGATTTCATGAAGGGGTAAGTAGGCGGGCCAGTCAGGACTGGCCTGTATGTGGCCTTGAATAAGGCAAATAAGTGGCGAAATTGAAAACCAGTCTCGAGGCGACAGGAACCCAGATGCGGTCGGTTACATTCATCCGAGTCCATCCGAGGATGGGGCGAGGGAGATGCGACCAGACTACTAGTATATGGCGAATACAGAAGGTTTCGCCAAGAGCGTCGATGGAGCGCATTCTGTGAGGGCACGATAAAGACCAGTCTCGAGGCTTGGATTCTCACCAGACTTGCCAGGGTTTGCATAGCATAACTGCTATGAAAACATCTGCATGCTTTTTTCCAAACGTTTATCTGTAAATAGGGTTTTTCCAAGGCTCTGCCTCTATCCCTCATATATACTGAGTTATAATGAACTACTGAATTATCTCACCGGGCGGTCCGGCAGTGGGACCGAACACCAGTTCAGCGGTGGAACAGGAGAGGTCCGAACATAGGGCCGAGCAGTTGCTCATCGATACCAGGCGAAGATGGCCCATCAAGTTCTCCGGATCCCCTATAGCACGTACGATGGCACTCCGTTGGCGGTTAGACTGCACAAATATCCCGTTGACAGTCGGATGATGGGCTGTAATCTGGACGTTTTACGACCTAAAATGAAAGACTGGAACAGACGAGATCCAAGTTGGGCACCGTGTTCAGTCTTAATGGGGAAGGCGAGGAGGAACTGAAGATGGCAATCGGATGACTGAGGAAGGGCTTGATCACGTTGGAACCTCGACATCGGACAGAAGAATGTCTTCCGGCTACTGGATAAATCTGACCAAGTAAGTGAGATTGTTGGAGCAGCCATTAATGGGAGGCAGGGGTTTACGATGTCTACGTGGATATGCCTGGATCGTGCACTGGGGCTGGGAAAAAATGCGATTCCGACTGTTTTGCGTCTCTCAGGTGGCAGCCGAGACATGCCCATGCCCGTGCCAGGTCTGAAGAAGCAGCCAGAGACGGGGTTTTTGATAGCTCTGCGTCTGGCTTGAGAGTGGTTGTGCACGCGGGACAAGACCTTTCAGCGAAGGGATAACAGCAGAAAGGGACGGGAGTGGGCGATAGAGATGTAGAACAGAATGGTTTTGTCGTCAGTAGTCAGAGGGAGGTCCTATTCGAGCAGCCCCCTCGCGATAACGCCGACAAGGGAGTACATATCGGAAACGAAACAGGCAAGAATTGATTAAGGCCTGGGTCTCTGATGGAAACCTAGCCAATCGGTGTATCGACCTGGGTCCTACTCAGTCCTACTCAGTAACCTTCGGCCCTCTATCATTAATCGGTATTTTCTAGCACCCCCTGTAACTGTTGATTGATTACTTGTTCATGACTTCTCTGACAGTAGACTCCGGCACGAGTCCAAAAGCTCAGAACAAGAAAGAACTTGTTCCGGTGTCCGACAAGTCATCTTCGTCTTTATTCTCACACACATGGAAATCAAGCATCCGCTTTCACGTTTATTTTACCTTAAGAAGGAAACAGGCAACGTCGGGTTCTGAATACACGGACTTCAACCCCGGAGGAGGGATAGGTGACCTTTTCAGCTGTTCTGGTTGCTGTGTCAAAAGATAAAAATAAATAGAATGAAGGAGAAAATGAACAAAGGGTTGAAAGCAGTAGAATTAGGCAGCCTGCTGAGGGACCTTATGCAGGCGTCAACGAGATTTTGAGATGCAATATGGAGGAGGACTCCAGTTCACGCCGCCGGAGACCAATAAACTAGGTGAGGTCTAGTTAGCACGGCGACAGATATGACATCATCCCTAATCATTGAGAAGTACATGAACATGTTCGCTTGACGAATTCATCGCAGTTCTGCCCGCCATGGTAGAACAGATAGGAAGCCCAGTTAGTTCGAGAACAAAACATCACTAAGCCCTGCATTGGGATCTGAGGGGTGCGTTTTCGTAGACAAACGCCTGATTGTCGGATTTCTTGGGTGATCTGCGGTCTCCGCACCTTCAGAAATCCCACTACGCGTATGCAAATGTCGCTGACTTTCCATGCATTTTTCAGTTCTCGAAGGATGGAGCATAAAGTGCGTACGTCCAGTGCGTGGTACAATGCCAGTCCTTGTGTTAAACCCGACATGTAGTGTCCGTCTTAACCACATCCGCACACCGAAAGCAGTTTCCAAAGCTGATGTTGTGGGACGCGTTACCATCCGATCGCAGAAAATCAGGGCCAAGGCCGCCCTCCACCCCAAGACAACACGCCACCACACATCCTCAGAGCCTGAAAAACCGAAATGTGTTTGTGCACATTGGCAAGCTCCTCAATGTTGTACAGCACTTCAAATGAATATCAAGATATGTTCTTAACAAAGTTTGCGTACTTTTCAAGCGGACCTTCCAGTAACTAAAAGAGGACTAGACTTGGACTATCATATTCAAGGCGTTCGTTCCCTTAGCGTCTTAAGAGAAGGAAGCTGGGGAATGCGGAAATCCGTTCTCGATTGCAGATGTGGGCGTGCCGATCCATAGACGAGGTTTACGACGTGACTGCGGAAATAATCGTTCCGTCAGTCTTACTTGCATCGCGTGTAAATTAATGGAACGCATTATCAAAAGCCATCTCATGCAGTATATGAAAAAAACATAATATTGTCTGATGCCCAACATGGCTCTCGCCCAGGACCCTCCTGCCAATAGGTGGCGTCTAGTGGATGTCACATTTTCGACTTCAAGAAGGCCTTTGACAGTGTCCCGCAAGGCTTCTTTTACAGAGGATCAGGGATTTAGGAATTCAGGGAAGAATGTATAAATGGATCGGGAGTTTTCTGTCCTCCAGCGTTCAAAGGGTCTTTGTTTGTGGCACTACCTCAGAATGGGCAAAAGTGGAAAGTGGGTGTTCAACGGGGTTCTGTTTTAGGCCCACGACTCTTCCTGATTTATGTTAATGACTGTATCAGCGAACTGGATTGTGGGACTCCAATGTTGGCTGGCGACATGAAAATTTGGAGTGAAGTCAAGTGCGATGATGACACAAAGAAGTTGCAGTCGAACATCGAAAAATTGTGTGTTTGGTCGAACAGATGGCTTCCGAAGTTTATGGTGTCCAAATGCATAGTCTTGCACCTAAACATCGGCTGAAATGCCTCACACAAGCATCGGTACTGTATTGATGAGATGGTGTTAGAAACTGTAGAAAAACAGAGATCAGGGTGTAGAGGCGACCACAAATCCAATGACATCAGAACACTACAGGAAGATGGTCCAGAAGGCAAGTAGTACTTTACGTAGGATCAGACATGCATTTAAAGTATTCTCTTCCCAAATCTTCGAAAGAATTTTTGACGTCTTTGTAAGACCCCATCTGGAGTATGCAATGCCAGCAACTTCATCATGGATAAGGGAGGATACTGACTTACTCGAGCAGGTGCAACGCGGGGCAAAGAAGCTGGTCCACGGTCTAAGGCATTCGTCTTAACAGCAGAGGCTAAATGTGCCTGACTTATTCGCTCTATCCTCTAGGCAAATAAACTGCAGTATACTCTGGGCATTTCGGATTGTCCGTGGGCAAGGTTGCTCACTAAGGACGGAGATTTTTTTGAGTTTGCTCGTATAAACCAATTATGCGGTCATCCCTACAAAGTCAAGAGTGGACCTACGCTGTTAGACCGTAGGAAGTTAACAGTCAGCCAGCGAGTTGTCCGACCATGGAGCTCGTTACCAAGTGAGATCGTGACGGCTGCCACAATTTGTATTTTAAAAAAAACTTGCTTGCTTGATTTTCGACAGAAACCGGCCTTCGCAACATGAATGCTCACAGCCAGCTCTGTAAAACACTTTGTCATACACAACTTTTCCGTACTGACTTACAGTGAACAGATGCGTTTCCTTATCATAACGACTGTACTGTGAGCCGATCACATTGTAAATGTCTTCAACATTATTTTAAGTGCGAATCTGCGAAAGCATTCTACATAAATAGGTTCATAAAGAGCCCTGCCTTTGACTTTTTGAATACATATATACAAATGCAAGCCACCCACACGCGCAGTTGGTACCATCACCTCACTACACTAGACCGACTTCCGAATTCCGTCCATTGCAGATTTTCTGTATATGCTATCACATATTGTTTAGGAAAGCACAAGACTTCGGAAGAATCGACAGTGACTCGGTTGATATTTTTCCTGCAGGCAGGACAGCTCGCAGCCAAGGTAACAAAGTATGGCATACATTGACTTCCTAGACTTCCATGCCAGTCTTTGGCGTTTGCCTCTTAGAAAGATGCTTAAGGAAATGCGGAAACAGCGGGAAGCACAAAACGTTGCATTGGTTGGTAAAGGACAGCCCAACTCTACACGAGGATGTACTTGCTGACAAGAAACCTTCAGTTCACATCGGGTGTCTTCGGTCGACTTGCCCTAAAACCCCGTGAGACGACCAGAGGTGACTTCATCGAAACTAGTCAACGGTTTTTAGACCCCGGTTACTGCGGCATATTGGCAAGGATTCCAGATTTTTTTTTGTATATGTATATTGAAGGGTGACAGGCAGAGCCCTTGATGACCCTATTTATGTACAGTGCTTTCGCAGATTCATACTCAAAAATAAAATAAAATTGCAGGCATTTAAAATGTGATTGGGTCACAGTTCAATCGTAATCATAAGGTAGTGCATGGGGTCACTGT
>CACRXP010000271.1:497821-513521 GCA_902702965.1 Spirometra erinaceieuropaei | reverse complement strand
TATGACAATATTTTGCTTACGATTTATGGAAGAGCTCATTACTGTCCCGTCCGCGCTAGGACGATATAATGCTACTGTAGTATTCCCGACGGCTGTTGTCACTTCGACATTTGAATGATTTTCGGCCGGCGAAGGGAGTTTAGGGCATGGATTTTCATGTGACGTACTTGCTTCGGCAGTGGAGCTCTTACAATCATTACCCTGTTACAATGTACTGCACGAAGGCTTATCGTGTCCTTTTCCATAAACGGATTGGTTAGGGCACTTTCCAGATGAGTTAGCCTTGTGAAGAAGTGGAGTAACAGCATTGCCTTCCAAGAATAACGGCGAGTCCTTGTAATTCCTAACAGATCTTCTGAGGGGTCATCCTGGTTTTCCCAACTTTATTGTTCGATGATTTGGCAGGTTTTGTTACTATAGCGGGTAATGGAACCTGACTTATTTTTAATGCATTAGTGTCGACTGCCACGTTATCCACCGGAACTGATTTGTCTAGAGTTTCCTCTGGAGACATAACTCGCTTCCTCTTCCTGACTGGCTTTGACTTTTCCGCGCTAGCGCCTTTATTAGTAGGATGTTCGTCGCCGATCGATCGGAAATTTGGCAGATTATTTGGTACTTCTATCTTACTGTGCTTAAGAATAGCCATGATGATGTCCGTCAGTAGGCTTTGCTTCTCTTCTAGCGTCTGGACCCGCTTCTCAAGTTCCTTACAGCCGACACAGCGACCGACAAGCGCAGAATCCGTCCCCTCTGGCATACAGTTTTCGAGGCCTCTTGGCAGTGCATCGGTTCTTATTTCCTGTCTTATCTCTTCGAGCCTATTGTGCGTAATCTCCCTGGAGTCTAATGATTCCAGCGGCATTTTATCGCAAGAGACTGCTAATGAATTAAAGACCGTTTTCAGCTGCTCTTCTGTAGTTGATAAACATATCTGACTAGCGCCAAACCGTTCATCGATAGCGCAGCGGCTAACACTGTGGCCTCCGAGACCGCAGGTACCGAGTTCAAATCCCGGTTGCACAACTTCTGTGGACGAGCTTTTTATAACAAATTGGCTCATTGCTGATGATTTTCAAACTCTTCAATCAGTTTTAGAGTAGTGCAGGATGTTTTCAACAATTGTTAGAATGAAGAATTTGCCAATTATGAAGTAAAATAGGAAACGACTCAGCCGTTTATAGTTTTCGACGTAGATCACGGAGAAAAGTTGTCAAGTAGGGAGACTTGTACAGATGGTCGGACGATTGCAGATATCTTTTGATGGAGAATTTGTGGTATACTTCATCGGTGCGAATGAGAAGACTAATTAGTGGTGCTGTTCCTTGAAGAATTCGGGTAGAATCTTCCTCCTGATACCGTGGGAAATAACGTCGAGATCCGAAAATTCCAATAATGATAGAACTTTCGAGTTTGTTTACCTGTAATCCAAAGGATACGTTGTCAGTTCGCAATTTATTTCCACGCGACGTCCAGTCTGCCCTATACTATCAAGTAAATTCGACGAAAACTCGGAGAACTGGGGATACGACTCAAATTCGAAGGACGCGCCAAATATGTATTAAGTCGCTTTCCCAGCAATCGTTTTGTAGGCAAGTTCGAACCGTGTTAGTCTTTTTTTTACTACGATATCATTTAAGAGAGCATTTCAACGGTGTCTGGAGAGACGAACTACAGATGTCATTGTTAAAAAAGAGTTTGATGTCCCATCTGAAGACGAGGTGAGGGGTCGCATTCGGAACGAACACGATGTAGCCCACCTCCCTCAAAAACTAACAGCCTTTCCCTTCAAACTTTTTGTTTTAAATGCCAGATCCTTGCTTAATAAGATGCCTTTGCTTCAGACTCAGGTTTTCGTCCATTGTCCTGATATTGTTTTAGTAACTGAGACGTGGGCATCAGCCTCAGTAGCTGACTCCGAACTCTCTCTTCTAGGCTACAATTGCATTCGAAATGATCGCCAAGATAGCCGTGGTGGGGGCAGCTGCGCCTACGTTAAGCAAACACTTACATGTTTGCCGTTGGACCTCCCGCACTTTTCAGCGGTAGAAGGCAGCTGCTGGCTCCAGGTTGCACTAAAAAATAAGTTCTCCTTACTCGTTGGCTGCGTCTATCGCCCTCCCAACGCCAATGACAATTTTGATCGCTTACTCTCACAGGCATTTCATGCTGCGGCCGACTTAAGTTTTAAGTATCAACTGGTGGCGGATGACTTTAATCTCCCTGAAGTCCGCTGGTCTCCGCCTTCAGGCCCCAGAAGGTTCGATGACTTTCTTGAGGCTGTGGATGTCGGGATGTGGACTCAGGTTGTTGATTTTCCCACCCGAGGCTCAAGTATACTTGACTTTTTTTTTCTGTAGAGGCTGCTTGCCATCGTCAGTCTCATCCCTAGGCCCACTCGGGGGCTCAGACCATGACATAGTTGTTTCAACGTTGGAATTCGAGGCTGACGAAATGTCGTCCCAAAAGTATAACTTTTTCCGCGATTTCCGATCAACTCGCTCAACCGAATTATTAACACACCTTAATTCCTACGACTGGACTGAGTTCTTCCTTAGTTCGGATGTAAATGTTTGCACTGCAAAACTGTACGAAATTTTGGGTCCGCTTATTTCTAGTTTTGTCCCCCGTAAGAAAATTACTAATGTTGGGGATGAGATTTTCCTACCTTTACCCTTTCGTCGCAGATTGCGCAGGCTTTATCGTCGTTTCCATCTGCAGAACGATGTTTCTGTTCTGCCCTTGATTTGTGACATTTTTGATCGAGCTAAGAGATTGTCTGTAGAAAAACAGCTAGCCGAAGAGGTCCACTTTACTGAAAACCATTCGTTACGTGTCTCGAAACCTTTCTCTAGAAAAATACGAACTCGGAAAAAGACGCAGTATCCCATCCTTCGAGACGATCTCGGAAATCCCATAGTTGATGCCCGGTTAACCGCGAATAGCTTCAATGATTTCCTGTCCAAAACGTTTATTGAAGACTCGACCACTCCGCTTCCGACCATCCAGTCATTGACCGGGGCAGTTCTAGAAACTATAACTTTCACTCTGTGGGATGTGACTGTTGCGATTCGGCGTTTTCGTCAATCTTATAGTCCAGGCCCTGATGGTGTCCCAGTAAGCATTTTAAAAGTCGATGCAAACACGATCTTCCCATCCCTCTTATGCAAGATATTTAATCTCGCTCTTGAAAGTGAAACTTATCCTACCTTGTGGAAGGAATCACACATTTTGCCCATTCCTAAGCACGGCAAATCTACATCATTTGATGACTTTCGGCCAATAAACACCCTCCCTGCAGTTTCGAAGATCTTAGAGACATTGATCAAGGATAAGATGATGTGTCACTTAACAGCGAACAACTTACTGAGTGTTGCTCAGCATGGATTCCTCAAAGCTCGATCTTGTGACACCTGTCAACTCTCTTTCTTTGACTATGTTCTCCAATCTAGGGACCATGGTTTTGCTCTTTACACAGTATATTTCGATTTCACTAAGGCTTTTGACCGTGTTGACCATGCTCTTCTCCTCTTGAAATTGTCCTCTTTCGGATTAGGTGGCAAACTTTCGAATTTTATATCCTCTTATTTGGGCACTCGTACACAACGAGTTAAGATTTCCAATACCATCTCCAACAGCACACGTGTGAGGAGTGGAGTCATTCAGGGTAGTTTACTCGGCCCGCTTTTATTTTGCCTTTTCGTTAATGATGTACCCGATTTATTTCAGAATGGTAAGCCTTTCATGTATGCCGATGATCTTAAAGTTGCATATCGATATAAGCCGGCAGATCATGACATCGTGCTTGAGCTCCTAAAGAGCGATCTACAGGCTTTCGCCCAGTGGTGCCGCATATGGCGCCTTTCTCTTTCTTGGCATAAGTGCTTAGTCATGGTGGTTGGCGACGACCGCCAACCTCAACTAAGTATTGAAGGTCACGCAATAAATGTGCCAGGGGTTATAAAGGATTTGGGCGTATCATACTCCAAGAGTCTCAATCTCTCGGAGCACTGTGCCTTGATAGTCTCCAAAGCACGTAGAACGACCGGGTTTATCCTCCGAAATTTTAAAACTAGGGACATTAGAATGCGCCTTTTCAACATGTACGTTAGACCTGGTCTGGAATACTGTTCCTTTTCATTTAGCCTCATGCGTGCTCCTGAGCGGAAAAAAATAGAATCCGTTGAACACTTTTTTACTAAGAGAATTTTAACCCCGGAACACCGACATTTGTCTTACCAAGAACGTTGCCGGCTTACAGGCCTCGATCCTTTATGGTTCCATAGATTACAAAAGGGACTATTTTTGCTATTTAAACTCTTATATAATCACACATTTAACCCGCTCACCTCTTTAAGACATCATATCCACCCACGACGTAACAGTCACCGTGAGGTCTTCTTATTTCTGCCTCTGGCACGTACTAATAAATATCGTCGGTTCTTTTCTGTAAATGCAATTGCTATTTGGAATAAACTACCCATGAGTGTGAAAACTCTGCAAAATTTTCCTTTATTTAAGAGAACTATTACTCGATTTTTGCATTCAGAAAAGCTCCCACAAATTTTGGGTGCTGAATCTACTGATCGACTGTACCGTAGCGATGGCGTTTGTGGTCTCTGAACACTATGGCCGGTCTCACCAGCTGTTCCTCAACGCCTCTACTTTGACTATCCCCAACTTCATGAAAGGAATTTGACGTCCGATAATCTCCGATACCGTGCAACCTCCCCCCTTCTTGACGGTCGATATTCTACCACCGCCGGCAGTTTTTTCTCCTGAGCCCTCCAAACCACAAAAACCACCATCAACTATATTTTTTATGCCTTAAGCTCAGGAGTTTTTTTTCACTGCTGGTCGGATTTGTGTTTAATCGCTTCCCTGACAATGCCTGTAAACTGGCATTAAATTAAAATTTATTTATTTATTTATTTATCTGTAATCGAGAGTTGGTTTCCACATTCCCCAGCATCCTCCACTTAAGGCACTAAAGGAACGAAAGTCTTAAATATGATGTCTTCTTTTTGTTACTGGAAGGTCCGCTTGAGAAGTAAGTAAAATGTGTAAAATGCGCAGATTAATTTGGAGTGCTGTACAGCATTGGAAAACTTGCCAATGTGCGCAATCACATTTTGGCTTCTGTTTTTCCGGCCCTGAGGATGGTAGTGTGGCGCTTTGGAGTGAAGGCGGCCTTTGCCCTGATGTTCTGCGATCTGATGGTGACGCGTCTCATAACACCAGCTTTGGAAACTGCTTTCAGTGTGCAGAGGTGGTTAAGACGGACACTACATACCGGGTTTAACATAAAGGACTGACGTTGTGCCACTCACTAGACATGAGCAATTTATGCTCCATCGTTCGAGAACTGGACAATGTACGGAAAGTCAGCGACATTTGCATACGCGCAACACGATTTTTGAAGGTGCGGAGACCGCACCTCACCCAATAAATCCGACAATCAAGCCTTTGTCTACGAGAACGCAGTCCTCAAAGCCCAGTGCAGATCTTAGTGGTGTCCACTTCTACGGTGTCTGGGGAGACGAATTACAGAGAAAGAGAGAGATTTTATGTCCCACCTAACGACGAGGCGGCGGTAGAGGTCAACTTCAGAGAAGGAAAAACAAATGAAGACATCCGCAACTCACAGCTATGTGGTGTTATTAGTGGTATGCTATTGTCCACCTATATGATATATCGAAAAATAGAGGAGTCTGAAATATGAAACAAAAATGCACATTTGGATGTGCATGGACTTGAGTTCGCGTTCCAAATACGTCTCGAGATGTCTCTGGACATGTACAGGAGGCAGTGCAATTAACCAGATTTAATATTGGACCGGGTGGATAGTTTGTCCTAAAATTATACAAAATATAGTCCTACTTTGAGCATCAACCCCAGGCACATCGTTCTTTTCACAGACCCAGCCGGAAAGAAGTTAGCTCTGTAGGTTTTACCTTCTGTTTGACATTGTTTAAAACAAATTTCTACAGACTTCCGCTTTTATTAATTTCGGGGGTCAGAGTTCAGTGAAGTGAAATGATTTGACGAGTTTACTAGATGGGGTTGTGAGGTAGAGTGGAGGGGAACAGTGTTCGCATATTCTAAATGCATGCTTTGTTATCATATTCGTTGACACCGGCAGACCCAGCATTCTCATTGTTTAGCGCCCTATTCATTGGTATTTCTGATTACGACCCGTCTATTGCCGTAACCCGACTGTTGACACTGTTGTCGCAGGGATCAGAGAGGACATGAGAACACCGAATTAGGGGGTATTGGGACGAGATATTCCGTGAAATTCATGAAGATGTTCAGAAAATGCGCAGACTGGACTATCCGTCACGAATTTTGTCATTTAAGGAAGACAAAAGACCGGCATCGTCCCGTCAAGTGCATTCACACATGAGGCCTGGGAGGTGCGAAAAACGACCTCTCCACATGATTAATAAACGCATCAGAAAGGTAGAGGTAGCCACATGCAACACATCGAGGCCCCTTTAGTAAGTTGGCACATGGGCATAAGACGGTAATAGTCCGAGGGGGTTGCTTTGTGATTTCCCCAGAAATTAACTGCGAACGTGGAGTAGATCAGTATATTCTAGGTCTTTAGGCTTAGACCAAGAGTTTTATGTATGACTTTTGGGACCGAAGCCAATCAGCCACAGCGGGTAACCACGTAATATTCACTGGCTGCCGACGGCAGCTAAAAGTACACTTTAGAGCAAAAGACTACCATACTAGGTGGATACGAAAGTAGTGAGTAAAACGAATGTGGGCTCACACGAAGCGTTCGCGTTGACACTACACCGGCCGAGCCATTTACTAGCATTGACAAGAAGATAGCGTGTGAAGACCATTCTGTTTGATCAAGGTGAATGCCATCGCATAGCATCTGCCGCAAAGACGGGCCACGTGGCAGATGCGTTGGATCAGCGCAGGAACTAGATCAGAGTCTGACAAGTTTTATCGGGAATGCGCACCCATAACAAATTATAATATTCGGGGCTTGATAGCGTGCTCATGCCGCGTACATTGAGATCCTTCCACCCCTTATTTTTGCTGTTGTTTAAAATCCCGGACAAATGTTTGTTGTAGATCAGGGGGTGTGGTGGCAAGCCCAGGTGCGGGTCCGGCCGAGCCAGCTACCTGCAGCCTCCGCTGCCTGTCTTCTGGGCTTCATCGTGACAACGGGTTCAGGTGGCGGAGCGGAAGAGAGTGGGGTAGGTGCTGCGCAAATCTACTATAAGTATAAACTAATTCCCGCGCGAGTCACCGTCCCTCCTCCCACTCTGTTGCGGAGCACACAGTGGACATCGTCGGTGTGGCATTACTGATTGCTTTCACTACCCACAACAGTCTTCCCTCTTAAAGATATAAAAGGCTAAAAGTGACACCACTGACAGTTCGACCATCGGTTTCGATGATGTCCACCGTGTGCCCCACTGTTGTAGCAGCAATGAGAGCAAGTACGGTGACTTACGCAGGGGTTTATAGTGCCGGTAGACTTGCGTAGCATCTACCTACACTCTCTCCTCCTCCCTCGCCTGGGCCCGGTGTCAAGACAGAGTCAAGAAGACCGGAGACGAGGGAGGCCTCAGGTGGATGGCTCGGACGGATCCTCACCTTGGCGTTCCACCACACCCCCTGGCCCACACAACAAATAACCAGGATTTCAACCAACACAACAGAGATTTGGAGGCTGGCACGGCCGAAGTCGCACCTGGGCGTGCCGCCAACGCCTGGCTCGGATCCCACACTGTGATGGGAGTGCCATAAAGGCCACATTAAAAAGGAGCCATTGCAGCCTGACTCTCAGACCGCCTCCAGTGAAGGAGGAGGTACAAGGTACCCCGTCAGTTGGCAACCTTCCAAGCCACGGCTTTTAGCGCACCGTGATAGCTTCAAGCGCGTCAGATTGATTATAGTGAGGAGAAAGTGCGCTGAGTCGTCGACCTCACTCTCCCTTCCCACTCCCACACCCTAGCCGCTGTCCGAGCCGGTCAGCAGACTGGAGTGGGGAATGGGCGCGGTGGCTGTCATGGTCGAATGACCATGACTGCGCGCGCCACAGCACGACCTGGCCCCCCATACACACAACACCAGGATTTCACACAACGGGTGTTGAACGGCGTGTCTCTCACTTGCGTGAGAGTGCCGTGGAAGATGCTGTTTCAGTCCGTCCCCAACCCACCAGTCCGCCACTCCACGCAACACACACAACGCGACGAACTGCGTGAACCGATAATGGGCGTCAATCAGCAACCTTCCTATCCACGACGCTTGACGTGTCGGGATAGTCTCGGACTCAAGTCACCCGTGCAGCCGAAGCCGCATGAGGACCGAGTCAAAATGCACACTTCCCACTCGCGTGGGAGGTGGCAGTTGGGTGCATGTGGTGTGTGAGTGTTGATTTCTGGTGGGGTGATGGTGGTGGTGGTGGTGGAGGAGGTAGGGAGTGAGTGAGTGAATGTGTGGTGTGGCCGGCGGTTGTCTACCGCAGGTCGTCGTGGATGCGCATGTGGCCGAATAGGCCCATGCGATGCCTGAAAGTTCGAGGGCAGTGTGGGCAGTGGAGGCGAGTGCGGTGGGTGTAGGTTTGTGCTTCACGCACTGGTTCGCCAGTCTCTGTGCGATGGATTCGCAAGTGACCGACCAGGCCAATGTGTGAGGTGAAGGTACGGTCGCAGTGAGGGCAGGTGTAGTCCTGATCCTCATCTCTGGAGTCGGGGGAGGTGGTGGTAGTGTCGGTTGTTGTGCGCGGGACAGTCGCCTGGGCGGCCGCCGTTGGAGCAGTGGGCGAGGAGGGGGAGGAGGAGGAGGAGGAGGAGAAGGAAAAGGGTGATGGAAGTGGTGGGTCAGAAGAATTGTCGGGGTTAGTTGGCGGCGGAGAGGAGGAGGAAGAGGCAGGTGGGGGGACGATGGTTGGTGCCGTTCGAGAGGCGCAGTTAATCCGAAGATGTCCAACAAGTCCGATTCGAGCCCGGAATGTCCGTTGACATCGGGGACACGTTGGAAGCGGTTGTGAGGCGGCGTTGTTTACTGGGCGAAGTTGTGATTTGCGGGCTTCACGTTTCGCTGTGGCTGTAGCGATGCGGTTGGCTTCGTATATCGCACCGCCTGTCTTCACTGTCCTCCTCCAGGTCGGTCGATCGAGTGCGAGCTCCTCCCAGTTGGTTGGGTTGATTTGCAGGCATTTCAGGGAGGACTTCAGGGTATCCTTATAACGGCGAATCTGGCCTCCTTGACGGCGAGAACCCGTCGCGACGTCTCCGTAGAAGAGTCATTTGGGTTCGTCGTCCATGCGCACCAGGTGGCCGCTCCAGCGCAGCTGAAGTTGCCTCAGTATGGCGTAGATGCTGAGGATTCCCGTCCGTTCCAGCACATCAGTGTCGGGGATTCGATCCTGCCACTTTAGCCTCAGGATGTGACGAAGACAACTGAGGTGGAAGTGGTTCAGACGACGTGCCTGCTTTGCGTACACCGTCTAAGTCTCCGCTCGATACAGTAGTGTCGGCAGGATGACGGCCTTGTACATCTTCAGCTTCGTGCTCAGCTGAAGACCGTGACGATTCCAAACTGTGCTTTGGAGGCGACCGAAGGCTTGACTGGCTTTCGAGATCCTGTTGGCGACTTTGTCGTCGATCTTGGTGTTGCAGGAGAGAGTACTGCCCAGGTACGGGAAGTTCTCCACCACCTGCAGTTGGGTTCCGTTCACGCTGATTTGCGGCGGCGCGTTGGGGGCCATGGCTGAATTGGGTGGCGGTTGGTGCATCAGCATCGTCTTCTGCGTGTTAATGACCAGCCCAAAGTTCTCGCAGGCGGCGGAGAATAGGTCCATGCTCCGTTGCATCTCCTCCTCTGAGGTGGTGTTTAGGGCGCAGTCGTCGGCGAAGAGGAGTTCGTGAACGGTTGTTGTGGATACGCGCGATTGGAAGTGCATACGCCGTTGATTCAGCAGGTGACCGTCCGTCCTGTAGGCGATGCGGATCCCGGGGCGTTCGTCGCGGTAGGCGTCCATCAGCATGACAGAGAACATAAGACTGAAGAGGGTAGGCGCCAGTACGCAGCCCTGCTTCACTCCATTGGTCACTGCGAATGCCTCTGAGACAGCTCCGTTGTCCGTGAATCGCGCCATCATTCCGTCGTGCAGCTGACGCACCATCTGATTGAACCGCTCCGGACAGCCGAATTTCTGCATGATCTTCCACAGTCCTTCACGATTCACCGTGTCGAAGGCTTTCATCAGGTCTACGAAGGTAGAGTACAGGTGGGTCCGCATCTCCTGACACTTCTCCTGAAGTTGACGGGCGGCGAAGATCATATCCGTGGTCCCACGATGACGACGGAAGCCGCATTGGCTTTCCGGCAGAAGGCCCTGTTCCCGATGGTTATTGAGGCGGTTGAGAAGGATGCGGGCGAAGATCTTCCCGGCAGTGTTCAGCAGGGAGATGCCGCGGCGATTGTCGAAGACTTGGCGATTCCCTTTGCGCTTGTAGAGATGCACGATGGTTGCGTCTTTGAAATCTTGCGGGACTTCACCTTGACGCCACATCTTTTGGAAGAGCGCAGTCAGGTGATCCATGAGCTGTGGACCTCCGTGCTTGTAGACCTCAGCAGGGATTGCGTCCGATCCGGGTGCTTTCCCGCTGGAGAGCTGCTGCACGGCCCTGATGGTTTCCTGGAGAGATGGCGGGAGGTCGAGGTCCACGTTGGTCTTCGCTTGCGGCAAACGCTCGATGGCGGCGTCGGAGATGACGGAAGGGCGGTTGAGGACGCCTCGGAAATGCTCGGCCCA
Organism: Spirometra erinaceieuropaei; assembly: GCA_902702965.1. Classification (NCBI taxonomy): domain Eukaryota; kingdom Metazoa; phylum Platyhelminthes; class Cestoda; order Diphyllobothriidea; family Diphyllobothriidae; genus Spirometra; species Spirometra erinaceieuropaei. The sequence goes on along the minus strand of CACRXP010000271.1, from coordinate 502,726 downwards.
TCGCTGCAGGATTTGCGTCTTCTCATTTAGGACAGTGTTGCCGTCGGCGCTGAGGAGAGGAGAAGTGCCCGTCGTCGGCGGACCGTAGACAGCTTTGATCGCAGAGAAGAAGTTCTTCCATTCGTTGCGGTCCGCGTACCCTTGGATCTCCTCAACTTTGCGAGCAGTCCAGGCGTCCTGCGTTTCGCGCAGTCGTTGCTGAAGTTGGCGGCGACAGCTGTAGAAGGCAGCTTTGGTGGCATCAGTGGGGTGATCAACGTAGGCTTTGTGTAGGCGGTTCTTCTCAGCTAGCAGATTTCTGATGGCGGCGTCGTTGTCGTCGAACCAGTCCTGGTGTTTGCGGGGAGCGCGACCGAGGACGGCGAGCGCCGTCGACTTGACCGTGTCTTGCAGTTGACACCAGCGGTTCTCCACGAAGGCGTTCTCGGCAGCGGCGGCGTCGTCTGCGGCAGCAATAGGAAGGTTGTCTAGCCTTTGAGCTAGCTAATTGCTGAAATGAAGATGGTGAGCGGGCAAAGACAAAAAGGCAACATTCAGTTAACCTGGGGGTCGCTTACCTGGTGGTCTCCTGCGAGGCTGTAGGCGAATACGCATCTTCGAGATGACGAGGCGATGGTCGGTCCACCCGTCAGCACCCGCGATCGCCTTCGTCACCAGCACGTCCCGCTGATCTCGCCTCCGGACGAGGACATAGTCCAGCAGGTGCCACTGGCGCGACCTAGGATGCCTCCAGGTGGCCTTCTCTCGCTCCGGCAGACAGAAGGTGTTCGTCAGGATGAGGCGGTGTTCTGCGCAGGTGCGGAGCAGCAGCAGACCATTGTCGTTTGAGCCGCGGAGACCGTGGGGACCCAGCACTCCTCTCCAGGCAGTATGGTTTGTGCCGACGCGGGCGTTGAAGTCACCAAGCACAATCAACTAGTCCCCCTTCGACACAGTCGCCAAGAGGGCGTGCAGGTCCTCGTAGAATTTGTCTCTGACGGCGTCGGGGTTGGTCATCGTCGGAGCGTAGGCGCTGATGATGGTGGCGAATTTGCCTCCCCAGAGAGGCAGGCGGAGGCTCATCAGGCGATCGTCAATGCCCTGCGGCAAACAGGGCAGTCGTCCCACGATGTCGTTCCGAACGGCGAAGGCGACACCCGCGTCCCGTCGCTCTGCCTTGGGTCGAACGCTCCAGAAGAAGGTGTAGCCGGCACCCACCTCCTCCAGTTGGCCTTGTTCGGAGAGTCAAGGCTCGCTGAGTGCGGCGATGTCCACCTTGTAGCGCGTCAGTTCTCGTGCGACTAGCGCCGTCTTCCGCTCCGGTCGGTTGCTCCTCGGATTGTCTAAAAGGGAACGAACATTCCAGGCTGCCAGAGTGAGCGGGCTCACCCTGCCAGTCTGGTGACAACAAGTGGGGCGACGGGAAGGGGATGGAGAAGAAAGTGACGAAGGAGAAGAATAGGCAGAATAATAGGCAGAGGAAGAGGAAGAAGAGGTAGGATGAGGAGAATGAGTATGGTTGTTGTTGTTATTGACATTGCTTTTGTTTCGATTTTGATTGTTTCAACCATGATAAGAGGTCTGCGGCCCTGGCTAGCCTGGAGACGGCGTTGTACCCAGCAATGTTTAGGCCACCTTTTCTAGGCCCTTCCCCTCATGGGGGATGGCAGTGCCATCCCTGAATAGGGCTGCCATGTGCCGTTGTGGCACGGCCGGAACTCCACTATGGGACCACGACTTCGGGTTTTAGTGGAGAGCGACTCGAATTCCCCGTAAGCCGCAGTCTCCGGCGGCGTAGGTGGGCGCGTCAAGGCGATGTCGATGTGGAGATCCATCCCGTCACCGGCTGTCCAGCGGCGTGCAGAGACGAACCACGTCACGAAGGTGCCAACTCAAGGTTCCATCCGACCTTCCATCCAGCGGAATCCGCAAACCCTGTGCACACGGCAAAGCGCACAGGGCCCCCTCAAATGGTTTAGCCCGCCGGTCGAGATGGTTGCCCGGGGTGTGGCCGCTGAGCAGAGTCCAGCTACGTGGAGACACAGGTGAGAGTTGAGTGCCAGCAAGTGGACGCTAGGCGCAGTCTCACCTGCAAGCAAGTGAGCGACCACCACGACCATTACGTGAACCCACCGCTGACACCCCTACACCCCTGAAACCACTAACAGTCATGCACAAACCCCACCAAGCATACGTACTTTCAACGGGAATCCCATTAAATTATGGCTGAAATAAAAAAAACAGTTTTTATCAAGTCACACACTGTCCGTTGCCGGATTACAGGCCTTGATACCTTGAGGATTCATCGATTACGCAACGGGCGTAATGGGTACGCGTGTCATTACCTACGCCACGGCCGATATGTATAGGTCTTTGAAATAATAAATGCAGGTGTTTGTCCTTCCGTTTTTGCGAACAGTGCTCGTGAACCCCACAAACGCATAGTTGCAATAGTGAGTAGTTTGCAGGCACTGTAGCTGTTCCTGCGTTCGTTCATATCATGATGGGCTATGTACCGTCCCGTAAACTTCCATAAAACAGCAACGGCCCGCCTTAGATCGGAAGATCAATGTATTGGGAGGGGAAGGAAGTTCGTCGCCGGCAAGTTGTACTAATCGGTGTTTTTTTAAATTTTAGGGAACTAACGCGAACGTCGAGAATGTTAGGCAGTGGCGTGAAAGCCAACTCGCATGGGTCCGGCCGGAATGGACGGTGGGATATCATGTGACTTCTTAATCCTTCTGTAAAATTCCAACTGCCCTCACCTTACGAACGGTTACAGGATATCAAGCGTAGTATGTTCATCACGTGCAGACACATTGTTCCCATCGCCATAACAACTGACTGTCTGATGGAATATCACGGACGCATTCTTGCGCGAATACGGAATTTATAGGTCTACGTTATCCACTGGCACAAGATCTAGCCGGTCATGTGGATTCTTTCGTACGTTCCATGACGGATTTCCGACACCTAGACGTTCAACTGCCAGATACGTACTACAGGAACCACCGGAACAACCCACTCATTCATTGCATATTACATTAGGTTATCCATCCGCTATGCCTAAGCGAAAGGATAATTGGCTACTTCGTCAAGCGGGTCTTTGACGATGAAATCAGTGTGCACGAAAATCTCAAGAGCCTAAAATCAAAAGATAGCTCCTCTGAGTCGAGCGTCAACGAAGTCATAAGAAGTAGGCATCCGTTATCGACGTTACTGTTCAGCATGAGAAATGTTAACGGAAATGCCGCCTTGTCTGACCTGGAGACCACCTCTACCGGACACCTAAAAAGGTCTTTAGACAGGTTTAGAAGGTTAGTTCAAAAATTGTAAAAGTTTCTAAATTGTCGACCGGCAAGTGATTTACACAGACTTTTACGAAGCTATTGCTGTCTTTTAGAGGAAAACACAGACCGTCGTCGGGATGTCCGCCAACTTACTCAGAGCTATTCGGGTTCAACTAACACGGAAGTTATTGATTGATCCTGCTCGATGCATGTACATATTAGGATTTGTATACCACATTGCAGCATAATATTCAGAACTCGACGGTGTTCACAATAACTGTTTGTCATAGGCGCACTCGCAACATAGTCCTGATAGAAAGAGTATCTCAGTCGATATCGAGTAGATGTTGGCTTTGGCACTGGGGCATAGATTGAATGCCGGTTTTCTCAGGCAAATGTATTTCATATCGAAATTGAACCTTCGAGATACTAGGGAGTCGGCGACAGCAGCGTGTAGAACATTACGCATGCTTCTTTTACATAACGAAGTACCCGTCGTTGCCTCTAATGCATTCCACCCCATCACTCAAAACCCTCTACAACAAGCCTAATTTGTACGCCGAATTTATGCGTGAATCAATGACATATTGTTAGTCTGAAGGCGTTAAGAGTAGTAAAAGTTTATTGATCAAGTGAAAAAATGTGGTGAGTAAGAGGTCTATATGAATTTCATTATCGACCATCGAAGCAGGCCACATGTGATGGTTCGGCTAACTGCCCCGATGATGGCTTGGGTATCTGGCCTATAAGATAAACATTGATTCTAAGTGCAACACCAGATCAACTTACCGTTTGCTTGGGTTGCCGCCCTTTGTTTCTGAACCCGTTTAGCAAGACTGGTCATCGGCCATCTCAGTCATCTTGTGACGACGACTCTAGATGGGGAAACAGTGTGTGGCCATCTTTATCCTACAGCACAAACGCCTCTACGGTTCGAGAAGTGACGTACATAATTGAAAAGCGGGTCCAGACGCTAGAAGAGAAGCAAGGCCTACTGACGGACATCATCATGGCTATTCTTAAGCACAGTAAGATAGAATTACCAAATAATCCGCCAAATTTCCGATCCATCGGCGACGAACATCCTACTAATAAAGGCACTAGCGCGGAAAAGTCAAAGCCAGTCAGGAAGAGGAAGCGAGTTATGTCTCCAGAGGAAACACTAGACAAATCATTTCCGGTGGATAACGTGGCAGTCGACACTAATGCATTAAAAATAAGTCAGGTTCCATTACCTGCTATAGTAACTAAACCTGCCAAATCATCGAAAACTAAAGTTGGGAAAGCCAGGGTGACCCTCAGAAGATCTGTTAGGAATTACAAGGACTCGCCGTTATTCTTGGAAGGCAATGCTGTTACTCCACTTCTTCACAAGGCTAACTCATCTGGAAAGTGCCCTAACCAATCCGTTTATGGAAAAGGACACGATAAGCCTTCGTGCAGTACATTGCAACTGGGTAATGATTGTAAGAGCTCCACTGCCGGAGCAAGTAAGTCACATGAAAATCCATGCCCTATACCCCCTTCGCCGGCCGAAAATCATTCAAATGTCGAAGTGACAACAGCCGTCGGGAATACTACAGTAGCATTATATCGTCCTAGCGCGGACGGGACAGTAATGAGCTCTTCCATAAAT
>CACRXP010000271.1:457400-476367 GCA_902702965.1 Spirometra erinaceieuropaei | reverse complement strand
CTACTACTACTACTACTACTGCTACTACTACTACTACTGCTACTACTACTGCTACTACTACTGCTACTACTACTACTACTACTACTACTACTACTACTACTACTACTACTATTACTACTACTATGATCTTCGAGAAATTTCTCGATTCACTCATCAGTGATATGGCTCGTGAACTGTGTGAAATAAGGCCAGCCAGGAAAACTCTAGTTGAATCGTTTGTTGTAGTTGCCAAACTTTGGAGGGATCTAAGTCCATGCCCCGGGTCTGTGGGGTAGGTTGTCGCCTCTGGTGATCCATTGTTTGACCGATCGTCAATTATCTTGCGCCTCTTCTCACTCCCTGTTGATCAATTTCGCACCTCGGTTACAGAGCCAGGCACGTGACTACGAGTATCCACGGCTCATCCGCTTGAGACATCGCTTTACGTTCACGCAACTTGGTTCTCCGCTTTCACATCCGGCGAGTCCCTTTTCCGTGTAATGACGCCGCGAAAATGAATGCGGGAGCGATTAGTAACAACCTTGCCAAGCGGAGGAGGTTTAGAGTCCCGAGGTTCTCTCTCAATCTTTTTGGGATTGCTGTATGCCCAAAGGCGTCATTGTCATCCAAAAGAGGGGACAGCATCCTCAGTGATAACTCACACTTCCCGACCCTGCGTCATTTGGGCATTATAACAGTAAACAGTTTTGCCCCCGAGGGGGACTTAACTTCACAGCATAGCATTTTCGACAAAGACAAAGGAGACTGGAGAAGCTATTTCTGGCTTATTAGCCATCGCCAGGTAGTCATGCCCAACCCCGAAGCGTGGAACACCAGGACCTCGCGTCCTGTTTATTAGAAGTCCAACGGCCCAGTTCTGCCTAAATTATGCGCCGTTGCGCGACTGCCAGCGGGGCTCAAGAGAGAAAGAGCCCCAAGGCGCAACGGGACGAGTGAGTTACGTAACGCGATCAGTGAACGTCCGCTCCACCACAGGGCTGTTTCGCTGATCGTCCTTACCTAACGTGTTTCTAAGTATAATAACCCCTTTCTCTCATTTCTCCTTTGGAGTGCTTCAGTAAAAACTTTTTACTGCGCTGTTGGCGGTTTGAGCGATCTGTTGGATAGAGTTAACAGGGAGTTGTAGCATTCCACTTGACCCAGACATGTCCCCTTCTCAAACTGCTGTCACTGCTCTTGTCCGAGACGGTTTCATGACAGACGTCAGTGAGGGTCCCCTGGCGAGACAGCGTGTTGCGTCGGACTTTATGGAAACTTAACTCCGACTGTGTAGCCATCACCATTTGTCTCCTCTAAACCCTGCGACACCTATGCACTTTCTGGCGTTTTCGTGCGCAAAAATTATCCCCCCCACCTCCGGTGTGAAATAATCTGCGTTTTCACATAATCTTTAGGTTTGCAGACCTCTTTCCATTTATGTCTTCGTGTTAGCTTTGTTGGGGGAGGCAGCACGGTCGAAAAAAGAAAGACTTGCTTCGGAAGCGTACGTTCGTGCTGACGTCTCCTAACTGCGACTTTTTCCAACCAAACTACGCTCTACCTTTGACGTACGTCATGTCATTAAAATGCAAATAAAATGAGTACTGGTAACTCCAGTTAGCCCGAGCTGTGTAGGCGTGAGAGCGCTACCTCGTAGTCATCTGACTCTGGGTTTGCGATGTGGCTAGCTGGTGAGAACAAGTAAACCTGAGGCCTCCTCCATTGGTAAGGCTTATTTGCTTCTATTTGGGTAATATTATATCGGCCTGCATAGATGGCCAGCAGAATGCTCTATCAGTACGAGCGGGTGTAAGCATTGGCAACTACAATCCACCTCAGTAAAGCTTGGGATTGGAATGCGTGTTTTGTTGGCTTAAAGTTCAAGTGTCCACCACCACCACCACCACCACCACCACCACCACCACCACCACCACAGTCTCCTACGGACTGACATACACTGATAAGAACTGCCGCGAATGAGCCAAATGCAGGCACTCAGATAGCTCCTGGTTTGCCATTGAGGGCAGGTCGGTCGGCTGTTAGTGATTTATCATCAGTGCCTCTAGTGATCGGACCTGGAAAGCCAGGATTCCGTCCAATTGAGCAACTGCCGTTTCTAGTCCGTTCGCCGTCATCAGCCAGCCAGACGCCAGCGACCAGGCGGTTAGGCGTTCAGGTCCTGCCAGCTGAGATTGGACCTATACAAAATAACGCGAGAATGGTGTCTCACTGATCGCATTACTACAGCGTCCAATGCTGTGTCAATAGAAGCGAAGAGACGAGTCTTGAAGAAGGAGACACGATCGCCGGGACAAGAGCTTTATTAGCCTGACGTTTCGGATTCCTGCTCGAATCCATCATCAGAGTCAAAAAAACAGAAACGGGTATTTAAACAGCATTATTTTTTTGAGATCACCATGCTAACGTCGGCGGGAGCTCGAAATCGCGGCATCCAGTGACATGTGGGTAGTGTCGCATTCCTGCCTGCGGTCGGATTGCTGAAATGCCAATGCCGCGTAACCTTGCATCATTGTCTGTTCTACGTCGTTCACTCTGGCGTCCAAATATCTGGCATTCAATTAAACATCCCCGATTATTATCCCTGCCTTTTTGAATTTTAAAAGCGGACGCCTCGCCAAATTCCGTGCCGGAAAGTCGTCAGCAAATTTACCTCGCTGCGTCCTCTGCACGTGACCGGACTCTGTGGCTGCGTGCAATCCGACGATACCTCTACCTTGACAAAGGAGGAGGCAAGTTTTTATGAATCGTTATACTACTGTTGAATTTTCAGTCACCAACAGATAACATCTACAGTAGGATTGTTTTATGGACGCTGGTCTTCTGTCTCAAATTATCTCTTACTAGTACTCATTGACGACAGCGTAGCTATGGCTAAATGCACGTCATCAATCCAAATACAGATTTCAACGAGTATTCTGCACCATCATCGTGTGAATGCCGATTGGTTCAGACCACTGGCCACAGAGTTTGCCGAGTTCCTAGGCGGCATTGCTACCATCGTACAGCTCGTATCGCCCTCCTCACGGTGGAGAACTCGTGCACAGTCTTGCGTCATTTAGTGGTTAACTGTCAGTCATAGTTTAGAGTTGCGAAAATTTCCATTGTTAAATGCAAAAGGCAATTTGGCGAGCATACGTCTGCTTTCAATAAATTCTCTTCAGGCCGCTACATTTATACAGCTATTGAAGAAATGAATTAAAAGATACGGGCAAGTAGCTAATTAAGCTTTAGCTTGGGTTTGGGGAGAGGAGGGGGAGGGTGAAACACCAAACTTCCAGTCAGCGCCAGGGAGAAGGTGCGTACCGGCGAAGGTAATTACATGCGGGTGGCTTTGAACCATGGCAACTATAGGACCTGCATGAAGTTCTTCTGTGCGCATAGGACCAGTCTGCGTAGCCTGATTGCAGCTGCCTCTGCCGTAGCCAACAAGCGCTGCCCAAGCAGATATGGATAGCTTGATCGGACCTTTTAAATCACTTTGAAGGCCTCCCTGGCGTCCACACGGTGGTCTGTGTCTACCATGTGCGCGAGGATCGAGCTGTTGATATTCTTTATTTGTCCCTTTCCTAACCATGCTGGAAGATGTTTTTTATTCTTTTGGATAAACGCCGGCTCGTGCGACCAATGTATTCTGTCCCACAGGAGCAGGTGAAGGAGTAAATACACATAGAGGTGGTCTGAGCTGGTAGTTTGTCCTTGCCCTCTCCGTATAGGATGGAACTGATGGAGAACAGTACACGGGTGTCAGCTGCTGGAAAGGTCTGTGATACAGTTCGAGTTAGGCGTCTTCTTAAAAGTTCACTTGGTGCATCCCCTTGGAATGGGACCCTGATGAAGAGCCTTTTCTTTCCTGCCTTCAGAATCAGGGGTTTTTGTGGTCTTTCGGCCATGTTCTTAGCAATGAATCGATCAGTCCTAGTTTACTTGTTGCGTGGGAGTAGACACCGTAGAATTTGGTAACAGAGCGCTGTGCCGGGCGCTGTGTTCGGGCACGAACCACACAAAATGGATCAGTCGCAGGTTTCGTTGTGATGGCTCGATTGTAAGGGCAGATGAAGTCTAGTGCTGTCTACAAAGTGAGAACAGTGTCGGCCTGCGCTACATCTGCTTCGCTCGCCCCGTCCACACCCCTCAGTCTCCGATACCAAGACGCAGGCCAGACCGTTAGAAGTAGGCGCGCGCAGTGTCAATCCCGGATCTAAATTTAGTGAGAATGCCATAAAGGCTGTTGCGTGGGAGAAGACACCGTGGAATTTGGTAACAGCGCTGTGCCTACAGTGAGTGACCGGTCTCATGAAATGTTGGCCGAAATTCTGAAATGCGTTTTCGATTAGGAAGGATTACTTAGGTTGGGTTGTAATAGTGATCGGCATTCGGACTCGCCGGGATGTCGACTTTTGGAGGAACTCCTTTTTGACCTCCTACAGAAACCGAACTCATTAAAAAATGACTACTTTTGTAGCGTAAACTTTTCCTATTGATTTTCGATGTTCTTATAAATCTAAATGTATTTTACAGAAAACATGCACAAAGATATGCTTTCTTCTGCTATTTTGGTAAAAAAGCATATTATCTTGATATTTTATACTCGAAGAAAGTGTATATTTAGTTTTTTAAAAAGGTCCTATGAGGTTTTTAAGACCGTGCGATATCCATGCATGCAGGACCGCATACGTCCATTTACCACACTGCTCCTCGTGAAATGTACAAAACAGTCCGGATCCATTGCGGAATTTTATGAACTCTATATGATATCTTCTTAAGGGCATAGAGGATATATATGATTTTCCTTACGCGAAAAGCATGCACCTGGTAGACTGGAATCGCCAAATGCTAATACAATGACAGATCAGGCTCAAAATGATTTGGGAATTGGGAAACTTTTTAAAACCTATATATACGCTTTCTTCGAGTATACGATATAAAGACAGTGTGATTTTCTACCAAAATAGTAAAAGAAAGCATATTTTTGTGCATGTTTTCTGTAAAATTTATCTGAGTTTATAAGACCATCGAAAATCAATAGGAAAAATGTACGCTACAAAAGTAGTCATTTTTTAGTAAGTTCGGTTTCTGTATGGGGTCAAAAAGGAGTGCCCCAAAAGCCAACATCCTGGCGAGTCCGAAATGCCATAGGACTATGCCGCATGCTAATCAGTATTACGACCCCACCTAAGTAATCTTTCCTAGTCGAAAACGTATTCCAGAGTTTCGGTCAACATTTAATGAGATCGGTCACGCTCTGTAGGTCTCTTGTGTAAACATGTCGGGGCACGGAGGAAGAGCAATTGGCGGCACCGTCATCTCATTTTTATTCCTTTTTTTGAACCGGTACAAGAGCACATTCTCACAGACGACGAACAAAATACAGTAGCGCGTCAACCGCACTGTACTACTAGTGCTTGTCTCCATACTTGTGACAGTCGGTATGTGATGCCTGATAGACTGGTGGTCGATCAGATGGAGCCTTATATCCAAGCCAACCATTCTGTTGCCGTCCCTCGTATTCAGCGACAGTAGATTCAAGTATGAATCCAAAACATCAGACGAATAAAATTCTTGTTCCACCGATCGCGTATCCTTTCAACAATGACTACTTCATCCGCACGCACAGGCTGGGCTAGAGTATACGTTAGCGAAACCTCTTCCCGATTTAACCTACGTACTTGCAGGTCCAGTTGTTGCATTGGATCGGAAAAAACACAGTCTGATTGCCCATTCGGCAACTTCTGACAGACGGATAATATCTAAAACGGAGGACAGCTTGCATGGATTTGTAGAAAACCCGCTTTAATGGCAAGTAATAGTCTACCCTTTCCTAAACTGCTCTTGCGTGGTAACCCACGTTGTACTCCGCAGTCTGCGCGTGTCTTTAGGACTCGCAATCGCGTCGCTGTTGCTCACACGTATTGGCCTTGGATTCGCGTGGGTCTCAACTTTCATTCAGTTGAATCTCACGTCGGCTGCCGACAGGGCATCAGCGCTGTAGCGCTCAGGAGAGGCTAATCTTCCGAAGGCGGCACACGGCTGCTGTCTGTGTCCGAATATTCGCCACCGAGCTCTGGTAGCAGTTCCGAGTCCCCTACCTATGCCCGTGCTATAAAGCATTCGGTTTTTTGCGCAGTTTGGCTTGTTATCTCCGAGCACTGATTAGCATAGACGTTGAGAGAGTCGGGAATAAGTGCGCACACTGAGGCCTTCCGAATGATGTACAAGAGGGGCGGGAGGGGGATTACTAATTTTGGTACCGTGCTTCCGGCGATAAGGGGGGCGAAAAGAACTTGGAGCACCCATTCTTTGTAAGAGGCGCATGTAATGGCCACAGCAACCCCCAAAAATCGGACTGGGATTAGGAGGGGATGGGAGGGGTGTTTGTGTTTCTGTCGTCCTCCTGCTCTGAAGTTACACAATGAGTCGTTGACCAGAGCTCGCGAGTCCGTACTCGTCGGCGGCTCCACGTTCTGCCCCTCCTTGTCGGTTGCCAACGGCAGTCATCTTTCACTATCTCGATGTATCACACGGGAGGCCGTCCCTTCTGATGTGTCTTAGGTATCAAATGACATGACGGTTCGGTCTTCGCGGGCAACCACGTTCACCGGTGTCCCTCGACGTTGGCCCAGCAGCAGCAGCAGCAGCAGCGGTGAATTGGCCGAAGAAACCGGACATCCCGTCTGCGCATGCCACACACGCCACCCGGTCCCCAGTCCTGGACCTGTCACGGATGGGGTCTACCGCATACCCTGACGCGCTTTACATTGTCACGAAAACTGCTAGCGAAATAGGCCCTCCAACCGACTGAAGGTCAGGCTACGATGGCCGTCTAGCGTGGTCGTTTTAGAAACTCCGCATTGAGGGATCCGAGGCGCCTCTCCTAACGTTTTCTGCAGATGCGTGCAGTCCCAGAAGGTGCGTGACACGCGTTTAACATTGACAGTACACGACCATTTCCAATTGCCTGGCCTTCGCCCGACTTCTGGCGAGTGTGCGAAAACGAGTGGGGTGACCATTTGTCATGAGTCACCTTCCCCAACACCGATTTCCGTGCAGTTCGTCACTGTCCTTTATCATCTTACCCGTCGTATTTACCACTCTGATCGGAATCTCGAATGCCTTAAAACGTAGTGAAGATAAGCAAACCTTCTCAGATTTCATTGCGATCAGCTCAGGGGCATGAAGGGAGGGAGGGAGGGACGGGGGGAGAGAGGGAGAAGGGGAGAGACTAACCGGTGGCAATATCACTCCTTTGCCTCGTGACTTTGTGTCTGCAGCAATCGCACATCCTTGCTGCCTTCTAGATGTCCTTTGCCATCTTCGTTGTACGTCATCATGGAAGTCTCTGTTCCTCGTGATTTTGAGGTCTACTTTATGATACCGATTCCCCCTGCATGCGTTCTTTTGGAGTAATTGCCCGATGGGTTGGTTGCTTTGTGAAGTCAGTCCGCACTTTTACCGCCCCGCCGGTATCGGATCCGTCTCAGTATCACGACGATGCCGCAGAGACGACTTATTGTAAGAATTGGAGGGTCTGACTCTGACATTTTACACCAGAGAAATGCTGCTATTCGCCTCTTAAGTTCCAGAGTAGCCATCACCAAAGGCCCCAGGCATTACTTGTCTGTATTTTACAGGCCTCGGGCAAGCCACGGAATCCTCCTTCTGCAAAAACAGCGCCGTCATGTTTCTGAATTTACCAATGTGGCTTGTAAAGTTAGTAATATGGATCAACTCCACTGCTATATTGTATGAACCCTATAAGGTCCCCCTTTATTACTGTAGAGAAATGTGTGGTTTTCCGTACGCGGAAAATATGCGGCTTGTAGATAGGAAAGCCTGAATCCAAGTGCAGCGGTAGAGCGGGTTCAAAATTATTCGGGAATTGGAAAAGTTTATTAAAACCGAATTATACCTTTCCTTCGAGTATAAGATTGGAAGAAGACCTAATTTTCTACCGAATGAGCACAAGAATGAATATTTTTATACATGTTTTCCATGAAATATAATTTAATTTTCAAGGGCATTGAAAATTAATGAAAAAAATTCATGCCACTCAAGTGGTCGTTTTTTGCATAGTGTAGTTTTTGCATGCAACCAGAAGGAAGTTCATTCGAAAGCTGGCCTCCTGAGGTAACTGAAATATTATGTTGCAGGCTGACTAGCTTTACAACCCTAGTTAATTAATCTTTTCGAAACGAAACCGCATTTCGGAATTTCGTTTGACATTTCATGAGTTAGCCCACCTACTGTAGGTACTTTCCAACGACCGTGAAAAGTCTGTGAGCGGCATAGATTCGGAATACGATGTTGTCCTTACTCTGCCCATTTGGCACAACCATCGTTCTGAGGTACTTTAAAGTTCCTTCTGACAGACTACTACCGAGGGATGAGGTGTGCCGGCGAGGTTTGATCCTGCAGCCCCACTTGATTGATACCATATAGTCAGTTTACTAAAACAATTTTAGTTAACATACCGAACTTAGCCACTCGCTGGATTAGGAAGGGGAAGGGAGCGCAAGCAGAGCTCGAAGAACACGTGCAGGGAAGCGCATGTGAACCGGCGCTTGGTGTAACCGAAGGTGGCGTGTGTACACACTCCCCCCGCGACACAGCTACTCGCTGGATTGAGTGCATAAAAATGGCGCAATCACAACCGGAAGGCCACTGAGGGTACCGCGTGGCAGTTCACAGCGCATTGCCACTATAGTGGAACCGACGGAGTTCCACACCGCCCGAACAATGACATTAACAAGCCTACTTAACCATTCGGTGGGTTTAGCTAGTAAAGAGAGCGCAAGTAGGGCTCGGAGCAGGCACAGGGAAGCGCGTGTGAATCGATACCTGATGTAACCGAGGCAGACGTATAAGTACCCCCGAGACGGAGTCACTCGCTGGATTAAAGTAGTCGGGAAGGCTCAACCACGTAATAAATGCAAAATCAGCGTAATTGCGCCTACTAAATTTTTTTCAGTTAGCCAACCATATGGTATTAATTTATTGGGATTGTAGGAGCAAACCTCGCCGAGATGCCTTTTCCTGGTCAGGAATTCAGCTCAAAAACGCCCTGGTACTCCCAGAGTTAAAGGATAAATCGATCGATCTCGGGACACTATTCAGCCCTTACACCGCAGATTGCAGACCACCAAGGCTTGAGACTAGCAAGGCGACATCGTCAGTGTACTTGGGTTCGATCAGTTGGCGTCCGGGTGTAAACGCAACACTGCTAACACCATGTAAGGTCTTCCCGAAAATACAATCAAGATCTCCATAGAAGTTATCGCTTCGACCCAACAGCTCCTGCGGTCATCTTTGTTCAACATATCCATCATTTCCTAATCAACGGAGACCGGATACCGTAGGTCCAAGGGGGACTTTTGTGTCCAAACAAACTCTGTCGAGCCGCGTTTTGAGTCGAAAACCTCTTGCACGCCTCGATGTGGGCCGGTTCGATGGTAGCAGCGCGTATGGAATGTATGAGGCTGACAAAGAAGACGGGTTATCCATTATCCCAGCTGCTGACTTTCAGGCAAGACATTTTCGTTTCCTTAAGCGAGTCTATATTCGCGGCCTTTTCTATCAAAGTGCGAAGTTGAATGAAGAAAGTTTATTCAACACCACAAGAGGATTAGGTATTTTGATTCTGGTGGCAAAATGATCCTAGTGGGAACAGCATCTCTATGTTTTCGTCATTCTCCACCTCATCTCGGGAGATTTGCTTTAATTTCTCTCTCCTTCTCCAAGAGGGTTACCCTCCCCCTCCCTGTTTTTCGCTAGAATCTGGCTGTCGAGAAGTAGAAGTTTCCTGTCCTGAGTTTTCGGACTACCTCGTGGATCGTTCTCCAGGTATATGAGGGGAGCAGCGGGACTCTGTCCAATCAGATACTTTCTAGTATAGCTGCGGCGGCCTCGAGGCGGCCGCCGATCATGGCGCCTGTAGAGAGCTCGACACCTCTGCTAGTCGATCCGTGGCTGGGTTTTCGTGTCTCGACCGTTGCTCACGCCATCCCGTCCCCGTTCTCCCTGTCACTTACCCTTCGTGTCAGCAGAGCCCAACACGTGATCTCGTCCTGAATTACGATCACCGGGAGACCGAGCGTGCTCGTGTTCTTGCAGCCGGGTCTGGATTGTTTTGTAAGTTGCATCTGGAACAGTCAGCGCCCTTAAAAGTTGTACTGCCATACCGACTTAGGTGGTCACACTGCACACTGGGAGCGGGTTAACTCCAGACCATCAACCTGGCATTGTTGCTCACATTTCGTGTGCCGATTGCTGCTTTCGACGGAGTAACGATTCCTCATTTATAATGACTAGGGCAGTTTTTATTTGTGGTGCCTGCAAAACAGTGGCCTCCGAGCGATTGGTAGAGGGACCAACTGGTTACGGCAAATCAGATTCGGAGATCCCACGCATGAACGTTCTACACCCGAAGGTCTAGGAACTGCGTCGCAGCCAGGCCTTTACATGCCTGTTCAATGACGCAGTGCTGCTTTCCCTCGTGTATTTGTATATATTGAAGTGCCGCATCGACGTCCTGGTGATTTTAAGGATCCAATTGCAGAGACCGGAGTATAAAACACAAAAATGTCACCATTTAACCGAGGTTAACTGAACATCCATGACCGAGAGGTGTCTAGCGGGAGCCTAGTTTTTCTACTATAGCAGGTGGAGGGACAACTTATGCATTTCTAAAACTCTCACCAGTACTTAAGAGTAGAAAAGATCTCTTGAGTAAAGTAAGAGTACCGATGAGCACAACATATCATCTCGAGTGTATTTATTCCGGTGCGCTGCCAGCCGATCCACGGCGAATCATCCTAGCCAGATACCATGCTATACGTTGCAGAAAAACATTGTCTTCGGTAATGCATGCTGCTTGCGCTACTATTCAATCAGTTGCTTTTTTCCGAGCCTCGTCTTTTAAAAGAATGCAAAATTTTGACTTGGAAAAGAGCAAGGCCGGGTGATTTTTGAGCCGTTTAGTTTTTTTATGCGCATGCAATTTG
This sequence comes from Spirometra erinaceieuropaei, assembly GCA_902702965.1. Lineage (NCBI taxonomy): Eukaryota > Metazoa > Platyhelminthes > Cestoda > Diphyllobothriidea > Diphyllobothriidae > Spirometra > Spirometra erinaceieuropaei. The sequence goes on along the minus strand of CACRXP010000271.1, from coordinate 465,370 downwards.
TACCATCATGCCGGATGTGCTGGGATGTTCCTTCGCAGAAAAATGAGACAAATTGTGAGACTGCCTTGTGAAGGAGCGCGTACGCGCTAACTCCCTAACTTCTGAATCCGCCGCCGCCGCCGCCGCCGCCACCACCACCACCACCACCACCACCACCACCACCACCACCACCACCACCACCACCACCACCACCACCACCACCACCACCACCACCACCACCACCACCACCACTGCCGCCAGGGCTGACTTCTGTGGACGTCTAAACGGGACATGGAAATAGGAGTGCCATGTCCGCAATAATAAAGGTGGGGTGGTGTCCTAACACCAACAATAACTCTAGTATAAAACTTAACCGTTGCCCTAATCTCATTCCTAACTTTGAGCTAAGCCTTAACTCTGCGGTTAACATAGGCCCCTATCTGAACCATAAACTTGACACTGGCTTAAGTTACTGTAAACTTTAAATTTCACCTTAAACCTTATCCTTATCTTGATCCTAACCCATAACTTAAACCTAACTCTAAATTCACTGGAAGTTGGCTCAAAACCACCCGTGTTGCAGACGTTTCCTGTTCTCATGTCCTGGTTAGGGGGCCATATAAGTCGGTCCTGCCTTATAGCGGTCGCTGATGTCTTTGAATGATCATTTCATCCAAGACCCTCTCATTTAACGGATTCCACTAAGCGGAACAGAAATGCAACTGCATTCGACATGGGTTGTCACGAAGGTTTTAACTTCCGATATGGAGCCCGAATTCCTGGAGTTTTAACCGAAAGCGGAGGCCTTAGCTCACACATTACTCCACGTATTGGCTTAGCATGCGATAAATACCACTGTGATCTCTGATTTCTGCTTAACCGCACTGATCGTGGCAGTTGTAAACACAATCACTATAGCTGTCTTTAGATGCCACCACTTCAGTTAATAGGTCAACAAAACTATTGTTCGTAAGGCGTTATTATGTGACCGCTTTCCCCCTAAGGCGGGTCACGCGGTAGATTCGCCGGGCCAACACGGGGGCTAGATGACAGTCCGGCAGGCGTTATGGTGGATGCGCATCCAAAAACGCTAACATTGGGGTGTGACCGCCGATTAGGATTCGTGCAGCCTTCCCGGTCTTCTTGGTGAAAAATATCTTGGTCATTGCCCTCTGTGGACCTGGTTGTGTGGTGGTACGCCTAGGTGCGGGTTTACGCCGCACCTGCGCCCACTCCTGCTTTATTAACGATGTCTTGACAATGGGTCCAGATGAGGGGGGAGGAGGAGGAGAGAGTGCGGTAGATGCTGCGCAAATCACAGTCCCCGCTCTCGACCTGTCATGGAGCACACAGTGGACATCGTTGGCGATGACGATCGGACTGTCAGTGTGTGACCTCACCAGTTGTTTGACAGGCTCGAGCAGCCGGCCAGTGCAAGGGGAGGGAAGAGAAGGAGTGTGAGAGCGACACTTGTTACTGCATCCTCGCATCATATCGACGCGTGCCTCACCACATTAACTCTGACGTGCTTGAACCTATCACGATGCGCTATCAGTTCAAGCCTCGAAAAATGCCAACCGACGGAATAACTCAGTCCCTTTCAGACTGAGAATCAGACTGTCGTAGGTAACTCTCTCATAGCAGCCTCTATCACGTCGGGGTCACCATTACGGTAACCTGCTGCATGCAGGGAACCTAACTCCAAATTCACTGGCTCAAAACCACCCGTGTTGTAGGCGATTCCTGTTCTCAAGCCCTGTTTAAGCGCCCAGTTACACTAGTCCTATCGAAAATTCGGTAAGATGTGGTTATGTAGCCGCACCTGATGGACACAATACCGTTGGCATGGTGTTGCTGTGCGTTGCGTTGACTTCCGGCCTGTCGTCTCCCAACTTTCGTGTTGGGTGTTTCAGGGTTAGGGTTTAGGGCTGCGGTTGAGGTTTGGGGTTAAAAGGTTAGGGTTATGGGTTGGGGCTTAGAGCTAGGGCAACTATTTCTCAACCACTCAAACTACAACCGCGCATTACCGATGGCTTTTCTTTTGCATACAATTACTTGACCTCGTCGCCTGTGCGTTCCTCGGCATCACCTGTAAAGCCCCCTATTATTACCGGTCCCCTATTACAGGCGGCTGGGGTTTGTTTGCCTTCGCTGCGGCTACATCTGCGGCCACATCTGACCGAAAGTTCCTCCGGAACATCTTAAGCGGACGTCCTCCCGATTGTAGCTGAGGTATATATATTTCCACCATCAAGCATGCTGCCGACATTGTTGCAGTTGAGCCTACCTTGACGCATCCCAGTCCAGCTCCAGTACTGGCAGTTCTGCTTACAGTTCGGTTCACTCCAAAGCCCACCCGCCGTCCCACCCCCCTCCATCCAAAACGCGATCAACTTCCTACGCTCCCCTCACCTCCCTCCCCACCTGCTTGATGTCCTCTGTCAACCTTTAGCCTGCCTCGGCAGCGCTGACTCGGCGTGAGACAGATCCCCTCGACCGGGTCGCGCAATCATTGAGTAACACATCCTCCGCACGCAGTGGCCGTCGACTCATGAACTGTCGGGGAGGGTTTTTTTTGCGCAATTGCGCCTGCACACGCGATCCGTGCGGAGGAGACGATGTGTTGACCGCAGAGCGTGTGCGCCTACGGGTAGCCCATCTTGCTCCCTCTCTCGCTGTCGGCATAAAATCGTGACGATGACGTTGTTGTTGCGTGTGTGTGTGTCAGTCTTCACCTGTGCCCGCACACAATGCATAATTCAAAAACGTACGCCTACGCGCGCGCGCGCGCGCGTGAGCACAAATCAGTCCGCGCAGACAAACACGCCTGCCCGTTCACTTCGCTCCGCTGCGGGGCGAGCAGATCATCTCCGTGCCTGCCTGCCGCCGTTGATGTGGTGATGCGGAAGTCGGCGCGACACAGGGCATTCTGGGTAGGCAGATTTAGATACGATAACGCGGACGGCTCACTGTTTGATTGCGCGAAGCGACTCGTGAGCGGCCTACAACCGAAGGCAAGACGATCAATTTAGGAATCACCCAGCCGGCATGCAGCGCGGCTGTGCTGTACGACTGTTAGCGGCTTCTCTGGGGGACTCTCCGTTACAAGGGCCAGCTTGCATTTTGGAGTCTCGGAATTTTGCTGACTTTACCCGACTGCCTCTGGGGAACAGGGCTCCGCGAGTTGGGTTAGTTGCCTTGGCTGGGCAATTGCAACAAATTCGCCCTGAAATTCCCCTTAATCAAAGTAGAGGGCCACGATCGGGTGAGGGACGCCAAACACACACACACACACACACACACACACGACAGGTCGACCATTGATTTCGATGGTGTCCACCGTGTGCCCCACAGCTGCAGCAGCGGTGGGAGCAGGGACGGTGACTTGCGCAGCGGTTTAAAGTGCCAGTAGACTTGCGTAGCATCTACCTACACTCTCCTCCTCCCCTGCCTGAGCCCGGTGTCAAGACCAAGTCAAGAAGACCGGAGACGGGGGAGGCCGCAGGTGGATGGCTCGGACGGATCCTCGCCTTGGCGCTCCACTCCGCACCCCCTGGTCCACACACAAATGACCAGGATTTTGACCACAAAGCAACGGGGTGATGGCAATGGTCCAGTTGTGCGGCGATTGCGGACAACAGGATCTGCCAGCGCACCCCGCAAGTGTTGGCATTTGTTATTGCGCACAGATAACGCCTGCCAGAGTACGATGTGGCCCCCGTGTTGGTCCAGCGCATCTAACACGTGGTCTGTTTAGAGGACACAAACACACACACGACCATGCAGAAGTACCTGTCTTAGGGTAAAAGGTGGTAATAGGGGGTTTTACAGGCGTGGTCTATTTATGCATACAGAAATGACAAAATAAGAATAGATAATCGGGAAATTAGTTTTTCGGACGGAAAAGTTTATATGCATTAATGCAAAGAAACTGAAATTAGGCAGGACAATTAAAAAAAATTGACATTAAGTGTCTACAACGATCGCTACTCAACTCTGTAAGCTGAGGTCATTGTGGATAATCCACCAGACTGTCTACAACGATCGCTTCTGAACTCTCTAAGCTGAGGTCATTGTAGATAATGCATCAGACCGTCTACAACAGACGGCCCATCCTAGGACGATGAAACACCAAACCGAAATAATCGTGTCGGACTAAAACCCACTTAAATAAAAATATAACTCATTCTTTGTATGCCACAGATGCTTGGGGTTTTCACCCGATCCTTACCGACAAAATTTTTTTACTGTTACAATGCAACAATAAGAGTGGAAGTATATATACCTCAGCTACAATCGGGAGGACGTCCGCTTACGGTGTTTCCTCGTGAACTATTCAGAGGAATTTTCGGCCATATGTGGTTGTTTAGCTGCACCTGAGGCAAACAAACCCCAGCCGCCTGTAATAGGGGACCGGTAATAATAGATGGCTTTACAGGTGATGCCGGGGAACGCACAGGCGACGAGGTCAAGTAATTGTATGCAAAGGTAAACTATTGAGAATGCGCGGTTGTAGTTTGAGTGGTTGAAAACTACTTGCCCTAAATCCTAGCTATAACCCCTAACCCTAACCCCATTAGTATTGTGCCCATCAGGGGGGGGGGGGCTACATAACCGTATCGCACCGAAATTTCCTTCATATGGATTAAGCGGCGTTTGATCAATTAGACAAAAGAAACGTCCTGATACAGCATCCTGGCAATCATTCTTAAGATGTTTCGGAGGAATTTTCGGCCAGATGTGGTTATGTAGCCGCACCTTAGGCAAACAAACCCCAGCCGTCTGTAATAGGGGACCGGTAAAAATACGTGTTTTTACAGGTGATGCCGGGGAATGCACAGGCGACGAGGTCAAGTAGTTGTATGCAAAAGAAAAGCTATCGGTAATGCGCGGTTGCAGTTTGAGTGGTTGAGAAATAGTTGCTCTAACTCTAAGCCCCAACCCATAACCCTAACCTCAACCGCTGCGGGGCGAACGTGCCTGCTTGCCACCGTTGATGTGGTGATGCGGAAGTCGGCGCGTAGACAGATTTACATACGATAACGCGGACGACTCACTGAGTGCTCGAAGCGACTCGTGAGCGGCCTACCACCGAAGACAAGACGGTCAATTTCGGAATCACCCAGCCGGCATGCAGCGCGGCTGTGCTGTACGACTGTTAGCGGCTTTACGGGGGCTAGCTTGCATTTTGGAGTCTCGGAATTTTTCTGACAGTATCGCTGATGTTGGCGAGGATGATGACGACGACGATGCTGATTTGAAAGTCGGCATGACACGAGGCATTCTGGGTAGGCAGATGTGGATACGATAACGCGGAGGGCTCACTCTTTGATCGGAAGCCACTCGCGAGTATAAGTGGTCTGTGAAGAGCAGCCCACCGAAGGCAAGAAAACCGATTCCGGAATCGCCCAGCCGGCATGCAGCGCGGCTGTGCTGTACGACTGTTAGCGGCTTTTCAGGGACACTTTCCGTTACAGGGGCTAGCTTACATTTTGGAGTCTCGGAATTTTGCTGACAGTACCCGAATGGGTCGGATCTTATGTCGTAGCCGCACCTGAAGTAGACGAGGCCCAACTGCCTGTCATACGGGGCAGGTGGTAAGAGGGGGTTTAACACTAACCCCATAACACTACCGCCTAACCCTAATCCCTAACAGGTGCGGCTGCGACAGAAGAACTTACCCCCGAATGCGGCTGGGGAACAGGGCTCTCCGAATGGGGCTTAGTTGCCTTGGCTGGACAGCTGCAACGAATTAGTCCCGAAATTGCCCCAACTTAATCAGAGCAGAATGTTGACGTCTAGTGTTACCAGCAGGCGGCGGTGGCCTCGTGCGGGTGACATTGCGAAGGTCATTCAGAGTGCGCGAATCGTGGTTCACTGCCTGTCCAGAAACTGGATTAAGCCACTTCAGGTCGGAGACAGCAGTCTCCTCGGTAGTTTGCGGCTTCAGGATTGTGCCAGACAGCAGATGGAGCCCTATCTGATGGCGGCCAGCGTTGCCTGTGCAGCAATAACACATGACCTTTTTATGGGTATCCGACTCGGCTGACCAGTACCCAACCGCATCATGTTTCATTGCTGATTATTCACCGGACCTGGTTATTTCGCGGCCGACCCTCTCCGATGGCCGTTCCTCCTTCTTCTCTGCCACCCACCGAAGTGCCATTTGGCTCTCAGGTAGGCCGACAGCCTGCAACAGGAGTTCGGCTGACTATGCGGGCGGACTTGTAGTGCCCGTATTATTCGCAGCCAGCAACACCCGCGTTAAAGAAGTACCTGAATAGGGCGTAAAAGATCACCAGAAATAATATGTGGTCTAGCAGTCTCTTCCATAAATCTTCTGCTGGCGTCGATAAATTCAACATGATCAGTTGCTAAATTAGGCCTAACCAAAGGCGATTACGGAGTCGAAGTGACCTGACGTCATGCAGGATTATCGATCATTATTAGTTTCCGTTCGCGAGGTGTGAGGAATTATGCTTTTTTCACAGTTACAGCCGAAAGAGGAGCGGAACACTTTTTACCTCGAAAAAAAAAAAACAATCTTTTCACCTACTAGCCGGTCCCGACTAATCACCACAGGACGATTTCCTGAATTGTCAAATTGTGAATAGGAAAAATCTTGTCCGCTTGGATCTGCACTTCTGTTTGTATAACTAGTATCGCAGGCAATATTTATATCATCCCAGCAAACTTCACCAATCGCCCGTGCACCCATTAATCTTTGATTTGCCGTTTATTCAACGCGAGAGTGTCGTCCCATTGTGCCCAACCGCCTTAATGTAGGCTTCTTTACTGAAATTTGTAGTTTAGGTTAAGGTGATACCATATTAACAGCACAGGTACTAGCCAAATGCTCATATACGCGTGTTTCGCCGATGTTTTGCCGCTGCATGGCGCAGCTGCGAGGGGTTCGACTCGTCAGTGGGTCCCCCGGAATCCCCTGTGTGTTTTCTCGTAGATACTCCAATCTAAAAATTGTCCCACTGACGGGCCAAACCCCTCGCAGCTGCGCCATACAGCGGCAGAATATCGGCGAAACACGCGTGTATGGGCTTTTGGCTAGTACCTGTGCTGTAAGCATGCTATCACCTTACCCTAAAGTATACTACTAGCTGCCTGTCGGCAGTTAATGATTATTACACGGTTACCCGCTGTGGCTGATGTACTTTGGTCCAAATATTCATGTATGAAATTCTCGGTCTGAGCCTATAGACATTGAATAAACTGATCTACTCCAACTTCGTAGATAATTTCTGAGAAAATTAAAAAGCGAAATTTGTATTGTCTACGTAGCGAGTTTACTCAAAAAACCACAATAATCACGGCCCGGTCCTCCTAAAGGAGGAGAGGGGGGAGGAAGCTAGTAGTGGTCATGGTGGCCAGAGAGAGAGAGAGAGCTCCCGAAGGGTGGTCGACTCTAGGTCCCAGCGTGCGTCTGTCCGCCACGGTGACGTAGGCGTGAATGCATGGGCCTCATATATGAGAGTCAGCCAGCGTCACTCTGATGTGCTGATTGGCTAACTGCAAGGCCAGTGGTCGCCTACGATTGGCTGACGTGGACGCCGCATGCGCGCATGTTGCGGTTGCTGGGCCACCGTGATCAGATGATGCCTAACGCGGTGTAAAGGTGCCAGGGGCGGAAGTTCTACACGCGCCGAATTCCTCTACACCGGTGCCTCAGTAATTGGCTAAACACTTCATCTGGTCTCGCGGTGATCAGATCGCCTGCCCACATTCGAAGTCCTCCTTACCAGACGTCCACCGCCGCACACTCCGATTTTGTACTCCTGCAGCCAGAAACACAGACAAGGGGCAGTAGAAACGTACGAGAGCCGTAGTACCTGTGACTTGGGTTTGTTGCGTAGTCACGATAGTGACGATTTGTCTGTCTCCGGCCCCGGTTTCGTCCCTCGAGGCGCAGTTCGTGTGTTCGCTCGCCTCGCGTGTCAGCGCTGTGCAGTGTTGGTGAGCATGGGTCATATTTTGAC
>CACRXP010000271.1:422727-436378 GCA_902702965.1 Spirometra erinaceieuropaei | reverse complement strand
GTTGCATCGGCGTGCATTGGCGGGAGGGGTGGGCATGGGTTTGAACAACCGCCCCCCAGCTTAAATAGCCCAACATCTGACTATCTTCACCAGACGGTCTGCCTCCTGTCTGGGGGCGGTGGCCGCAGAAGTCCCTCTCTTCCTCCCCCGTGAAAATGGCCGTCTCCTTCTTCGGAGGCCAGATCCGGCAGAGATTATTTGACTGCCGGTTCGCCGTTCCTGAGGGGTGAAATGGGGCGGGAAGACTGGGCGAATTTGTGGTTTGCGTGATCAGACGGAGTCATGGAATGAGCAGAGAGGTAGTCTCGAAAGTCTGACTCGTTCTACACAGTCAGTGACCAATACCGCTATTCTCAGAGACACCCTGGAAGTTGCGGGTCAGCTTCGAGGAAAGAAAGAACTCGGCAACCGTTTAGATAAACCTTCACCAGTTTTTATTGGCTAGCGGGAAAGATTGCGAAAGTGTAAACAATCGCCTGAATTTTTAAAATGAGGCCTGGATTAGAAGTTGTGGTCGGACAGGGGAATGTGAACTCCCCTCGTACCCCTTCTAGCTAAGACCTTAACCCTGACCCCAGCCCCCGCCCCCTGAAACTTAGCACAAAGCCCCACAGAATACTGGAGGGGAGTCGGTGCATGTTCTCTTACGCTTTCGAAGTTGTTTATACGAGATTGCACTATTGGTGTGCATGCATATTGCTTCCAAGATGTTTACTACGCGACTGGCTGCTGTCTTTGCGACGGGCAACTTTCCGGCCACGTAAGGATTACACAAACTTTAACCGGAAACTTAAATGGTATGCATTTATTTCATTGATTTCAGGCGCCTGTTTAAGTGCAATCCTAGCGTAGGTCACAGTACGAAACACACTCAACTCGCTTTGCCCTAGAACTGCAGTTTAAAGGGCAAGCTGGGGTAACGGTATGGTCAAGGTCCCCAAGAATCTACGGCCCACAAAGACTGACTACTGCATGTTTTTAAGTAGGTCGTGTTTTATTAAATGCCCTCCTAAACGTGGAGTTTACACTCGGGCGCTGCACAAACTACCATGAGCTTAGCTCAGAGAGGGGGGGGCAGAAGGAATGCCAACAAGGACAGAGAGGGCCCGCATGGCCATTTCTGGGTTCGCGAAAACTTGGAATTCATAGACGGAAGACTTTGTGGTTTAGCACCAAGCCCAAAGCACTATAAATCAGGTGCCTGCCCTCTTATCGTTTGCAATCAGGAATACTAAGTAGGTTGGGAGTTCCTTCACCGACCAAACTACCGAGCAGGTTCATATCTTGTGCATTGGAGCCCAATCTAGACCATTTGCGGACGGTCGCATACCGACCAGTAATATATGCAGGAAAGAGCACCGACAATGACTCCGAATGCCGGGGGGGGGGGGGGGCTGTTTCTGCCTTAGTGACCATCAGCTGCCAGCCACACACAACCCCAGGTCTGTATCACCTGGGAATCGAGCCCGTATTCTCTGTTAGTTGAACGTCTTTAAGTCCAACGCCCCATCATTAAGCCACGGCCCCGCTGTCCCGTCGCTCACGATCGATAATACTTGCTATCACGAGGAGTGCTTGCACCGATTAGGTCGTGGGGCTTAGTTGTTCCATTTCGCCCTCGGAGCTCAACCCAGAGCCGTCATAGACAGTCAGATCGTGGCCTGATATTCGAAGCCGGGGCTTGCAGATTATACACTACCACGTGCAACAAATCATACGAACACCTGAAATATGTTTGGGATTACAGACGTTGGAAAAGTGAGTGACATTCTGCAGGTACGGTTGTTGATGAAAATGTACCTTTTGCCGAAATGAACGAGGGAAAGACTGCTTTCATGCAACCTCCCTCCCTGCGGGTTCCTCCTGCACTCACTTGAAACTAAACACTCTTCTATCATTTTAAAATTTGATGGCAGTCTCAAGGTTTGTGACTATCTACTATGCCGTGATTCAGCAAACCATGGCCCTCGCAGCCTGGTGTGCGCTAGATGCGCTTGCGCTCCCGCTGGGTATACAGGTCGTGTGCATGGCTGCCCAGTCACCCACGTCCTTTCTGCTGTTGTTGCTGCTGCTGGTCAAAGCCTTGGTCAAGTGTTTGTTGTGGACCAGGGCGTGTGGAGTGGAGCGTCAAAGTGCGAGTTTGTCCGCGCTATATTCACCTGCACCCTCCACGTGTCTGGTCTTCTCGACCCCATTGACGCTGGCTACAGGACGGTGGATGTTGCGAAAGTCTGCTCTCACTATAAACTCATTCACACACAAGTCACCGTGCCTGCTTCACCTTGCTGTAGAGCACTCGGTGGACATCGTCAGACAGGACGATCGAATTGTCGTATACGATGGTAGCTCAAACGACGCTGTTTAAAAGTTTGGGTAGTTATGTGACACAGACAATAGCAAGCACGGATAAAAATCGCGCCGCAGTGACGCGTCCAGAGTTTGCCCCAACCACTGCATCAAACGTTTGTGCCTCATCCATCGATGCTTCCGTAACGTTTCGCCTAAATAAAAAAACACCTCCTTTGTCATTTCCTTTTGTTCGCGCCTTGCCTGATGGAATCATGACGCAAGTGTGCTTTGAAAATACAGAAATAAGCAGTTCGTTATATTGAAAACCCAACTTCCTTTTATACCATCATCCCAAAAGAACGCCTAACTGGAATACCAGCACAGATGGCTACGTATTCTCGGTGACGATCTGGACGTTAGTAGATTACAGATGTCCTAACCTTTGAAGGTAAATGGCCCAGGCAAATGCAGGCCTGCGTGCCATCCCTCTTGGTCTCAAGGAATGCAGGCGTCTGCTCTACCGGGATCCACAAACCATGGCCCTCGAGGCCAGATATGCGATGGCAGTTCTCTGACACCTGGTCCTCTGCCGTAAGATACACCCATTTTCTCGCTGGATATACAGTTCGTGAACATGGCTGCCCCGCCATCCTCGTCTTCTTCCTGACCCATTGAGGTGCTGTTGTTGGTTAGAGCTCTGTCCAGGTGTTTGTTGTGGACCAGGGGCTGTGGTGGTACGCCTAGGTGCAGGTCCGGCCGCGCCAGTCACCTGCGCCCTCCCCCGCCTCCAGTCTTCTTGACCATGTCTTAACACCATGCTCAGGTGGGCAAAAGGAAAGAGTGCGGGGGATGCTGCGCAAGTCTTCTCTCATTATAAACTCATTCACACGCTAGTCACCGTGCCTGCTTCACCTTGCTGTAGAGCACACGGTGGGCATCGTGTCAAGGGGCCTCACAGACAGTCGCATAGCGGCCTGGTATTCGAACCCGGGACCAGCAATTTCTATTCTACTTCTTTCGATGAATCACTCCAAAAACTGAGACCTGTTCAAGATTACATACGTTTGTAAATTGAATGAAACCCTGCAGGCACGGGTACTGATAAAAACGTGTTTTTTTCGAAATGAACGAGAGGAAAGAGTGTTTTCATACCACCTTCCCTCCCCCCCCCTGCGGATCTAACATGCAGTCACCTGAACTAGCCACTTTTCTGTCATTTTAAAAGTAGGTGGCAATTTTTGAACATTTTAGGTGTCCGAGCACAGCTCAGAGAACAGGATGACTGTGGAGAATCTGGCCAGCGTGTTCGCACCAAACATTCTGCGTCAGGCTGAGGAAGATCCGGACATCGAGATGGCCGCATCTCCGATTCTGTCAGTCACCGTGGCCGGATTCATCAGGTCACACCGGCAACTCTTCCTGCGCGACCTTATTTCCCTCGCGCAGTTTGAATCAGCCACCGCGCTGGCGGTTAAGGCCTCTGCGGCCACAGCAACGGAGACTGCAACGCCAGACCACCCCGGCAGCAGGGGTTTCGTGGAGTCCTTAAAAGCAAGGAGAAAGGCACGTAACCGATCCAAAACCATGACGCTGTCCCGAGCTCAGTATGGTACTATAGACGGTGAATCTACACACAGTACTCCTGAGCGTAAGCAATTCCTTTTACCTGCTAACTCGTCTAAATTTTATGACGCTGAATCGTTCTCCTGCGGTGCGTTGACTTACGGTCGGTTATTATGCCGAAATCCTTGACTGAATATTTCTTTTTCGAGTGGTGGTTCCAAGGACGTGGTGTTACTATGACCCCGCCTTAAATTTCAAGTTTACAGCCTTGTTACTAACTTATATTTAGTAGTTGGAATTGTTGCACTATAACACTTTCTGGAGCGCTGTTGCTGAGGCTGTTTGGCTGTCAGAGCGGAACAACCGCGCAATATTTATAAACTGCCAACAGGTATGATTTGTACGATATAGCATAGTTGATAAAAGCGGTACAAGCTAACAGCCCAGACACGTGCTTCGTCGGTATTATGCCGCTGCTTGGCGCAGCTGCGAGGGGTTCGGCTCATCAGTGGGTCCCCCCCAGCATCTCCCGTGTGCTTCCTGGTAAGTACTCCTGTTTTGTATGGTATATCGTAAATTCTATGTAGAGGCGTGGGCTTCTAACTAACAGGTCGCGAGTTCGAGCCTCGGGTGTTCCACACTTCGGGGTTGGGTATGACTGGCTGACGACGGCTAATAAGCCAGAAATAGCCATTCCAGTCTCCCTTGTCTTTGTCGGTAAAAGCATACTGCTTATATTCTATGCATGTATCGCTGGCTGCCTGTTGGCAGTTTATCAATATTACGCGTCTGTTTCGCTGTGGCTGGCGGCCCCTTGCCCAAATATTCATATCGAATTTCATTCGGAGCCTATAAGTCTCAACTAGATCGATCTACTTCAAGTTAGTCTTTGATTTCTAAAGAAATTAAAGATCCGCAGTTTCATAACTTCAGTATCTACCAGAAAGCACACGGGAATTTGGGGGGACCCACTTATGGGTCGAACCCCTCGCAGAGGTGCCATGCAGCGGCGGAATATCAGCGCAGAACGTGCATTTGGGCCTATAGCTAGGACCTATGCTGTATATCGTAGAACCTGCGATAGCCACTGTAAAATATCTCATCGGAGGATTGCTGGCAAGAAATTTGTCCACGTTTTATTCAGCCGCCTGAATATATGCCAGAAACAGGGATCCCCTCCGAAAACACAATTTGGACTCTGAAGACACCGTGGAAGATGGTCTTCGCAGCCCTCTCACCGTGACACGAGTGCCAGAACACGCACATAGCACCTAAGCCGAAAGCATGTCTTTTGGTAGAAGCGAACAGGCGAGTCCCAGGTAGCAGTTCAGAAGATGAAGATGCGATCACTGGGACAAGAAGTTTATTTGCCTGACGTTTCGGATTCTCACTCGAACCCATCATCAGAGACATTCGCAGATAGAGGTCCAGACTGGTGCAGACTGGTACATGCATCTAGGACCGGGTTGTGCGTGCGCGTATAGACGAGCTCTTCAGCGTTTTGAAACATTGCGGGCTCCGGCAGTTGACTGATGCTCGGGAGAGGGAGACTCCGTTCCCCACTCAGCGCGATGCTTCCTTCTTTATGTGACCTTTATGGCACTCCCACTCAGTTGGGATCCGAGTCGCCCAGATAACCTGTGATAACCTGGTCCATCGTGCGTGAACCAGGCGCGTGACTCCGTCTGGACATCCGGCTTAGGTGAGTGAGGGAGGAGAGGGTGTGGTAGATGCAGTGCAAGTCTACTATCACTATGGAAGGATTCACGCACAAGTTACTGTTTTTACGCCCATCGTCCCGTGGGACACACGGTGGACATCTTTGGCAGCCTGCTCGAACTAACACGTCAACTAAATGACCCTCCCACTTCGTCAGCAAGCATCGTTAGTTTCCCGTGAAAGGTGGAACCATGAGCCTCGAGGTCAACTGTCTGGGCTGTGCGCGTGGAAGAGGAGCAACAACTGGAGGTGTTTGACCACCACTGCTTGAGGACCATCCCTCGAGTGAAGTACACCGACTTCGTCTCAAATGAGACAGTCCGCGCTCGCTGCTGGACAACATCGTAAGGATAACCCAGGCCATTCAAGAAAGGCGACTGAGGTGGTTTTGGCATGTTTTTCGTCGTCCACCACAGGAGCTCCGTGTTACTGCCCTCGATCCGACACCGTCACCCATTGGAGGCGTCGAAGAGGGGGTCAACTCAAAACCTGGGTGGACACAGTTCGTCAAGACATGGAGGTGGTTCTTGAATCTTCCCAGATCTGCTGCCGCGGATCGTCACGCGTGGAGAGATACAGTTCGGGACATTATCGAGGCCGGATAGATCATGCATGATCGCAGTCGTACTAAGTACAAGTAAGCAAGTGTCGAATACCAAGGTGCAGCGGCAGTAACTAAAGACTAACGTCACGCCTGTCCTCCGCTCCTGTTCGCTTTCAAGGTTAAAATGGGCCTTGTAGGGGCACCTTCACACCAGAAATAACAACGGCGACAATCTAAACAACAAAGATTGCTTGTGCCCCACGCTGGAGAGCACTATAGGCGTAGACCAATTTTCCTCACCTCTTCTCGCTGTAAAGTCGCGCTCCGTGACCAGATCGCCATGTTTCCATAATCGAATTGTTAACTTCAACGCAACCAACACTGCATCTCGGACCAACTCTTTCGAAGCTCCTAAAACCCTGCCAACTTGGAGGTCAGGCGGGGACCTCGGTCGTTCAGAATTTTCGACAGGATCAAGCACGCCACACCGACTGGCCTGCCTCTACTGCAACTGTCGCACCAACGTGGAGATTGGGCGATCTGTGGCAGTTTAAAAACCCGGGTCAGCGATTGCTACTTAAATGTATAACTTATAGCGTCTGATTTTTCAAGAGCTCTGCAACTACGGTAGTCATAACTCCAAAATTCTTACATTTCCTCACTAATAGTGTACAAATGTGTGTGAAGGTGAACTCTGATATTTCAGTGTATACCGTAACACTGACCACTTTTAGTGCTTTCTACAGAGTGAATAATTCCACTACTTACACATCTAGAGTAGCACTTTATATTAGCCGGAAAACCACCGTTTCCAGTCAGCGGCCAAGTCCTATCGGCATACGAATTTTGGACAAATCTTCACAATCCACGTCCAACTTATGTGACGTCCATGATGACCTGTTCAGTGTTCATATTTGGCCGTGTTTGTTTTAATTGGGCGAGAATGTGCTACAGAGAATGACTTACATTTTATCGACTAGCGTTATTTCGGTTTTAGCGTCTTCAACAAGGCCTTTATGACTGTTAGTCAAGCGGATAAGGAGTAGAAAGTACTCAGATGCCGCTCAAATCCGTTTTACTGTAAAGTAATTCACCCCCGAGTCGATGGTGTTAGCTCACGTTGTGGCCTATGACGCTGAATTATCGCCGGATGCCACAGAATACATCACAACCTCATCACCGACACATCCACCCATCATAACAACAGAAGGGATAGTTTGATGTAGGTATCCATGTTTGTTGACCTGGTAAGAGGTATTGTGTTTATGATCACACGTATGGGGGCAGTGTTGGGCCAGTAGGTAGGAATAACCGGACGACACACAAAATCCAAGTTTCATTGAACTCCCTTTGTATGCATGCACGCTTTACCAGCCACATTTCTTTTGCGAATCTAAACCTTTGCCAGCAGCACTACAGCGATTTTTGCTAAAATTTCCTCCGCAGGCTACCGTAAGACGGTGTCAGATCGGGGCCAAATCTGGTTTCCCCACGAACGCCACGAATCACCCACCGATGGCCTCAGCGTTGACGGTTCAAATGCCTCCTCCAGTCTGGCTGTCTCTCCTTCCAAGGACAAACCGCGAGAAGCCAGTGGTCGTTCTACAGCTCGGGGCAATGGCATCCATCCAACTCTCGTCCTGCCGTCCAACACTGCGCCCTCCTTCCGGCCCGTGGCCACATCATCTGCCTCCTCCTCCGCTCCCTCCCCCGCCGGGCTGCATCGTTTCAGCAGCGGCGAGGTCACCGTGCCGGCAACGGCACCTTCACGCGGCTCCACCGGCCGCCTGTCTGAACATTCGGCACGCCGTACCGGCTCCTCGGATTTGCATCGGTCGCTGCCCCACCGTCGCACTGGTCAACACCCAGGCAGCGCGCTGACCGCCCTCTCCAATAGCTCCTCCGATCGAGGGCTCTCCTCCTGCGATTCTAGAAATGTTAGCTCTCGTCTCTGACTGTTCTTTCTTACAAGACATGTCTGTAGGCTCGCTGGGGATAGTTCTAACTGTAGATAAGATGATACCGACAAAGACAAGGGAGACCGGAATGGCCATTTCTGGCTTATTAGCCGTCATCAGCCAGTCATACCTAACCCCAAGTGTGGACCACTTGAGATTCGAACCCGGGATCTTTGGTCATGGAGTTTGACGCTCTACCATTGAGCCACGGGCCCAGTGTCCTGTCGGTTGTGATCGGGAATATTAATTATGATAGTGGGCGCTCACCGATCAGGTTACGGAACATGCTCGTTCCTTTGTGCCTTGGGGCTCATACTAGAACCCTCGCAGGCAGTCGCACAGCGACTAGTAGTAGATATAGATGAGATGGTACCGCTGTGCGACTGCCTGCGAGGGTTCTAGTATGAGCCCCAAACACAACGGAACGAGCATGTTCCGTAACCTGATCGGTGAGCGCCCACTATCATAAGTTCTAACTGTCTTAGGTCATTGAGCATTGGGTTGTACGATGGCTGCTGCCTGACAAGTCTACGTTGTGGACCAGCGGGTGTGGTGGTACGCCTAGGTGCGCGCTTACGCCGTGCCAGCCACCTTCCTCCTCTCCTGCCTCCGGTCTTCTTGACTTTGTCTTGACATCTGGCGAGATGCAGGAGGAGGAGGAGGAGACGGTGCGGTAGATCTAGCGCAGGTGTACTATCACTTTAGACAAATCCACACTCAAGTTACCGTCCCCGCTTCCTTACCCTGCTGTGGAGAGCACACGGTGGGCAGCTTAGGAAACGACGGTCGAATTGTCATCTATGATTACTGTTACGACGAACTACTCTGACATTTTGGTGGATTCTCGCTCAAAGGCGTCATCCGAGGCAGGGGGAGATAAGGTATTGTGCGCAGAGGGGGTTGCAGTATTTATAGGATGCAGTGGTTGTGCCATCGCTGAGTGAGAATTCACACCACAGGCGAATGCATCCTTGATCCGGCGATCGTTTCTTCTTCTTCTTCTTCTTCTTCTTCTTCTTCTACCCTCCTCCTCCTCCTCCTCCTCCTCCTCCTCCTCCTCCTCCCTTCCTACACTTTAGGTTGTAGTCAATTTTCAGTGAACGGCCTACTTTTATGCGCCGATTTTGATCGTCTGTGTCTTCACCCCTGATTCACTTAGGCTTTGGTGATCCTATTCCCCTAAATACGTGTGCTGGCCCTTCGCTTGGCCAAGTTCTAATTAGCTGCACTTGACTTTTCACATCACTAATGGCTTTTAGCTGTCTGGCTCAGATCAGTTTATCCTACTATGTTTCTTTGAGAGTTTACTTCGATTCAATGCAGGCGTTGTTTACCATATTTGACCGGAATGTACGTGGGCTAACGCTTCCACCCCAAAAACGCTCGTCTCCGTCAGAACCCCACCGCTATTATGACCCATCCTCCTCCTTCCTCTTCTTCTGTTTCTTCTCCCTCTTCTTCTTCTTCTTCTTCTTCTTCTTCTTCTTCTTCCTCAGCCCCTTTCTCCCTCCTTACCCTCCTCCCCCTTTTTCTTTTTCCTCTTCCTCTTCTCTCTTCCCAGCCTCTCCCCGGGATTCATGTTTCATCCTGTATGGATATATGGCTTGCTTAGTACCAGTTGGCGCAGTGAGATTTACGGTTTAGGATCTTGCCTTTCGGAAGATTACGGCTAGTGGGCACTAGTATGCCTATTTCGAGTGGACTGAGGAACTCAGACCCGCTTGTGAAATGTCGAACTGTAGAGCAAGGTATTTGGCTAGCCAGTCTAGTTACAACTCGTCGTCCCAGTTCGCTTCCTGTTGACGATGATCATAAGAGGGGTTAAAATCATGTGAAGGCGACGTTTATCTATCTCAGCTGAATGTAGAACGGCGATTCCGCACTGCAATTGGCCACAACATGCAGCCACCTAACAGAGCCGACAGATCAACATGCACTCCCTGACGGGGGCGCTTGAGACGAAACCGTCCGTTCCTGGCGTGCCTTACGTCCTCACTCATTCGAGGCCCATCACACACCGAGACATCCGAGTTCTGAATCCTGTTCACATGACGTCAACGCGCTCGGGCTAGGCTTGTAACCAACGCTTTGCCGGCTGCGAACAGGGCTGTTGAGAGTCTCTTGAGGTTAGTGTTAATCGATCTGGCCTTCTTAACAGCACTCGTACGGTCAGATTTTCAAGGACCATTTTCGGCGTCGATCGTGTGATACAGTTTGGAAGGCTGTTATTCAGATTTTGGATGGCACTACTCAGATGGGGGGCTATCGTGGACTTTTTCATACAAAAAATGTTTTTTTTTGAATCGAACTGTCCTAATTCTTTTCCGCGCAGTTCTACCATCGTCCTCAAAATGTGGATTATTCACTGATACTGACTGAAATTCCCACACATGCTTTTAAAGGAAAAGAGTGTCGTGCCATGGTTTCACTTCGTACGCGCTAAGCGTTTAGAGGATATTCCAAGATGGTTTCTTTGAAAGGAATATTATATATTTTTCAATGATAGACATATGCTCTTTAAAATTGGCTATAGCATGTGACTAGTTTTAATTACGACAAATCAGCACATTCTCCACTGCACAAACATGTGAATGAAATAACTTCTGTTGTGGAAATTTTTGAAACTGGTTCTCCGGCATAAAAACTGGTAACTTTAAATCGCGCCCAACAAGATATCCAGCGGTTGGTTTATGTTTTTACCGATTGTCGTCCACCCGTTCGGTATTGGCTGTGCCCGCTTTCATTGCTTCTGGGAATTCGCTACCGTGATTTGTTGGGCAGGTGCTGGCGATGCGGGTTTTTCCATTCGAATATGCACTTGCCTAGCTAGGATAACTGGTTTCGTTTTTTCACCGAAGTTAATGTTCGCGTATACAGATGGATCACGATTTCCCAGTTTGATCACAGTAGACTTCTTTACAATTAGTGCATAAGATTGCTTAGACGACTTCTGTTCCGTGCAAATAGCCAATCCTGTCCTTAGGGTGTGCAAACTGGATACGCAAGTTGGTTTTGAGTTTGTGCGCCACCGGCGGGTTTTGGTTCAACTTGATAAACTGTTGACAGAACTGAGTTTTTGGAAAACGGAATGGTTACGCTCAAACCGTAAGCTGACCTCGTAGTATGTGTTATTGCGATAAGCTGAAAATTCCAGCCGTACATGCTTCTTTGGGTGTTCGAGGATGTTTGAGAATGGGAGTTGTCCATCAACATTTGTTCCAACGGTTAATTGAATTCCTCCGAAAGTGAACCTTCCCGGTTATTGTGTCGTCATGCTTCCTACCTGCTTAGTTTTGTGAACATTTCAGCAAAGATTGCTTGCGTCCACTTTTCGGCCTGTAGTTCGGTTTCATGTGGTTAAGGGGTGCTGCCCACAGGCCGCCCCGGTAGGTTTCTTGACCTTACGCCATAGCATCTGACGTCAAGCCATGTTTAGGTGTTGAAATAAGAACTGACAGCGTCTATATAACAGAAAAAACAGCGTTTTGGCCACCCTTCGTTCTCGCCCCCTCTTCCCCCCACCTCGCCCCCGTCCTCCGCCCCCTGATATCGCTGGTGGTCTGTTCTGACAGCCAGACCTTTGCGCATGCCGACGGGCAAGATTAATTGCACTTTTCACCCTCCGGGCCTGCGGCTTCGCCGAGGAGTTTCAAAGCACGGCAGGTGTAAGTTACGGGTGTTTTGGTACCCCACCGTCGGTCGGCAATCTCGCCTCTGCGGTCTGAAGATGCTGTAGGCTAATTTGATAAACTATGTTGCCCGGTCTCCAGCTCCGAGTGAAGTCCGCCTGGGGGTGGGGATGGGGGAGGGGTAATGGCGACCCTAGGTTTGCCGGCGCGTCGGTTGCGCGAATTTGATCGCATAGTCGGAAGGTCACATTGGCTGGCGAGCCTTTGTCAGTTCTGTCTTCACTTATCTGCACGTACGCGGGAAAAAAAAGTTTGCAGTGGTAGAGGGACGCGCACAGATGGCGCTACGAAATACACTCGTACCCTTGCGCCTTGGTGGCTCTCTGGGCGGGCTCTTAATGACACACCCGCAGTCGTTAAACGGGGAAGTTCTCGAAGACGATTACCTTTATATTCTTTCCATCATCTCATCTTGCTTAAATAAAAAAAACCATGACAGGTAGCCACCAAACTCCAAAATGTACTGACCTTCTGGAGAAGTAATATTATAGTATTGCTCAGCAGTCTAACGCGGCTCACCACATATCATCCGCCTATACTGGAACATGCTAATTATATCTTGACAATGACCGTAAGCAAGTCATTCCACTACTACTACTACTACTACTACTACCACTACTACTACTACTACTACTACTGCTACTACTACTACTACTACTACTACTACTTCTACTACTACTTCTACTACTACTTCTACTACTACTACTACTTCTACTACTACTTCTACTACTACTACTACTACTACTACTACTACTACTACTACTACTACTACTATTACTGCTACTACTACACCTGCCGCTGCTACTACTACTGGTACTTTTACTACTACTACTACTACTACTACTACTACTACTACTACTATTACCGATACAACTACAGCTGCCGCTGCTACTACTACTACTACCACTCCTACTAATACTACTACCACTCCTACTAATACTGCTACCACTACTAATACTACTGCTACCACCACTACTACTACTACTACTACTACTACTACTGCTACTACCACTACTACTACTGGCATTACTAATACTACTACTATTACTACTACTACTACTAATACTACTACTACTACTACTACTACTACTATTACTACTACTCCTACTCCTACTACTACTAGTACTACTACAGATGCCGCCGCTACTACTACTACTACTACTGTTGCTTCGACTACAGCTGCCGCTGCTACTAGTGCTACTACTACTAATACTAATAATACCGCTATCACAAATCAGGTTTCCGTGCGAGATGGACATCCATATCTATCGGTCTACTACTGCAGCATAATATATGACGCCTAAAATGCCCACATTCCGCTTTGTTTCTTGTCTTCTTACAGGCGCTGGCTGGACCACCGTCGGCGGACGGCGACCAACCAGACCCGGAGTCGGACCTACTGGAACAGGTGCGGTATTGGCGCTCCGTGGCACTGATCGCGCGCGCCGAATCCGCCTCCGAACGCGCCAAGGTGCAGTCCCTCAGCACAGAGCTCTCCCGCCTGCGCTGCGATCTCAAGATGACCGAGATGGAGGTCACTCTGCTGCGCCGAAAGCTGTCCCAATTGGAGCTGCAGCACCACCACCAGTCGGAGCCGCAGCCGCAGACCTCCGGGAGCCTCAGGGGTACCCTGGAGCGCGAATTTCGGTCCGCGCCCCTCACTGGTAGCTCCGAGTGTTCTCTCATTGTTCCCAGTCGTCAAGGGCGACCACCAAGTTATCGTCTTGTGGACCGCTGAACAGGCATCCCTCTAGAACGTTTATTTTTATACACAGACGCCATGTAGATGGATAAACCATCCACATGCACTCCAAACCAACCCAGAGACTTTGCTACACAGAAGCCTTTCGTGTAAAGTGTATTTGTCCCTCCTCCTCCTCCTCCTCCTC
>CACRXP010000271.1:409591-420858 GCA_902702965.1 Spirometra erinaceieuropaei | reverse complement strand
TCCTCCTCCTCCTCCTCCTCCTCCACCTCCTCCTATTTCTCCGGCCCCTATTTAAGTAGTGGGTCTGACGTGGGCGTCCGAGTCACTGGAAATATGACCAATGCTCCCGACGTCCGTATCGACTATCTCATCCAACTCAATCTGTAATGTGAAGTCACTAGAAGTGTTGTTTGCACCTGTGTTCTGTGTGTATTGTGATACCTTCTTAAAATGCTTTTTATGCTTTTCCCTTAAGATACCGTATATATATATATATCTCCCTCTTGCTCATTTAAATTAATCTTTTTCGTAGAATTTCTCAAATGAAACGATAGAAAAAAAGACGGGGGACTGTTTAAAAGGTGTGCTCGAAGTTATGCAGTAAGCTCAACTATTTGGAAAGTCATGGTCTGCGTCGCAGTGCGAACAAGCAGGAACAGAGGATTCATGAACGTCACCCGTACTCAATACGTCTTTCTCCACCGACAATTTTAGCCCTTCGATCGACGTGCACGGCCAAACTGACATTGTTTATCAACTGGCCCATCGGTGGGTGTTGTTCTGATTTCCAATTCTCTGTCCTGTCGGCGTTTGCCTTGAATGGATACAGAACGGAAAGATCTGAAGGAAACTAACAAACCGTTAAGAACATCCAGGCATTAGGTGATGTTTGACACGCCGCATGTTCCGGTACATAGAACTGGCGGTCCGCCCAGGATTCATGAACTTTCCATGCCATCGTGTCCAACCGTCTGGCGCGGGTACGTCTCATGGCGGTGTTCAAACTGTAGTTAACTTTGGGGCGACGGGTTTAGACATTAAAATCCTGCTCACTCAACATGTTCTTCACTCCTTCAAGTCAGAGCAACAACAGAGTCGACCAACCAGTCCACGCCCTTGAGTTATCGACCGAGGTATTTATTAGCGGACTAAAACAGCAACTTATACGTCCTGCAATGGATGTGACTGTTGTTCCTTTTTGTCTATCAGACGTTTGTTTTTTCAGCAGAATAGCATTACTGACAAAAATAAGGGAAACTGGAATAGTCATTTCCGGCACGTTAGCCGTCCTCAGCCAATCCTGCCCAACCCCGAAGCGTGGAACACCTGGGGCTCGGTCTCGCGACCTGTTGGTTAGAAGTTCAACGTTTCTAGCCGCTGTGTGCTAAAAACATCAGGTCAAAGCCCGAGTTGTGGGAAAAGATAAGAGTCACCATAGCGAGGGGGTTATTGCCGCTGGCGAAGCCAGGGTTGTGTTGACTGCGTCCAGTCCTGCCTGAGAGTCCTTGAGTTAGTGGGAGCAGCTTCTGCTGTAGGTTTTTGAGACATTCTGAAGTGGTGTCCAACTGGTGTGTTGATTTGTCAAGTGGCCTGTGTTGCATTCGCGGAGGGGTGGTCAAGTGGCGGGAATAAAAAGTCTGGAAAATTGCATCTGCGTGAATAAACTACGGTCAGGAAGTATCACCGGTCCGCTGAGAGTAAAGCGGAGAGCTCACATGTCTCAAGGCACAGCTCTTAAGCTGGAGACCAGACATACACACATTTGATTTAGACAAAACCTGCATTGTCAGTGTCCGTTCATTCAAAGAAGGTCAGACATTTCTCGAGGCTATTCATTCCGATACTTCACGCATTAGTGGACGCATCAGATTACACGTCGTATTCAAAAATCCCAAATAACAGTGAAGATGACAGAGAGTGCGTGCAGGACGACAGCCAACAGCAAACATTCATTGGCAGGAATAACAGAGCAGCATTAATTTTTTAGGCATGTTTACGAGTTCAAATATTTAAAGCATGTAAAATGAGTGGCAGACCTCATGAAATGTTAGCCGAGATTCTGGATTGAGTTTTTGGTTAGGAAGGGTTGATCAGGTGGGGTCGTAATATTGATTATTTTACAGCATAAACCCACAAAAGTTTGGACTCTCCAGGATGTTGACCTTGAACGCACTTCATTTCGACCTCGTGTGCAAACCGCATTCACTAAAATGACCTCTTAGATATCACATATTTTTCGCATTGATTTTCGACGGCCGCATAAAATTAGTTGAATTTTATATAACATGCGCATAAACTATGCCTTCTTTTACACATTTAGTAGAAAAGCACTTCGTTTTCGCACCCATTACACTAGAGCATAGCGATTTAAAATCTACAGGGTTTATATTTTCTGCGAAAGAAAATCATGTGCTCCCCTATGCCTTTAAGAAAATGCAATGTCGAGTTCATAAAGTTTTGCAATTGATGCGGACTACGAGATGCATGAATAAGCGGACAGGTACGATGCTGCATGAATGGACATAGCACGGTCTTTAAAAAAATCTCATAATCGAAATTTTTTAAAAGCAAAATGTATCTTTGTCAGTATAGAGTGTAAAGCCAACGTTATCTACCACTGAATGACCAAACGAAAGTATTTTGGCTTATTTTATACAAAATATATTTGATATTATAAGTGCATCGGAAATCAGGGTGACGAATGCATACCACATAAGCAATCATTTTTGAGAAGTACTTTTTACACAGGAGGTCGCGCAGAAGTGCATTCAAAACCCAGCATTCTGGAGAGTTCAAAATATTAGTGGATTATGCCGCATGTTAGTCAATATAACAACCTCACCTAATTAATTTTTCCTTATCGAAAACAAATTAGGGAATTCGGCCAACATGACATGAGATCGGTCACGCCCTGTCCAATTCATCTTCCGACGGTCTAAAAAACAAGCTTCAAAAATTCACGAAATAATGTTAGTCGCCATTACCAAAGAATTTATTTGTCTTCAGCGTATGTCGACGTGTTTAGGAAGAGTGCAAACTCTTTGGGAATAAAATGGTGTTCGTTAAATAAATTTTCATAACACGGTTTCACATCTTGTAGGCCGATCTGAGTCATGCACGAAAAAGAGATTTCCATTCAAGCACTCCTATTGAGCGATTATGTTATTGACAGAAACCTGCGGAAATATGCGTCTTTTGCATTCTATCGTCCCCTCACGACTGACTGCGTTCGTGACCATTTATTCTGCCGGTATACAAATCGATCATGCCTCATCTAAGTGCTCGGTCTCTGGGAAACTTCAGCACCTAATTGGGCAGGCGCAAACAGTGTGACTTTTCTCGCCTGCAACTGTGTTCGCGGTGTCCAGCAACTGCGTGGCCACCTGATATAGATCGTATCGCCTCATCACCCCTAATTTGCCTTCTTGAACACGGGTGAAGTCGGATCTTTTTGGCCACTATAAACTGTGATATAGATGCCGCATGAGATTTGGTAGATAACAACTTTCCCGGCGCAGTAACCAGCCCTGTCCCTAGGGTGTAAAATCGGTGTACGTAGCTTTGTTGGTTGTTGGTGCGTTACTTGCATTTGATGTCTATTCGGCTGTCTTATGAAGGACTCGGCAACAACTTCCTGCATTCTGATGACCACATTTGACGGGATCTTTTTCTTCGCTCCACTTTCTCCGAAATTTACGAAATTCTTCATCGAGAATTCTTTATAGATGTACACCATTAGTGTGTCCGTGAGGGCTTTACTTAAACTCCTAGACTCGAACGTTTCCTTAAGCTAAAACTCTGTAGGCGTTCTTATATGTATGCTGCTTTCTGGGGGGGGGGCGGCTATAGTGCAAGGCCTCGATGCTACGTCTCTGCTCACCGATAACACGTGTTTATGAATGCTTTATGCAAATGATGTCCTCGCTGTCGTCAAGGAGGATTGTTAAGGGAGGCAGTAGGCAGGATTGCTGGAGCAAGGGTTTTATCCGACTGACGTCAGTGGTTCGCATTTGAATCCGTCATCAAAGAATGCTGCTTTGCGCAATGCTGCAATATTTATAAGATGCAGTTGGTGTGCCGCTGTTTACGTAATGTCACAGATGGTTGCCCTCGGGAGCATAATTGTTCGGTTACCATCGACAAAATGGTTGTTTTAAAAATACCACAATTTTACTAAAAATTCGGATTTGGAAATAAATGTGATTTTATGCCCGTAAGGGCAGTGGTAACGTCTGCAGACAGTCCTTTCTTTAAACGTGCCGATATTATTTTGGTATCTGTGAATACCTCATGAGTGACCTTCAGAATGATCCCCATCAATGTTCATTTTAAAATCTTGACATACTGAAAGACGTTTTCTCCTGGAGAACATTCTGCTTACAAGGAAGTTAGGAGCGAAATGTGTAAAGCGTAGGCAGTTTAAGTAATGTGACAATATTTATACCGCCAGTCTGGTGTGCATTTAAATCATTATATGGAGCCCAAAATCAAACTAAATGATGAATTTAGTCGCGAAAAGAGAAAAAAAGAAGATTCTTCTGTTTTTGGCAGGTATTATATCAGTATTCATCAGGAAAGTGAACAAACGGCCGAAAATGTCGGTCTTTTGATGGCCTTACCGTGTAAAAACGCAAAGTGTGTAAAATTCCGTCATCAAAATATCGTAATAAAATAATTTTTAAATGGGTAAATTATTAGGAGAAGTTTTTCACTGACCAGAAGCATATTTTTTGCTTTTCAACAATGAGGTTTAATGCTAGACTGAACCTTTAAGTGCAACCAAAACGGTCATGTTATCAGTTATTCAGTAACTGACTTCCGGAAATATCTGTTTTAAATTTTTCGATAAGAAAATTTGAGCAGATAAGCGAAGGCACTGATAATAGTGAAGTATTCACTCAAGGCACCCCGCTGTCAACAAAGACAGCGCAAAGATTTGACTGAACGGTAGGTATCTTGGTGTAGACAAACCGATTAGGATTGCATTGCCAACTCCATTGAAGGTCTATATTCACTGATTGGTCTACCAACACGTAAACTTATGGAGACTTTCGGTCCTGTGACGTTTACATCAGCGAAACCAAACAGAATCCACCTTGCAATAAACAACCGCACATCTAGCAATGCAAACACAGAGGAAATACATCAATTTCAACCGCCGAAATTATGCAACATCCCCGGACACTATGTACTTTACTTCGCGCCAGCGTTTATATAACATCAATTCACACAGGATATTTCGTAAAAAACTGCATGTCAGAAATAATTTTTTAAACGTTACTTGCTCATGATGTTTTAGGCAAGTTTCTACATTAGCAAGCATTATATGCTTCTAAAAATCGTGTCTTCTGATATAACGCGAATGTTCTCGTTTACGACACATCCACTTTCCGAGAGAATTATTCATTTAAAACAATGAAGCAGTGACTATAACACATATTTTGTTTTTTTAATTACCTGGAAGTCGTTGAGTACTAGCGTATGTTTTGTTGAAAGCATCTGGGCTGCTTATAGATTGGTTATTTATTGCTCGGCGAAATGCCATCCCACATGTGAGTCCATAAGCCATTTGGTGCACTTGTACTGATGCCGGAAACAGTGTTGACCTGTAGGCTGTATGATCAATTAATCTGCCTAGACAAAATTATCAGCACAGAATATGGATGCGAGAAATCGTCGCACTTACTAGTCGGCTAAGAGCTGACGAACAATGACCCAGGCAATTCACCGTTCATGTGGTCGTAACCTAGCTAGACTTTTGGACCCTTAGAACGTAAATATGTCGTCAAATCAATAAGTGCCGTAGTTGTGCTAACTCACGAAGTGTTGATCAAAGTTCTAAGGTGCGTTTTCGGCTCGAGAAGATTAACTAAGTAGGGTTGCAATATTAAATACCAACCAGCATAATCATAGGATATTTCAATTACCCTGGGATACCGGCTTTTGAATAAACGTCCTTTCGACTGTCTTGAAGAACCTTATTCTGAAAATTTGACTATTTAATTGACATGATCTTTTCCCATTGATTTCTGATGTCCCTATAAATTCGCATGCATTCTTTTACTCATTTGTTAGAAGGTTACGTCTTCTTCTTCTTCTTCTTCAAATTTTATATTTGAAAGAAGAGTATAATCTAGTTTCAATAAACCTTTCTCGATTCCCAAATAATTTTGAACCAGACCTGCCGTTGCACTTACATTCGGAGGTTCTAACCTACAAGGTGTATATTTTCTATGTATGGAAAACCATACATTTTTCTACGGTAGTAAGAGTAAATCATATGAGGTTTATAAAGTTTTACAGTGGATTTGAGCCATACTACGAACTTTACAAGCAACATTAATGAATGCGAAAACACGGTGTTTTATGAACGGGCATTTCACGATCTTGAAAACTTCCATAATTAGAAACCTTTTAAAGCCGAATCGAATCCACATCTCAAACATGAAACTTGAAAAAAATGGACTTTTCCACCAAATGAGCAAAATAATGAAAATGCTCATTCATGTTCTCTATGAGGTATGCTTGAGAGTATCGAAAATCAATGAGAAAAAAAATTCCTGATTAAGTAGTCATTTTTTTCAGGGTGCCATTTTTAAAGGCAGCTGAAAAAAGTTCGTTCAAAAGCCGGCATCCCGGAGTAACTGAAATAGCTTAGAATTATGCTGCGCGGTGACTGGTATTACAACCTTTTCGAGTAAAAAACGCACTTCAGACTTTTGCTCAACGTTTCGTACGTTAGCACATGTACTGCACATGGGAGCCAGCGCTATCCCCTTCCGCCGGTACCGTGTGCGCGGCCATTCGAGTTCAGACTTGACAGTGAAGACGGCTAAAGAATCATTGGCGAGTATCTACGAGATGAAAGTGGAGGCAGACGAGGTTATGGTATCATTTGACCTGATCTCGTCATTCAGCTGTTTTCCACCCGACTTGGCCATCGGCTCTATTGACAACCTTCCTGGGGAAAAGAATGATGAGTTTGGTCAACAGCTTAAGCGAGGGTACATAATCGAACTCCGAAAAATATGCTTAAGACGTTTTTTAAATTAAGCAGCCAGGTTTACGAGTAAATCTGATTTGGTCCTGCAAATGTTCGAGCAGTTGGTCTCCGGTTCGTACCCCCCCGAGGCCAGATAGTTAATTATCGATATTACAAAATGTTAACTGAAATTCTAAAATTTGTTTTTGATCAAAAGAGATTATTTAAGTGGTTTCGTAATATAGACTGTCTTGTGGCATAATTCCTTGTCATTTCAGAGCCGTCAGGGTTTCGTTTTTAGATGTCCTTCTTTTCAGCTATTTACAAAACCGAACTTGCTTGAAATGTCTGCTTAAGTAGCATGCACTTTCATTATCGATTCTCGATGTTCTTATAAAATTAGAAACATTTTTAAGGAAAAATGTCTAAAAATACTCCTTTTGCTCTAATTTGACCGAAAATCACATCCTTGCCAACTTTACTGTTCTAGTAAGGCGTGTTTTTGACTTAAACAGTTTTTTCCTTTGAAATTTTTAAGACCCTGCAGTCGTATTTGTCTGTTAAATGACGCACAAAGTATACATCCAAATCCACCTTTGTTAAAACGTTTCATGAGCCCCCTGCATTATTTTCCTAATGGGCATTTTTCAGAGAATATTAATCCTAAACGAAAACGTAATGGCAGATCGTCTTCAAAGTAAATTGAGGATTCAAAAACCTTCTTAAACACATAGAATTTCTTTTTGTTCGAGTGTGAAACGGTAAGGAGATGGAATTCGCAATTAGACGACTACCATTAGTACTAATTTTATGTACGCTTTCTACAAAATATATTTGAATCTATAGGGACAGCGAAAATTAACAAAAAATGCATAAAACTTAAGTCTTTACTATTTCTGAGTGTGAGATTTGCAGATGGCCGAAAAAGTGGTATTCAAAAGCCAGCATTCTGACGTGACGAAAATATGACGGGGTTAGGTTACAGGTTAGTCACAATTACAAATCCACTTAAGTAATCCTTCCTGATCGAAAAGGGATTTCAGTATTTCGGTTAGCATTCCATGAGATCAGTAAGTGACGACGCGTTCGTCATAATCAGTCTTCCCTGACGTCCGGTTTGCCATGGAGGAATAAGTCAACAATCACTTGCTCTTCGTCGACCTAAAAATTACAAAAATAGCAAAAAAAGATAAAGACAATAGTCTGCCGGAAGAGAACTACCAATAGGCGAATCCTCTAATTCGGAAGGAATCACCACATGGACCGCAAAAGGAGATGCATCAGAGTCCTCTTTCAAAGCGTTCAAACACACCGAATACCCGCGACAGGACAATTAACAGTGGTCTACAGTATACCGTGTCAAATTTTGGTGAGACGGGAAGCATTTTCGGCACAAGATTGCGCGGCAATCAGCCGCGAGGATATGCTGCCACTCGTACATGGTCACGAATACCTGCAGAACCCTAGCTTCGTCATTGAGAAAGTGTGGGTGTCTGCCGAGCCAACGAGGGTATTGACATACTGGTGTCCAAAATTCGATCATCGATCGGCACACTCAGTGGAGCCATAGACATGTATCTCGCCTGCCCTGCACTACGCACAAGGCTCAAGTCAGTTTGGAAGGAAATAATGGGGCAGTCGAGAAAGTCACGCGGCGTCGTCAGCTGACGTCATCGGGAGGGGAGAGAAGGGTCGACCAGCAGTCACCTGACCAGAGAGGAAGTACCACCGACACGCCCGCAATAAACACAATGACTGAGCTGTAAGTACCACTGGCGAAAGAGGGCGCCAGTCAAGCGAGTCTGCTGGTGGTCGACCTCGGAGAGACCAAAAATAATCAGCAGCGAACGCGCTAATCAAATTTCCAGCATAAAGCGCGGATAAACTACGAGGAAAGCGGCAAGGCAAAGTCAAAAACCCGGGCCACGAATTTTCACGCATGCATATGCCAGTATGTATGGGCTGAATGGCAGGGAGGCTGGAGGGGCGCAACTCCAGGCTATAATAACCCCTGAGACTCAATCCGACGACCCATTGGATAGAAGTCCAGCGTCCTAACCAATCAGACATGGGCTTGTTGTCCTGTCGGTTGTGATCGGATGTATACAGTGGTAGAGGGGCGCTCACCGATCGTGTTAAGGGACATATTCACTCCGCTTTGAGACTTGAGGCTTGAGCCAGGCCAGCCTGCATTACTAACTGCTGTGCGGTTGATGGCGATGAGAGCCCCTCTACCGCAGTGGGCGATAAAACAGCAATTCCTGCCTCAAAGGCCTTCGTCTATGCTACTAATTTAATATCGTTCGGGATGCAGCATGTGCTAGACAGAGACCGGTCAATATGGAGCGACAGAAGACCAGACAGAATGCCTGTATTTCGGCCAGCAATTGAGCCACCTCGTGTTGCCCCTAAAGCGGGCAACTCGGTGAATGCACAGAGGGACTAGGCCGGAGTCCAGCAGCCGTTTTCGGGGATGCGCATCCGTAAAAATGCCAATATTGAGGTGTGGTATCAGACCCAGTTTCAGGCCCGTACCGCATCATTTGGGACCTCTGGGGACGTGGGGGAGGGTTAGTGAGGCGGTGAACCTAGGTGCAGGTTCTTGCCGCGCCAGCAACCTGCGGCCTCCGTTCTTCTTGATTATACTTTGACAGCGTATCCAGGTGGGGTGGAGGGGGAAGTGCGGTAGGTGTTGCGCAGGCCTATTTTCACTCTGAACTAATTTACGCGCAAATCGCCGTCTTGTTCTCAATCTGCTGTGGAGAACATTATGATCATAATCGAAATCTATGGTCAAACTGCACTTTGGATGAAGTGCAGTTAAGTAAAAAGCAAATACGTGGGAGAGGCCGGAAAACAAGTCCGAACGCGAATGGTCAAACACGCTGCAGCAGTGCGGAGAAACGACACCAGCTCTCAAGTTGCGGCTCATTCGACGAGATCTGGCCACACATGTTAATTCAACGAGGCCGAAAGTCTTGCTAGAGACGACAGTCGCGTGAGTCGCGAGCTGCTTGAATCATGGTTCACTGGCCCTCAGTCCATTAACAAGTGCAATGAACTTACCCTTCCATACTCTGCGCTGAAACTTCTCTTAGGCGGAGTAATTAGCCATGCGGGGAGCGCACAGATGAACACTTTTACCAACACGGGGGTCGGTGGATCAGATGGTCGAGCAATCATCGCACCAACATCCCACACACGTAATAAAATTGAAGCAATTAACGACGCTAATGTCGGCAAGCAAGCAGTCATCACACCAAGGGCAATGATCCCTGATGAAGGAGGGAACTGGAAATATTCATAAGTATGCGGTAGCATGGCGACCGCATCCTACAAATACTGCAGCCCCTTTTGCATGAACCGCCAGTATTTGCTTTTGTCTCAAATAATCGCTTCGAGCAGGATTACGAAACGTGAGACTAATAAAGCTCTTGTCCCAGCGATCGTGCCTCGTCCTTCAATGGTGATCATAATCGAAATCTGTGGTCAAACCGTCGGATAACCTTGTAGAAGACCACTTGTGTGCTATTCGATTAATCTTTGAACATCTTTTTCTTACGCAGTTGAGTACTGGGCGAACAATAATATTTATAAGGAATGGAAACGAATGCGCGAGTCTCGGGCTCTTGATGAAAAGAAGATGAACGCGCGATCACTGAGACAATGCATATATTAATGGTAGAGGGGCGCACACCAATCGCATTACCGAACTCACTCGCCCCGTTGTGTCTTAGGGCTCGTCAGAGACCGCTGGAAGGAACATCAAATAAGCATTTTTTATAGGCTGTCAAAGAGGAAGGAAGGAGGGGGTAGGGTGAAGGTGAATGTGTTAGACAAAAGGCTGGGTCCGCGCGGTAAGACGGGGCGGGAACTGCTGGAGACCTGGGGACCCGACACCAACTCCATCAACAGACGTGTTCATACACCTCCCTGCTACCATGCTCTCCGATCACGCGGCACCGATGCTCGACTCTTCTTCTTCACTTATGCATACATCTGGAACTCGAAATTTCGCCTTCATTTGTGGAATAGACATTTCTGGCTTATTAACCGTCGTCGTCGTCGTCGTCGTCGTCGTCAGCCAGCCATACCCAATCCCGATGTGTAAAACACCTGGGGCTAGATTCTTCGACCTGTTAGCCAGAAGTCCGACGCTTTTAAGAACTGAGCCTCGAGGTCATTGTCCTGTCAGCTTCAGCCGAGAATGTACAATAGCAGATAGGCACTCACCGATCGTTTTTACGAAACTCTCTCCTCCCGTTGTGCCTTTCGAGCTTCCTATTGAGCCCAAACAGCAGCCGCACAGAGGTACTTCTTATGAATCCGGCTTCGTATAAAGCAAATGACTTCAAATGACGCACTGTGGGTCGCGATGTGAAAGTCACATTACGATGGAGGCTCCGCAGTCTGGCTCACAGTCTAGATTAGGATCGAGTGTCCCGTCAGCCGGGGGGCATTGAAAGCCGCGAGTTGTCTGTTCTAGGCAAGCGGGCCACGTGCGGGCTTGGGCAGGGACGCAGCA
>CACRXP010000271.1:341577-406005 GCA_902702965.1 Spirometra erinaceieuropaei | reverse complement strand
TGGCGATTAATTGATGCCTGCATTCTTCCTCTTATCCTATACTGTTCTCCTGTCATTTTTCCTGCATTGTTAAAAAAGGATCTTTTAATTTCGAAACGAATCCTCTGCATGCTCTCTTCTGCTGCTGGTGTTTCTTATATTTTTTTAGTTGACACTCTCTTACAACGACATTTCACTGCGGTCAAGCAATTTGCTGGTCGGATTATAGATGACGTTGCCCATCGCTTGCATTCTGATCTCATTTCTGCAAATTCTTCCCGCCCGATGCGCCGCAACTTCAGACTTATATCCTGTCGCACATCGACTTACCGAGCTTCTGTATTGGCATTCCTAGCGCGCTATCTTACGTGCAAAGAGACAGAAATACAGAAACTATGACTGGAACTATCCACATAATAATCGTTATTTGTGTTAAACTTTGACTCTTGAGTAATTTATTAACTTATTTACTGCCCATAGTGAATGTAGCCAATTTTTTGCCAAAACTTTTGAACATACGATTTCAAAATAAAGCGCATTCCTCTCTCTCTCTCAGCATGTTACAAGGCCGAAAGAAACCTCATTTTTGGCGTCGCATTCTCTCCCGGTTTAAATGCACTCGTAATTAACAGAAACCTATCACCAAACTGGAGGCGAAATTAGTTGTGTCGGCCGAGATAACTTGTTCCTACATCTGAGTGTACAGCTCCCAAGAGCGCCCTCAACTGGACACTTTCGAGGGTCCCGTAATACGCAGGTGACGGATACAGGGAGCCAATGCGATTGCCGTTTTGGTCAAGCGTAGAGATGGCTAGGCGCGCTTGGGAATCTTCATAAGTTAACGGACAGCCCTACCGTTGTTTCCGGCGATGTTCACTGTGTGCCCCACAACACGGCGATCCCACGGTCAGCGGCCTGCGCGTGAATTAATTCATAGTATTCTTCTTCTTCTTCTTCTTCTTCTTCTTCCTCTTCTTCTTCTTATTCTTCTTCTTCTTCCTTTTCCTCCCCCTTCCCTCCTGGACTCGGTGTCAAGACAGACTCAAGAAGGCCGAAGGCGCGAGATGGCGCAGGAGGGTGGTGCGATGGGAACTCCCCATCAAGGCGTATGACCACATCCTCTGGTCCACACATACACACACACACACAAAGAACCAATATATCACAATGGAAGAAGAGCGGGGGGGGGGAATGGAGACTCGGATCCCAACTGAGTGGAAATGCCATAAAGGCCACATTGAGAAGAAACCATTGCAGCCTGAATCTCACTTCTGAGAGAAGGACTGACTTATCCCGTTATCGAATCCGCGGAGTTTTACTTGCCGTAATAGAATCAAGCACGTCAGGTTGTTTATGATGCGGAGAGAATCGGCCACGTTCTCTTCCCTTACTCCCTCCCGGACACCAGTCCACAGCCCGATAATCAGTCGTATCACCGCTAAGGACCACACATCTGAACACACTTGATTTTTCACCTAGTTTACACTGGGCAATGCAGTTAGTAACGCAAATAGTGGAAAGCCGCAAAAATTCCCACAAAAATTGGCGTAAAATCACAGACCGCACGTCCCGCATCCCAAATGTTTCACAACGTTACAGAAACGACCGTTCATTAAGAGGAGGCGTAGTTTTGCTCCCAAAGTATTGTTTAGTCAGTGAAGAACAATTTTTCATCAATACCCAACAATTCACTTAACGAAAGCCTCCAGAGTCACTTATTAAAAGCTTGATTTAGCAGAAAATAAAACATGAAGATGACATAAAATTGGAAAAAATTTAAAAAAACAACAAAAGATACAAGGCAGTGGTATTTACTTGATTCTCTTTTTCCCCTCAATCCAGTACCCACTATGACGAGAAAAATCGACCAGGCTGCCTGTGGTGGACGAAGCCCAATCTCTGCTGCCTGCGAATATTCTTTCTTGGCTTCTTTTATGTTCATTGGAGCAATGAGAAGAGAGATTTTGACGGTATTGGGGTCCATTTTGTTGGAAAGAGTGTGAATGCCTCACGGACTACAAGCTGAAGGGCTGGATATGATCTCAAATATAAGATTACAGCTGCAGGCTTTTCAAGAATCGTACCTCGTTTGAGCGAGGAACAGGTGTATTTCCTCGCAACATCGCGATGTTTCAAATAGAAGCGAAGAGAGGAGTCCCAGGAAGCAAACGTTAAGAAGGAGTCAGCTCAGAACGCTAGTGGCCGAACACGCTGCAGCAGTGCGGAGAAATGACGACAGCTCATTTGACGAGATCCGGCCACACATTCAAATTCAACGAGGCCGAAATTCTCGCTAGAGATGAAAACCGCGTGAGCCGCGAGCTGCTTGAGTAATGGTTCCCTGGCTCCCAGTATATTAACAAATGCAACGACCTTCCCATTCCATACTCGGGGCTGAGACTTTGCGTAGGTGGATAAATAAGCATGCGGGGAGTGCACAAACAAACACTTTTCCCAACGCCAGGGTCGGTTGGTGAGATGGTCGAGAAATAATCCCACCAACATCCGACACACGTAATAAAATTGAAGAAATTAACGACGCGAATGTCGGCCATCAAACAGTCATCAACTCAAGTGCAACGATTCCTGATGAAGGAGAGAGCCGGGAATATTCATGGGAATGCGGTAGCATGGCGACTGTACCCTATAAATACTACAGCCCCTTGTGCATGTACCACTCGTATCTGCTTTTGTCTCTGATGATGGGTTCGAGCAGGGATCCGAAACATACATGACCACCAGGCCAGGTTCGGAGGCTTATTTAAAAATAGGACTTCGCCATAAAAGTAAATACCCCTCCAGAATAAACGTCTGCAACTCACATACTCATTGGCCATTAAAAGACGTTTGGCAATCAGTTTGCTGCCTAGAAATGGCTTTGAATGGTGAACGCCTTCATTCTCTTCGTAATTACGATCAGTCGGAGCCTTGATAAATGCCTCTTAAACATAGCTGGAATCGGCGTATACTGGATGCTATTTTAGTGTCTTACAATTAAAATCGTCGTGAAGAAGGAGAAACGATCGCTAGAAGAAGAGGTTTATTGGCCTAACGGTTCGGATTCTCACTTGAACCCATCACCAGAGACAGAGTCAAACAATGGTCTTAAATTGCTCTCATAGGACTCTGTCTCGGATGATGGATCCGAGTGAGAATCCGAAACGTCAGGCTAATAAAGCACTCGTTCCGGTGATCGTGTCTACTTCTTCGCGAATACTTCCTGGAATTCGCCTTTTCGCTGCTATGTGTCCAACCTGTTGTGGCAGAGAGATGGCCTGCAATGAATAATCACAAATTAGAGCAGACTTTACGGTAAATGTCCTTTTTGATCTGGAAAAGTGAATATGACGGCTGACTAGGGTCAATGTGTATCTCGGGTGGGCGAAAAGACACTTTGTGAAATGACCAATGGGACCCGACAGCAAACTGGAATCATGCCCACCAGCGAAATCGAGGACATTTCACAGGCTGCATGCAGGAGGTAAATACAGTACGCTCAAATATTAGAGATTTAAATGCGAAAAAACTGAAAAAATGGGTTTCCGATTTGACATCATGAGTACTGAGGAGGAAAGGGTCAGCACGTTGCGTGCATTCCTTACCTATTTGTTTTTGCCTCCTACTTCTCAGTGCGATAAAACAAAATATCACCGAACAAATTTGCCAGCGCGTTGAACTGAAAAAACCACCATATAACCAACCAGAAGCCTTAAAGTTGAGATTGCTCCTTTTTGCCTGAAAAATAATGCTTCGTACATCTAATCCCAGGATATTTTTATGGATGCACAATCATTTTTTTGGATTCAAGAAGACAGGTAGTGAACATGTTTCTTACTTATGTTGAAACTCCGCTAGAGCAAAACGCGCAAGAACAATCGGTTCTATCATCTGCTGCAACAAACGAACAATTCACGGTTCAAGATTCATAAAACTTGTTTAAAAAGGCGGCATCCTCGGAAAAATCACATTTTGGGCTCAAAAACAGTCTACGAAACAAAATTACGGCCCCGTTTACGGCATCTTATTCACCGTAGTTTATGATATGATATTTTATGTATTGTGCCACATATTGGCTGTCCTCAAACCCCACCCCTGCCGTCGTGGGTTCGAATCCCACCGACGCCGCCGAGTTTCTTTTACAATAAGATTGAATGTTTCATGCAAATCTGTCTAGATATCTACTAATTAGGTGTACCTGGTAGTCATCGCGTGGATTCTAAATTGACTCCTTAGGAATTCCTGTATGTCAGCATCTTACAGTAAGTGACCGATCTCATGAAATGTTAGTGGAAATTCAGAAATGCGTTTTCCATTAGGAAGTATCACTTAGAAGAGGTTGTAGTATTGGTTATCATGCGGCATAATCCCGTAGTATTTCAGACTTGCCAAAATGCTGGCTTTTGAATTCACTTCATTTTGACATCCTGTAGAGACTACATTCGATTAAAAAGGACTACTAAATTAGTGTACATTTTTCACATAGATTTTCGATGGCCTTATAGGTTTATAAAAACATGCACAAAACTATGCTTTCTCTTACTTTTTTGGTAGACAGTCGCATTTTCTTACCATTTTAAGCCCGAAGGAAGTGTGTATTTTGGCTTTGAAAACGTCTCCCAATCCCCAGCAATTTTGACTCAGATCAATAAGCATTAGCGTTTAGCAATTTCAGTCTACAATGTGCATGCTTTCCGCGCAAGGAAAACCATATGTTCCTCTAAGCCTTTATGAGGATACCATGTAGGGTTTATCAATTTCGCAATGGATGTGGACTAAGGTGTTCATTTCATTAAAAGCATTAGCAAACGGGAGGGGGGGGGTACGTTGCTGTATGAATAAACAGTGCATGGTTATAAAAATCACATAATTAGAAACATTTTTGAAATCTAAATATACGCTTTTCTCGGGCATAAAATGTGAAAACAACGCGATTTTCTACCAAGCAAGAAAAAGAAAGCATAGTTTGCGCATGTTTTTATAAAGAATATTTAAATTTATAAGGCCATCGAAAATCAAAGTGAAAAATGCATGCTGCCTAAGTGGTCCTTTTTATCGAGAGTGTTTTCCGCAGGATGTCAAAAAATTGCATTAAAAAGCCAAAATCCTAGGGAGTCTGAACTATTATGCCGCATGATAATCAATACTACAACCACATCTAAGTAATCCTTCCTACTGGAAAACGCATTTCGGAATTTTGACGAAAATATCATGAGATCGGTCGCTCACTGTATTTTACCCGAATTGGTAGATTCTATTGACTGTGCGGAAAACGTGATCCAACTAATAGTAAACTTACGCCTTCCAGGCCCGCATCTGCTGTCGTTGGTGCGAATACCACCAAAACCCCGATTTTTTTACAAGGTATTATGCAAATCTGTCAAAATATCCATTAATTAGATGAACCCAGTAGTCATCTGGTGGCTTTCAAATTGTTTATTTAAGAATTCCTGCTTGTCAGCATCTTACAGTGAGTGACCGGTCTCATGAAATGTTGGCCTAAATTCTGAAATGCGTGGGTTGGTCGATTCTATGGGCTGCCTGGGCGACTTGACTCAGCTAATAGTAAACTCACGCCTCCCGGATTGGGACCTCGTAACTCAGGCGGTTAGAGCACTGGCTGTACTCAAGCCTTGCCGATGTCCATCAGGTGTTCCACGACAGAGTTTGAGGAGCCACGGCGACTTGTACGTGAGTTAGTTTAAAGTAGTAATAGGCGTACACAGCATCTACTCTCCCCTCCTACTTGGGCCCAAAAAAGACCGAAGGCGGGCGGCGCAACCGGCTGGCACGGCTGGAACCCGCACCTTGGCGATCCATCACGCCGCCTGGTTCAAATCGCACACTAAAGAGGATTCTCTACCACAAAATAAATAGGGGACTACGAGGACTCATTTGGCGAGACCTAAACCGGGAAGTGGACGTGCCGCAGGCATCCCCGATGTTGGCATTTGTTATGAGTGAGCCCGCCCAAATACACCTGCCGGCCTCTACTACAACGCCAATGTTTGTCGAGCGCATCTACAATATGGCCCGTTTGAGGGGCAAATATCGGCAGGCACATCGGATTGCGATGGTGGCTCACTACAAGGTGAACCTCGACGCTCTCATCAAGACCCAGTCCTCTAAACAACGCCAGCTGGAGGAAGGGGGTGCCGGCCGCAAATTCCTCAGAAGCAGTGGCTGAGCTAACTTAAAGGAAATATACTCACGCCTGGAAATCATGCTTACGAGCTTTCTACGTAATTTCACTGGGTAGGAGTTCGTATTTGGCTTTCAAACCTGAAAATGCTACTACTACTACTACTACTATTACTACTACTACTAACAGTATGTTCAATATATTCACTTTCTTGGGTTACATTGATTCAACTGGCATCTGACTATCTACTCCGAAAGCCAGAGGTTTGGAAGCCTGCTTGTTGACAGCCAAACAGTTGCAAAAAACAGAAAAGGTCGTCAACATTATGCGAACTTCGCTTCTGTTGACAAAGAGGAAACGTGACCGTAAATAATTCTACCTATACGGCCTAGATTAAGTACTCAGACCTTTCAGGGTTCAGTAGGAAGTGCACAGTTTAGAAATGTTCGTATTAATATGGAATGTAATTAATGGTACCGGTTCTTCCCTTACTGTTCTCGCTAATATGGTTAACAACACTCATCAGTGACGTCGGGAAGGTATCACCGAGTTTCTGGAATACGGTAACGTCCATGGGGTTTCTTTCAGGGGAGGCGTCGGCATTACTTTAGCCTTACTGATAAGTGAATTGTACAATGTTTGTAAGTTATATCGCACTTTGTGAAAGCTGCATGTTCTTGTGGGATACCCTCTATTTTCATGTCGAAGAAAAATAGTTCCATTTGTTATGGTTTCCAGAAACCGGGGCAACCGTGATCAGTCATTCAGGTCGCAGCTTGTTTCTTCCGCGGCAAATCTTGCTGACCGAAGAAGAGACAAAGAGGTCGACGACAGCAAAGGGAGCATCATGCGTCGTTTTATCTCGACTGCGGGACGAAAATGAGCTTCTCATTCGCCGTGGCCCGAATCTGGGACTCCATAAATCATGCCGCCCATCGCATAGACCCTACGGAAAAATAACCGAGATGCTTTACCGACACAGGGGTGATCCCGACGCAAGGCTGCGCAGCTGAATCAGTTTGCCGTTGGGCAGTGTTCTCATCACTGCGCTAGCGGATTTAAGTCATGTCAGCTGAGATCGGGAGTATTTGATCACAGAAGAATGACGTAAAACGGACCGTTCGACTGACAGATGGAAATAAGTCCTATAGCTGTGGCTGTACAGTCCATGCAGGCAGTGGAATGGCGATTGACAGTCAGTAATGGAGGTCGAAACTGCCGTTTCGACGCTTATTTGCCTTCAGCAGCCAAACACATGCAGTACGCCGAGGTCCGATCCCGTTCAGTAGATCATGATCAGCGTCCTTACAACGGCGCTAAAGGCCGTCGTTATGATCACTGAGATCAAGGCATATCAAGTCACGTGTGAGTAGCAGGACGACTGATTTCATTTGTCTACAAAATAAATTGCAATGAGAGCGACTGCAATTATGTTGGGAAACTGGGCGGAAATTGCAGACCCGCCTACAAAAGAACAAGTCGGCGACTCGGAGGCTAGATCCAAACCCTCAGCTAGCAACCCGCATTGGAGGACTTGGGCACACTTTCGATCTCCAGAGAGCTGCCACCTTAAACTGGGGCAACTAAAAATCAGAACAGCCAACACTCGAGGCTTAGCACTACGAGGTTAATTCCATCAACAGGCACCTGGACCTTCCTGCAGCCTGCAAAGTCCTACGTCATCACATTCGTAGAGCTCAGGACCACGTAACAACACTGGACTTGAGAAGGCCATACATACATAGGCCGACAGTGAGTCTACTCGGCAGGGAAGAAGAACAACCAGACCGACTGCCCGACGAAGGTTCAATCACCTCTCCCAATGAAGCGGTGCCTCGCAATACACACAGATAAAACGCCCGACAGCCATCCCCTAAGAGGCCGAGACAGCGAGAAAAGAGAAAAATCGATCAGCATGAGGCCGACTAACGCGACATGCCACTCGGAATTTCTAGTCGATTAAGTGCATTTGACGCTTCGACCATGGGGAGCCGACCATGCTTTTTAAAACGTCAAAACCTAAATAAACTTGTTCCGGTGAGCGCACCGTTTTGCCCAAATAAACGCAGATCTCTCAACTTTTTCCTTCTGAATGTTCATACTTTTGGAATTTGAAGAATCGGGTTACCTTTGTGTATTTATGATGGCCGCTTGTTGACTGACTGTCTTATATAACTATTGAGTAAAATGATAAATGATGCATGGCATTTCTTAAATAGTAGTATATATTTATGTCCGGGGACGCGCAGCTTCGCTTCTATTAGCAATATTTAAAAGTATTCAGAAGTACTCGAACAAAAGTTGTTACCTTATCCATGAGGTTCTTTTACTTTTACCTGTTTCCGCTTCAATAACTTATGTTATGCACATATCAGAACACCCTCTAAATAAATTGACGAAAAACATATTTGCATAATTATATGCTCATCTCTTTTCCGAACGTTTTAAACTGTTACTCACGAATAACGTTATGTCATCTGCAAAGTGCCGACTAGTTCAGCACTATAATATATTATATTCTCTCATTAACACCTGCATTGTTCAATTCGTACGACTAAACGGAGCTCCCATTTCAGGAGGTGTTTTACGTAGTGGGTGAAATAATTTAACAAACCTGGTTTTAGATGGACTACACTTAGTCCCTTCTCAGGAATCGCCATAGCTGAATAGGAAACATCTCGACTGGGAGCATACAAATTATAAAACGACTGTTCAAACTTCATGCAATACAACTAATTATAAAATCGGCATTGCCGTCAGTGCAAATATGGTTGACTTAACGTGACTATTATTGTAGAAAATAAACGAAAGAAAGTGAAAAATTGCTGATGATGATGCAAATAGATAATATGCTGATATGTAGAGCTCCTAGCCTAACTCATTATGTGTTAACCAATAATTTGGAATGTGTTATCAGTTAGAAGGAATTACATAGGCGTATTGTAATAATGACTGCGATAATGGATAATCCAAAATAATTGCAGTACCACTAGGACATTGACTTTTGAATGAATTCCTGTTCAGCCACCTGCACAAACCGCAGTATGTTTTTTCCGCGCTAGTGGCACGAGAACTGGCGCG
This sequence comes from Spirometra erinaceieuropaei, assembly GCA_902702965.1. Taxonomy (NCBI): domain Eukaryota; kingdom Metazoa; phylum Platyhelminthes; class Cestoda; order Diphyllobothriidea; family Diphyllobothriidae; genus Spirometra; species Spirometra erinaceieuropaei. Next base: position 396,806 of record CACRXP010000271.1, on the reverse strand, counting down.
CTACAAGGTGGACATCGCCGCACTCAGCGATACCCGTTTCTCCGAAAAAGGCCAACTGGAGGAGGTGGGTGCCGGCTACACCTTCTTCTGGAGCGGTCGACCCAGGGCAGAGCGACGGGACGCGGGCGTCGCCTTCGCCATTCGGAACGACATCGTGGGACGACTGCCCTGTTTGCTGCAGGGCATCAACGATCGCCTGATGAGCCTCCGCCTGCCTCTCTGGGGAGGCAAATTCGCCACCATCATCAGCGCCTACGCTCCGACCATGACCAACCCCGACGCCGTCAGAGACAAATTCTACGAGGACCTGCACGCCCTCTTGGCGACTGTGTCGAAGGCGGACAAGTTGATTGCCCTTGTTGACTTCAACTCCCGCGTCGGCACAGACCATACTGCTTGGAGAGGAGTGCTGGGTCCCCACGGTCTCCGCGGCTCAAACGACAATGGTCTGCTGCTCCTCCGCACCTGCGCAGAACACCGCCTCATCCTGACGAACACCTTCTTCTGTCTGCCGGAGCGAGAGAAGGCCAACTGGAGGCATCCTCGGTCGCGTCAGTGGCACCTACTGGACTATGTCCTCGTTCGGAGGCGAGATCAGCGGGACGTGCTGGTGACGAAGGCGATCGCGGGTGCTGACGGGTGGACCGACCATCGCCTCGTCATCTCGAAGATGCGTATTCGCCTACAGCCTCGCAGGAGACCACAAGGTAAGCGACCCCCAGGTAAGCTGAATGTTGCCTTGTTGTCTTTGCCCGCTCACCATCTTCATTTTAGCAATGAGCTAGCTCAACGGCTAGACAAGCTTCCTATCGCTGCCGCCGACGACGCCGCCGCTGCCGAGAACGCCTCCGTGGAGAACCGCTGGTGTCAACTGCGAGACACGGTCCAGTCGACGGCGTTCGCCGTCCTCGGTCGCGCTCCCCGCCAACACCAGGACTGGTTCGACGACAACGACGCCGCCATCAGAAATCTGCTTGCTGAGAAGAACCGCCTACACAAAGCCTACGTAGATCACCCCACTGATGCCACCAGAGCTGTCTTCTACCGCAGTCGCCGCCAACTTCAGCAACGACTGCGCGAGATTCAGGACGCCTGGACTGCTCTTAAAGCTGAATGAACCAAGATGCTCCTATAGATTAAAGTTATGCTTTATAGACCACATGAATAAATACAGTACCTGTGCTAACTCATAAAATGTCATAAATTAACAGAGGTAAACGACTTTAACGTAGAATCGTTTAACACTTCGGCTCCCGAAGTCTGATAGCGGAAAATAAAAGATGCGCTAAAAAAATAAAGCAAAGTTTGGTTTAGAAAATATTATTTACTGAGATTAAAATAAATAAGTTTCGACAGAAGTCACATTTTCGAAAAACGCCTATATTACAACCAAGTTAATAAAGGCTAGTTATGAGAGCGTATAAAGGAGGAGGGCGCATAAAAGGGCAAACATAATTAAGGACAGAAACGGATACAACAAATCAGTACTTTTTTGATTGTCCATTTGAATGAATAACGGCAGAAAGTCTGTCAGACATAGACATGACGAGGTTACCTATGGTGGATTGTAAAATGTAATTATTGAGTATGAAATCCAATTAGTCCTGCATTGAAAGAGTCTTCTTAGCTTTGTGCCAATTTATTTTGACTATTCCAAAAGGATTTTCGATAGGATTCAAATCGGGACTGATGGTCGGGATGAAAATGGATTGGAGGCCAATTGCGGAGAGGGTGGTTGTTGTCTAAAATGCTAGATTATATTTGCAAGTGGCATCAAATTCGTACCTCTTTAGAGCGGTCGACAGGTGCATTGCCGTGCAAAAGTACAGTATACATTCGGCGCCAACTTATGCCGTTGTAGCCGAAAGCATCCTTGACAATTGCAATAAACACCTTGCTGTTGATAGTGTCGGATGTTGACCGTTAGACAGGCCGCTCACCGAATTTACTCGCCATCCAAACCATCATCCGCCGACAGTTCTTAAATGTTGCCGTCGGTGTAGTGCGTTCTCTTGGGAAGTTCTTTCCACATATGACGGTTTGGAGCGATTTCGTAGGCTTGTCTAAAAATAAAACCTCATCGCAGAAGAAAATGCTCTTCCAAAATGAAGATCTGTAATCAATATAATTCTTAGCAAATAAAAGCCGTTCTTTAATAAGTTTTCTACTTAAATATGGCTTAATCATGGCCTTCCGCCGCTGCAGTTCAAATTCCCTCATCCTTTTCCTAATGATGCTTACAGAGAACATTGGCAGATCTTCCCATTGAATGGTCTCAATGGGCATATAATGAAAAGGTTTAATGTACGACGAATACAATCGTAGTCTTGCTTACTTGTGGACCGTCTGGGTCCCCCTATCTTATTTCTAGGAACAGTTTTATCATAAATAATGCGCCACAGAGTGACCTTACTAATATTGAAAATAATAGCTAACGACTCACGCGGGATCCCCTCCGCCGCAAATTTTCGAATCCGCTGGAAGTCAACTTCGGATAAATATTGTTTAGACATAGGTATCGTTTGGCGTGGCAAAGAAAAGTGACGGCATTTCGCGCGAACTCAATATATATTCGTTTACGATACGCATTTTCGGTCTGGTAAAACAATCACACTGATAAACTTTTTTATTTCGGCATTTTGAAACATAAAACTTTACGGATTTGTAAAATACAACTCTTAGATGAAGAATCGCGCGTTATTTCCTAAACACAATAAGAAATAATTTATCTGCATTGCCCTGATTTTCTTCATATTGAAATTTAATTTTTCTTTTTGTACAAGAGTTTATTAACAAATTTCTTTCTTTTATTAATCTTCTTAAACAGATTAATAAGGTTAAGCAAAGAATTTCGATCCGAAAGCTTTAGTAGTGTGGGAAACTGCTTGAATATCAGGAATCCTCCGATTTCGCCCAAATTTGGCCCGTTTTCTATTTAATATACAGAACCGTATGAAATTTTCCTTCAGCAAACGGCATTTTCGTCCTTATTTCAACTAAATAAACACAAATAACAACACAAAAAATACGCTACAGTTTCCACTCTAATTTTGACCTCGGCATTTCATGAGTTAGCACATGAACAAATATATTCTCTCCCAAACTCATTCAAAAGCACACTACAACTTTCTTAATTTTTTGTTGAAATAAAAAGTATATTTCGGCTTTAGAATTTTCGCAAGTATAAGACTCCTCAAACCGTGAAATAATAACCCGTCCATAACCGTATGTGTCCGTTTATCAATGCTACTTATGAGGCGTACAACATGAATCTTGTATGATTTACTCCTGATAGCGCAAGTAAATGCTTGATATTTATGCACGAAAAGTATGCAACGCAAGTTGAAATGCAGATCGAGTTCATAATTATTCGGGAGCATAGAAACTCGACATGGATGTAATGTTTTGTTAAATGAGCACAGGAAGGAGCATGAATGGGCATGGAAAATCAATAAAACGTGCATGTTACTCAGGCAGCAATTTTGGCCAAGTGTGATTTTTGCAGGCGGGGAAAAAGTTAGTTCGCAAGCCGGCATCCTGTCAGGTCTGAAATATCATGTCAGTATGCTGCACGACACGTAATATCAAATCCCCTCTAAGTAATGCTTTCTGGTCGAAAACATGTTAGTAGTTTTTTTTAACGAGTGTGAATTTCACAGGCATTCGGCAAAAAGTTTATTCAAACACGGCATTCCAACATTAGTCAAATATTTTAGGTGACCCATTTTCTACTAATTCATTTAACAATCCTTTCAGAATTTCGGTTGGCATTTCATGAGGCAGGTAGGGAAGAAAGATGTTTCCGAAGAAGGAGACTTGGGCAGAAAAAATGCCGTAATGTGCTGGAATGTTTGAATTCATAAAGAAGCTCATGCCAAGATAAGAATTTCCCGACACAATGTTTCTTCTCATTGCCTCATCACACAATCATCAGTTATTTTGACGTTTGCGCAGACGTCATTATACTTGTCTATATTGCTGGGGGAGGTCTTGAAGAACGTACGAACTTTATGTTTAACAAATAAGACATCAGAATTTATTTTGGCAATTTTAAAAAAACGGCCCGCTGCCGGAAAACGCAAAATAAAACACGAGATCTCAAATAGGAATGCGTCAAATGGCGGAGGAAAATCCAGCCAGTTTATCGAGCACTACGCAACCGCTTTTAGATAATGCACACTGGTACCGAACTGAGTCCTTGCTTTGCTCAAAAATAAATACTGACTGCAAGCGAGCCGGTTTTTTGAGCGTTGGCAAACGCAGCGACACAGCGAGACATGAGTGTGAGGAGTGCAAAAGGGGCCCATGGATAAAGACGGCTGCGTGAAGTGCGAACTCACTCGCGCAGTCGCGCCCGAAGAAGTCTAAGTGGGCCGATGGCTACCAAAGTTAGCTTAATGAATCATGTGATGAACTATGGAATTTTTTGCATTGCTTAATATTTGTTCAGAATCGGATTTACATTCACAGCCTTCTGTAGTCTTTGCATTCAGAAGCCATAAATCAGTCCCTCATATTTCAAATCTCGTGCAGGACCATTTTTTCTCAGGGAATATCATAAACAAACACTGTTTGTAATGTGCACGCTAAGTGAATTATGTGATGAGCTGCCAAATACGTTGCATTGTCTAGAATAACTTTGAAATAGGACCTTTTTCCACAGTCTTATGAACTCTGTGTACCCGGCAGCCATAAATCAGTCTTTCCCCTTCATCTTTTAAGCCCTAATGCCAGACCAATTTTTCCCTAGGAAATGTCGTAGACGAAAACCCTTTGCGAAGTGCGTGCCAAATTATAGATGGAAGATGCAGACACGACATTCGATTTCTGTATAGTCGGACAATTTCGCGGAAGGAACTCCTAAAAATGCCTCGCATGCGCAGCTAGGGAAAGTAAACTACAGTAAACTAACCCATAAAATATCAACCGAGATTTGGAAATGCGTCTTTGTTTCGAAAAGATTGCTTAAGTAAGGTTGTACAACTAATCATCATGCAGCATAATTCCATAAAATTTCAGTTATCCCAGGATGCCAGCTATCAAACGAACTTCTTTTTGACTGCATGTTAAAACTATACCTTGAAAAATGACTACTTATAAGGCATGCATTTTTCGCATCGATTTTCGATGTCCTTAAAATTCAATTAAGTGTAATGGAAAAGATGCATACGAATATTCATTCTTCTGTTTATTCGGTGGGAAGTTACATCTGCTAATTTTATTCTCAAAGGAGAGACATAATTCGGTTTTCAAAAGCTTCTAATTGTGAGATTTTTTTAATACCATGAGATGGCCGTTCATAAAACATCGGGCCTCTGCATATACCAACGTGGCTTGTAAAGTTAACAATATTTCTCAAATCCACTGCTAAATTTTCCGAAACCCATATAATCTCTAATACCGTAGAGAAATGTATGATTTTCCGTACGCGGAAAGTGGATGACTTGTAGTTTAGAAACCTTGAATGCAAGTGTAACGGCAGGTCAGATGCAAAATTATTCGGGAACCGGAAAAGTTTTTAGAAACCGAAGTATACCCTTTCCCGAAGAATAAAATTGTAAAAAAATGCAATTTTCTATCGAAGGAGCAAAAGAAGGAATATTTTTATGCGTGTTTTTCACGAAACATAATTGAAGTTTTAAGGACATCGAAAATTAATGAGGAAAATGCATGTTATATAAGTAGTCATTTGTTACAGAGTATAGTTTTTCATGCAGCAGGAAAAAAGTTCCTTCGATAGCTGGCATTTTGTTACAACTGAATTATTATTGAATTATGCTGCATGATGATTAGTTTTACAATCTCATTTAATTAATCCTTTCGAAACGGAAACGCATTTCGGAATTACGATCGACATTTCATGAGTTAGAACACCTACTGTAAAGCCGGAACATTTCAAGCTGCTGAAGGTGTGAGTCGAATTACTGAGCACTTTGGACAAAAAATGACACTTTCTCTCCTTGATCCTTTTATCTAAATAATCGCTTTGAAACGGACTAAAACTTATCCGGTCTGCAAGTAAAATGCCACGACTTACGCAGCTGAACCTTCATTTCTATTGTATGAATTAAATAACCAACGCGTTTGGTATTTTAAGCAGCGTCCAGAGGTTATTTCCTAACTCCTGAATACTTACTATTTATGCAAACCCTTGACGCCTAAGGTACAGATGGCCTGAACATTTGCGTTATACATTGTGTTTCGTCTAAATACACACCGTCAAGGTTTTTTTGGCGTGTGAAGGATATGCATGTTTAGGGTTTTTACAAGTTCCTCCCAAATGTCATTGCGTTTTGCTTTGCAAACTTTTCCAGCTTAAAAATCTGTCTAAATAGAAAAAGTTAAAAGACCATCTATTAGGACCCGTAAGCTGAAAATGTGTCTTTTTCAGATATTTTTTTCTAAATTTTAATGCAGTCGTTAACTACTATGAACCGTTGTTTTCTGCTGTAACATAGATTATTCTCACAGATGTGCTAAAGTGAAATTGCCGTAACATTCAACATGTGGCGACGGTGGAGTAAGCTGTGTTGTGTTTGGGCTGAGATGGGTTTAACAGGGACACATTTAGTTTAATCAGAAGAGCAGTGCCCGTTCATCTTTGTGCTCTAAGAGGCTCAGATAACCACAAAATTGGCTCGCACGTGCCGGAATTTCTGAAATGAGTTTTTGATTAGAAAGGCTTACTTGGGTATGGCTGAATTATTAACTACAGGGCAGCACAATCTCAATACTCAGGCATATACAGATACTGACTTTTGAATGAGCTCATTTCATGCAACTTGGTAAACAAATGATTTCTTAAGTTATTTAGTTTCTGCCGTTGATTTTCAACGGTTTTACTCGATCGAACTTACAGTGTGCGCCTATCTCATGAAAGGTGAAAAAAAATCGACATTATCAATTTCGTTTGCCTGCAATGTTGTTTGCCTTATTTCTTCGCATAGCCGGCTCTTCAAAATGGCCTTTTTGAGTTAAAAATATGTTAATAACTTCTTTTATCGACCAAAGCATTTATAAATCTAACCAGAAATCTACGTTGCTCTTTACTCGCGTAATTTCCTATGATAATAGCTGTTACATAATCATTTTGGATGACTGAGGCTGTTTTTTTAAATAAAAGTTGCTTAAGAAGGGTTTGCAGCAGAGGACCTGTTGCACTTAAAAACTGACTCTGTCTAAGGTAAACTGGGAGAAACTGGTTTAAAAAACCGGTTATTTTGAAAAACTAGAAATTTTATCGATTTGTTATAAAAAGCAGCAATAAAACCTGCAGACAAATCTTTGTTCAGACTTACCGATGTTGCTTTGTTTATGAAGGTGTTATGAGTAAGCGCCAAGACGAGTGCTATAAAAGGATCATTTTAAAATTAAAATTTGTTGAAAGATACCTCTAATTCGGTCTGGTTTATGCTTGAGCATAGCCGGACAGGGCAGAAAACTAAAAGTGTATACAACATGTCGGTATTTCTATGGCTAGTTTTCTCCGATGTAGTAGTCCTTAAACAAGCTTACAATTAAACATAATTGCAGAAATGTTTGGGATTTAAAGCAAAGGTTGGGTTTTTTCGTTCGAGACATAAACACTGACGGTTGGGAAAGTAAAAAAGACGGCCAGAAGTGCTAATTTCCTGACCCTGTCTTAAAAAAGCGCAATAGGTGAGCATCCGCCAACCGGATACCGTAGAAAAGTACTCTTTAACTGAATAACATATAAGATGGGCTCTGCCAATCAACCGAAAGCGCAGTCATCGTCAAATGTTGCTTTGAACGTTCCTGTTTGACGGACTTTTCAAATATGTCCAAAACGGCCATCTATATAAAAGAAAACACCCAAGTACGCAATAATTCAGTATTTGCTTTTTAAAGCTATTGCATGTTGAAGGTTTCAGTAAATACGTATCAAAAAGATTCCAAAGACACCGTCAGCAAATAAACACATAGATCTGACAAAAATACTTATCTTAATATATCTCAAATGGCATGCTTATGATCACATCTGCCAACCTCATTAAAGTTCAGTAATAACTGACCGGTCTGTCAACAAGTGACCTGATGCACGCGTTTATTCCTATGACGTTTCTACCAGCGAAAAAACAAAATCATCTCTTTTCATCAGCTGCATTTTTAAGAGTGCATGAGTGAAGAAGATACGTTTATATTAACGAAGAGGACCATGAAAGACATTACCGGACATTATATACCTGTCGTCGTCCCAGACTTCAAGAAGCACTAATTTTTAGAGAGGATTTAGTGAAAATATGTGCAGAACCTTAGTTTATAAATTTTCATTGTCTACACAGTCTCATTTAGTCAGTGTTTCGCGAGACAGGCATTCAAAACTTCTAAAACCTTCGTCCTCTCGTATAAAATGGCTTTTTGAGCTCTCAAAGTTTGCATTTTGCAGAAGAAAATATTTGCGAAATATATGTTGCTTTTTCCGCTACCAAGAGGTCATTTATTATCAATTTGTTGCTTTGGTTTATGTGTTTGAACGGACTTTACCCTGAGTAGTTTATTTTTATTTAATGGATTATTGAATCCGGTGTTTTTTTTATGGGAAACGGGCACAAAATATGTATTCAAGTGCTCATTTGGTGGCAAATTACGTTTTGATCCTATTCCTTATCTATAAAAATGCCATCTTTATTTTCTAAAGCCCTTTTCCAATTTATAGACCCGACAAGCGTCTGCATTTGACTCCCAAACTACATTCTGTATACGTCCCTTGCAACGGAATTTAAACATTCCCCTAGTCTGTTGGGTAGCCGTCATATACGGCTTGTGAAAGTTTGCATTAAATATGAGCAATATTGCATACTTCATAAGCAACACTAATATAAATGCACATTTGATACTGTATTAGCGAAATCTTTGCGGTTTTGAAAATACCATAATTACAGCTGTTTGTCATAAGCGCACTTAGTAGGAAACTGATACTAAAATAGTGTGAATCCTTTCCATTGATTTCAGTAGCTTAATATTTTAAAAATTAGTTCATGTAAAAAATAAGGATAAATATTCTTTCTCGTGTTCATTTGGTAACAGCGAAGGTCATCGTCAAATTTTGTGCTTGAAGAAAGGTTGTCTGGTTTAAGATATTTTTTAAGTATGAAACGTTTCAAAATTGTGAAGTGTCCATTTATACAAAATTTTGACAATGCTGCTGAGGGGCGCAGCAATAAGACCACGTCTACGAGTCTTCTCCCTAGTAGTGCAGAGCAGTGTTTGAATTTTATGGTACGGAAGGTGTACAACATGCAGTTTGGAAAACTTAAATGCACGTGTAAGAGCAAGTCGGGTTCGAAAGTATTCATAAATAAAAATGGCCACTTACAACCATAGGATGCCATTTCTTCATGTGGACAATTTGAGGAAGACATAAACATTGACCGATTTAGCACAGAAAGCGTTTTAAAATATATCCATATTAATAAAACTAAAACAGGTATGATGCTATTTAGATCGGTTTCACAAAGTCCGATTTCATAAGGCTACGACGAATAGAGGTTTGCTTAAATGACGACGTGCTGAAAGAGCTGAAACACTATGGGATCACGCTGAAGCGAGCAAATCTCGCTTCCATTGGCAAGATCAACAAATCAAATCGTCGAGTAATATCATTGGACTAATTGGAATCAAGGGTCAAATTACGGCAATTAACAACTAAAATGCTGACGAACAAGCCTGTATCACCCCACTGACGACTGCATGAGATGAATGTGGTAGCTGTTGGTTACGGAAAGTATGTGGTGGTTCAAAACGCCCCTAACAGGGTCGCGCGGTAGATGCGATGGACCAGCACGGGGGATAGATCGGGCCTGGCAGGAGAACGGGCGCGTGATGGCAGCACGCCCAGGTGCGAGGCCACGCCGCGCCGGTTGTGATCCAAGCGGCCCCTACTTATCTGTTGTTTTTGTGTCAAACCCTGGTCAGTTGTCATTTGTGGACTAGGGGATGTGGAAGTACGCCTAGGTGCCAGGACACCAGATTCGGGTGGGGAAATGAGTGAGTGCGGTAGATGCTGCGCAGGTATGACGACAGTTCGATCATTGATTTCGATGATGTCCACCGTGTGCCCCACAGACTGCATTGTGGGAGCAGGGACGGTGACTTACGCAGGGGTTTATAGTGCCAGTGGACTTGCGTAGCATCTACCTACACTCTCTCCTCCTCCCTAGCCTGAGCCCGGTGTCAAGAGAGAGTCAAGAAGACCGGAGACGAGGGAGGCCGCAGGTGGATGGCTCGGACGGATCCTCGCCTTGGCGCTCCACTCCACACCCCCTGGTCCACACACAAATGACCAGGATTTTGACCACAAAAAGCAATGGGGTGATGGCAGTGGTCCAGTTGTGCGGCGATTGCAGACAACAGGATCTGCTAGCGCACCTCGCAAGTGTTGGCATTTGTTATTGTGCACAGATAACGCCTGCCAGAGTACGATGTGGTCCCCGTGTTAGTCCAGCGCATCTAACACGTGGCCCGTTTAGAGGGAAATGCGCAGGTATACCATAGCCTAAAACGAATTCACACGCAAGTCACAATCCCTGCTCACAATCCACTGTGACGCACACGATGAGCCTCGTTGGAAACGGAGATCGAAATTCCAGATATGACAACTACACTGAGCAAATGTCTCACCCTCTCTACCTATATCGTTTTTATTTGCGGCTGTCCCCGATACTGGATTCAAGTAAAAATTAGAAGCGCCAAGCCAGTCGAATTTTTATCCCAGTGACAGTTTTCGATCATTCTTCTTTACTCTATCTGCTTCCTGGAACTCACTACTATCAGCAAATATAACCATGCTTTTCTTTCCAAATGTGTTTTAACGTTCACGGGAAGGTGTTTGGGAAAGCAAAAATAGATATCGGCAAACTCCTTACGAAGCGGATCTGCCGCGCGTAAAAACGACACTCAGCAGCAAGTCTTCCTGGTCCACCAGCTCTGAGGATGTCACATTCTACAAGCTCCCGACAAATGTCAGTCCCAAAAAACGTCAGAAATCGGGTCATATATGACAGAGCCGATTGGAGTGTGGCATGCGATACGATGATAGTCATGCCTATTGCATTAGACGGCAGGTAGATGAAAGCGAAGCACGTCTGCATCACTCATGAGGATTCGACCAGTCTCAAAGCATCTGACAGTCCCAATGCCGTAGGCCAGAATGAAATAAAAAGCACCACTGACTGAAAATCACACGCGGTGAAATGATATAAAACATGAGATTACTTCTGCTAGGTAGTCAAGAGGATATAGGAAGCGGTGTGTGGGCGAAATGCGGTGGAAAAAGATACCTTGACAACACTACTAAGCATTAGTAATTTTATCGAAAAGTTATTCTTCATGAAAAGACTTCACGTATTAGGATGAAAAGGTAGCACCAAAACATCCAAAGGAGAAAAATCCTCTTAAAAATGAGTAAGTGGCATAGTGTTGGATGACTTTTGCACCTGAAAAACCTACTGAACTAATCTTTTTGGCTGCTAAGTTAAAGATCACTCTTCTGCTTATAATGCGCGTAACTTTTACGGACAAACTGACAAAAGTTACATTTTATGCATGAATATTTAGGCCGAAATACTTCAGCCACAGCGGAAGGACACCATACTAGCAAACTTGGATTAGCAACTATTGACCTTAATTTGAAATGATCTGCTCAGTATTGGCAGCTAACTTCTAAGAGAATCGAAAAAAAGCAATCGAAAAATGGTTTGGGGGTCTTACACAACCACTGAATAAAATTGTACTTTGAAATTGTTGTTTTCGATTATTTTCCCCATTGCATGCTTTTCTTGTGCATGCAAATTAATGATCGCTAAAAGTACATCTAAGTATGCAAGAGCTGTATGCCACGTAAATAATCCCCTTTGGTTACTTAGTAAAATCGAGCTTCATTCATGGAATCTTCCACAATGATTCTTGATAGGGCTGGCTGCAGTGTATGGTTGTCTTCTCAGATGTTGCTACTGAGCTGCAGTGACAGTCGCACAATTTACATCCATCTCAGTACTACTAACGACTGTGGTGCTAAGAGCGTTTAAAAAGGCGTAGACGAAAGTGGCAATGATAATTAAACCAACCCTGACAGGAATGCAGTCAGTGACTGATCTCATGAAATTATAGCCAAAATTCTGAAGTGCGTCTTTGGTAGGAAGGGATTATCTAGGTGGGGTTCTGATATTGACTATCACGCGGCATGATTCCATGATATTTTGAACTGTCCTGGATATAAGCCTTTGAGTGTACTGCTTTTTGACCTCTTGTAGAAACCGCTTGCGGCAAATAAAACCCCATAAGTAGTATACATTTTTCGCGTTGATTTTCAGAGCTTACAAAAACAGGGAAAAATGTGCCCCCTTCTACCTACTGGGTAACAAATTACGTCATCGTTGCACACATCTTTGCACACGGAATTGTACCTGCCTGTTTATTTATGCGTCTAATAAAGCATGAAACATGGTCCGCACAAATGGTAGTATCATTCTAAAGGTTAAAAGAAATATATGATTTTCTTTACATGGGAAATATGCAACGGTTGATTTGGCCCGGAAAGCATTCTTTTCTCAAGTGAAATATGAAAGAAGGCATGGTTTGCTGCCAAATTTGCATGCAAAATAAGGCCTTTTAAGTTATTTCTTAAAATGCGTCTAAATCTATAGAAAAATCCAAGAATCAGGCGGGACAGGCTTAAGAATGAAGTAGTCGTTTTTACTTAACGCGGTTATATCGAAAAATACTGTACAGCATCCAAACTAATCGTTAAAAATACCATTTACAGTAATGGTGCTGGTAAGTGAGACAGAAAGTGTGTTCTCGTCAAACAAATTCCGGTGTCAGAAGTATTAGCATCAAGAAAAGTTGGAAAACAGTAAAATGCGTTGGTAACGCCAGACTGTGTTTATAGCGGTTGGACAAAAATAATTGCAAATTTACATACTGACTTCAGTTCAGCAGGAAAACTGTTAAGTGATAGTTCATTCGAATCCTCCTGCTGGTAAAAATAGTTCAGTTATCTTTCAAACAACCAAGCTAAAACATGGTGGCCCTGAAGGTATTTTATATTTGTATAAAAAACAAATTCCCACATCTTAATTCTTTTGCATACATCATTATAAAATAATGGGAACTAAAATTGAAAATTTCCACCCGCTTTCTTCTTTTTCACGATGACTGTTAAGGGGCGTCATCTTACAGGATAAGATTTTTCGCAACTTTTGCCTCTTACTTAGTGAATAATCCGCACGTTTTGAGGCATATCTGATTCACAAAATAGTCCTAAAAAAACTCGGGCGAGCGTGTAGGCCTTTGTAAAACGGAATTCCTCAGAATTAATGCCCTGTAGGCGTATTAGATGACCTAACTCATGACGTGTCAAAATCACAATTGGGGTGGCTGGTGGTGCGGCACACATAAGGTATGCCTAGTTATGCTTTCAGACCTAAACGGAATCCCAGAAAGCCATTTTCTAAGGAATAATTTATGTTAAATGTGTTCTACTGGGAGGACGCGGACAAAGATTAGGCAAAATCGGACGTTCCCGAATAACTACGTAGTCTCCCATGCAGACAGGTACCATTTATTAAAACCTCTTCCCTACACACGTTTCGTTATAAAGGAGCATTCATTTCAAAAAATTTCCTTCTAAAACAGCAATTTCTGGAGACGGAAATTGCGACATTGAGTTGATGAGAATCAGGTCAAGGCGGGTATGTGAAAACGCATCCTTTTCATAAAACAAAAAGCAACTTATACTTTACGAATTCCATGTTGCGGAATTGTAGCCCTTTATGTCATCAAACACAGTAATAACCTTTTTCAACAGTGCTTTATTACGCCGGGAATAGGTAGGCGTAAACACAAATAGATGGAACGCTACATGCTGCTACTTTTCGCAGCTATGCCGTAAAACAAAGATGTGAAATGATTCCCCACTGGAAGTTAGTTTTGAACCCATACGAAAGTTAGCAGCCAAGGGACTGTCGTTTGAGCCGTAAACTAGGACTTTCAGTATTAGCCAGATCATTCTGTGGAGGATTATGAATAATAAAACAGTGCCCGGTGCTAAGCAAGGCGAACCAAAGCGTTTCATATGTAGACATAACAATGATTTTTTTTGTCGGACATTAAAAAAGTATCATTATACGCCTCCTAAGGATATTCGCGGAGAACAACCGTCAATGCTTTCGCTGCGCATAATTAAAAAAACAGAATAAAGGATCTCGACCTCCAAAAGCAAAACGCCATGACATAGCCATTTTTGAATGGCTTGTGCGCTACAGCGATTTTGGTTCGCAGTTCGTAACCGTTCATCACATATGTCATGAATTGTAGAATGTGTGCCGCCTTTGTTTTCTTAACCGTTTCCTAATGAAAGACGAAGAGATTTTAGTTGTTTTGCCTTTGTATGAAATTCAAAGCGATTTATCGCCCTTCTGACCAAGTTCACTGGCATTTTATTCTGCCTTGGCTTTAAGTTATCCATTTAAATTACAAAACAACTATATAAACCTTTCATAGAAAATGGGGAAACAACGACTAACTGAAGATGTGTTTGTTCGCAGTTCTTGGTTGAGATCCAGTCGGGGGCGTTTGTAGATGCCTTCTGAAGATTTTAACAGTCCAGTAAACAGTATCGATTTAGCTGACTATATCGCCTTGCTCTTTCTTTGGTAAACAATTACTGCCAGAATTCGGAGCCAATTTTCGAAGCCTGGCAATAAAGGATGACCAACATTTTAATATAGACGATAGGTGTAGCTTGAATGCGATCCCGAAAGGCGTCCAGATCAGTGTTAGAGAAAGTAGGATTTGAAAAGGAAAAATGAACCAGACGTGAGTAAAATCCCCGTTAAAAAGGATAAAGACGTTCTAAGAACATTAAACTGGTTTTCAGAACAAGGCATCGAATATTCTAGCGGAGAAAATAAGGTCGCACAAAGCTAATAGCCAAAAAATTTACAAAACGCCTCTCAACTACTGATATAACTGAGGTTTATCCTTTTTCAGGTATAAAATTTAAACATAACGTACTTTTCTACTACATAAAGTAAAAAATATATATTTACAGGTGTTTTTTCTATGAAATACATAAACATTTATAGCGGCGGGAAAATCAATGACGAAATTTCATGTTATTTAAGCATCCATTTATACAGAATGTACATTTTTCAGATAGCCGGAAAGAAGTTAGTTCAAAGTCGACATCCTGAGGTGCCTAAGTTATTATGGAATTAAGCTACAGGGCGATTAATATTACAACCCTGCTTAAGTAACCTTTTGAAGTCGAAATGCATTTCAGAATTTTGCTTAACATTTTATGAATAAGCACATCTACAGTACTGATATATCAGAGCATGTGCTGCAGGGATTTTAAACAAGTAAACTAGGAGGCTGGTTGTGAAAATATGGCCTCCAAAAACAAATGCTCCAAACTTGCGGTAAAAATCGGTAGATCACTTATATTTTCAGTGTATCAGGAACGTCACTTATCTGTAACCTGATCGTCATTCTCAACGGGTGAACTAAGGCTCTCAAGTGTAGTAAAATAATTTCCAGTCTCTTCTGATCATCTAAACACGAATCGTTTGTTTTCTTTATAGATATCGGTAGATGTGCTAGCTCACGAAATGTTAACCGTTTCTGACCCGAATTGATTACTTACGTAGGGTTGCAATATTAATCACAATGCAGCATAATACTACATTCCAATAACTATAGAATGCCAGCTTTTGAGCGGATTTCTTCCTGCCCGCCTGCAAAAACCTCATTGTAAAAATGACTAAATAAGAAAGATGATTTTCGGCTCATTGTTTTACAGTGCTCTTATAAATTAAAAATATTTCTTGGAAAGCATGCATAGAAATATTCATTTTTCTACTCGTGTGGTAGAAAGTTACGTAAATTTTATACTTAAATTTTATACTTAAATAAAATGCATAAAGGCAGGCAATGTGTTATTAACTTGGAGGAGAATTACGTCATCTTCAAGTTTTTACTTAAAAGAGGGGTATCATCCGATTTTAAAATCGTTTTCAAAACCTTGAAGTGTCCATTCATAAGGTATCATATCTCTGCATTCAGCAATGCGGCTTTCAATTTTACTGTATGAAAGAAATCCACTGCTAGATTTTGTGAACCGCTATGGTCTCCTACTAATACCGTATATAAATGTGTGATTTTCCATGCACGGAAAATATACAGCCCGCGATCAGGAAATTCTTAATGAAAATATAATAGCAAATCGAGGTTAAAATTTTTGGAGAATTAAGATAGCTTTTAAAACTAAATTATACTATTCCTTTATGTGTGAAATTGACAGATGGCAAAATTTCATTTAAAATGCATAAAGAATGAATTTTTCATGCAAAATTTACTTGAATTTACAAGGGCGCCAATAAAATTAAAAAACTCGTACTACATGAGTATTCATTTTTTGCAGAATATTTTATCCGCAGGCAAACAAAAAGAAATTCGTTTAAAAGCCAGCATCCTGAAGTAACGGATTAATTATGACAATATGCTGCATGATGATAAATCTTACGGCCCTAATCAAGTACTCTTTTGGGGTCGAAAACGAGTCTCAGAATTCCGGTTAACATTTCATATGTAAGCACACCAACTGTCTGCACTTGTTGTTCGGAAAGGCCGTCTGCACAGTACTGATGGTGTATCTGTTGCATGTTTTAAGGTCAAAAACCTTTCACGCAGTCTAAATATAGTTACTTGGAAGCAACGAAAGTCTGGGTAACTTCTGACATTTGACTTCATCACTCTGGGGTAGAATGTATGGCAGCTGAAGATTGCCTTCTAGCGCAAACTGACCTTGGTCTCACCAAGCGAAAAATTGGCGGCGAGTAATTGGTGTTTTAAAATAAGGATAAACACATTAGATTTATAATCGTTCATACACGGACAATACAGAGCCTGTAGTTTCGAAATTATCGACGCAATTGTATCGGCAGATAAGATTCAAAAGTGTCGGGGAACAGAAAGTTTTTTAAAGCCGAATTAAACCTTCCTTCACGTACGAACTGAACATAAAACGTAAATTACTTCCAAATGAAAAACATAATAAATACTGTTTATGCATGTTTTCATATGAAATATATTGAAGTTTAAAAGGGCGTCGAAAACAACTGAAAAGAGTTCTTCCTACGTATTTTGTCATTTTTTGCAGAATATGATTTCCACAGGCAACTGGAAAAAATTTTATTTAAAAGCTGGTATCCTGAAACAGTCGAAATACTATAGGATTATGCCTCAAGATGATGAATACCATGGCCGTGGTTGAGTCATCTCTTCAATTTGAAAACACATTTCAGAATTTTGGTTAATATTTCATGAGTTAGTACATTTATTAGAGATGGGAGCAGGTTTGTTTGATGGAATGTGGAATATAACAGGTTTTTGTTCCTCTTTGGTTGAAGTTCTGGGTAAACGTATTTACCTATGTTAATATCTTACCTTGGCTTTCCGCCCCTGTAAAGTTTATTCGACCATCACACACCTTTTAAACTATTTTGGCGTGTAGGATCATGTCCTCCAATCACATTTTCTCCTCTATGGTAGCTTGTTAAGTTGAGAGCCTCTATCTGCACGACTAAATCGCATTCTTGTCGTTATTTTCTCAACTGCCTGCAATGATCGCTCTGGAAATCAAATAAATAAGAGGTCTTTACGGATGCCTTCCCGATTCGGCATGCATAACAGACGTGTCCAACTTTAAAGAAGTGCTTGGGTAGTTCACTTCCACTCGAAGTCGATTGTTTTAGTTTTTTCGGCTCAAACCTTCCCCGCAAAGAATGCACAGGAAAGCGACAATTGAATGTTAAGTGAGGCACACGAAAGTAAACAAATGTGAACGGTTATCGGCATTTCAGACTCCGTGCTACAGAAGACTTAATACGCGTAGGTTTTGTAAACATCGTCAAAAGTCTACCCTGATAAATCCTCTGTATGTACTTAAAACAATAATTTGCGATTTTATCATCAAACTTAAACTTTACTATTCTTGTCATAACACATTACTTATTTAATTCTGCTTGAAAAAGCGCAATTTAAAAACCGAATTCCATCTCGAACATAACACTCCTTTTATTGAACGTTCAAAGTGGGCTAGAGAGGAGCGCGTAGGCGGCCTTATAACGAATACGATCAGAAAAGTATCTGACTTTTGTAAAACGTCATCGTAGTTTGGCATCTACTGGAAGCAAATAAAAGATATCGGAATGACACGCGATAAGGCGATTATCTCTTTGTTTAAATATAACATAGCAAATAGCAGACGGACAGAAAAGCATGAGGGTAGGGCGTGATACACCAATCAGTTGGAGAAGGGAGTGGGATTAAAAGACAAGCGTCGGATGCAGTAAAGAAATTTGCGAATCTTATCGCATATCGCATTGGACATGGACAAGACATGATCGGCTAGAAGACAGAGTAACAGCAGGTTGCCGTAAAGATTCGACTTTACTGGAAAGGACGCCTAGAGAGTTAGAATTATGCGGACCAAGCAGAAAAAACATGGTAAACGGAATTTGGGTTTTGTTGGTTGAAAGGCATTTTCAAACGTCCACGTCCTCCTTAAGAAGTCGCAAAAAAGACTTCTTATCTTCAGGACAATAGCAATACACAGTCGGTGTGATGGAGATATGTTCAGGCTTGCTGGAATGGAGGGATTAATTTTGGAAAGGAGGATAGTCCTTAAGCAAAGAGACATTTTCACCAAAAAAACATAACCCGTATTGTCCAAAGACATTGGACAGGAGGTGCGAACATGTAAAGGATATACACTAGACAGAGTACACTTTTTTCAAACAAAGCATGAAAAATGATAAACAAACAGCAAAGCATTGAAGATAGAAAGCAGAAACGAATTTCAGACGCCAGGCTGGGGGAAACTGTCAAAATATAAGCAAATTTGGGAAAAGTTAATAAGTTTATCTAAAATAAAACTAAACAGGAAATGGACATGATGAACTAGAAAAAGTCAAACATCATTGCCCGAAATATTCAACCTAAACGGGTAATGACGCCCAGGGATTCAGCATTAAGTGGGATACGCAGACAGATACACACGGAACTGGCTTCTGCTTTGGTAAACAGAAAGTCATTCTCCAGACACCGTGCAGAGACATGACCCAGGACCTCCTTAAACAGTTGGAGTTGGGCCTTCTTCTTGTTACGATAACAGAAGTTTACAGCGTTTTACGGCTGTCGAACTGGGCGGATTAGGTTTGGAAAAATGAATGGTCTGGAAGTTAGGAGAAAGTTCATTTGAGAGAACCAGGCTGGCGCGGAAGGAGAAGGAATAAGTAGGAGATTCGCACGCATACACATCACAATCATTGTGCAGCGCGTGACCTAGTAGATAAAGGGCATCGAAATTGACGAATGACTGTTAGGCACTCAATAACCGACACCAATTCATGTATCACATATTTATATTAACAAAGAAAAACTCCAAAGAAATCGAAAATCTAAAAACCATATTTAAGAAGATATTACTTTGGTTTAGGAATACCAATTTTTACAGAAAAGCGGAAAATTCAGAAAATTTCAAAATGGTTGTAGTTTAGTAAAAATCGGTTCTCAATGTACAGAAAACCTGTCGATTTAAAAAAACCAAAAAATACTGCAGTGTAAATGGAATACTTTTTGACTATTATCGTTTAATGTGGTTTACATCTGAAGATCCGTTAAAAATTAGGGTAATTTCAGGTACGGCAGTTAGCCAGCAGTCTGCATTCTGAGTAAACATTCAGAAATGGTTTCCTGAGTATTCGCTTTTGAATTGTTGCAGATGCAGTTCAACGACACAAACAGGATTTTGCATGATTTCACCGACAAGGACATCATAGGAATAAACGTCTTTATAAGTTCGCATATTGTCGGGCGGGTCAAAAATCAATCATTTTAAGTAGATATGCAGGTGTAATCGCAAACATGCCAGCTTGTGTGTAAAACGATGACATTCTTTCCGCGAAATCAAATTGCACTTTACGTTTCTTCTGGGATTGTTTTGGGTTTCCAATCTGCTTAGAAATCACGCTGAATAATCCGTTTTACGTGCTTATTAAAACCTTTAAAATAACATACGTCTTGAAGGGATTAACTGAAATGGAGAGTGCTTGGGCGTTCTTTTTCATGCGAGTGGTCGTTTGGGTCGCATGTGAAGAATCATGTAAGCATTAAACCTCATTGGCGAATAAAATAAACGTCCACAACAACAGACAACAACAAATATGCTCACGACCAGATAATAACCATTCCCTAATAAGTTTCCTTTTTAAAGAGTGCTTTAATACTGAATTCCGTCGACGGACTTCTGTGTACTTTGTGTTTTTGACCGGCGAAACCATGGAAACATTTGACACTTGACCGTTTCTTCCACGTTGCCAGATAAATCTCAGTAGTTTTTTATCGCATACGGAAGTACATGCCTTTCTCTGCATACTGCGGTCATTTACACTGTCTTTTTTCATTTTTGGATTCTGTTCTACGATTATAAATGTACGCCGAATGGCCATATGAATACTGATATTTTGCTGAAGCTGGTTATGGTTTGTTAGCGCCATTTTCCAAATGGCGCATGTGAAGAAGACAGACTGCCCCACAGGTGATGTAGCATTTGTTTAAAACTGAAAATGGCTTTTCTATGTTAGTCATTTCTCAGACAAATTATATAATTTTCCAAATAGCAAAAGAGAGTCGGCCCATTTTAAGAAAAGGACGACATGTTTGCGTTAATACCGCACATCAGGGCATGACGTCACATAGTTTTGTTAGTCTGACTTCTAAGAGTCGATAAAACGTCTAGTTTTTTAAAAATAATCTGTATGTAAGCAAACCGATTTCCATAATTAACGTCAGGCAAAAAAACCAATTTTCAAATGCGGCAAGCTCTACTTAATAGAAATATCAAAAGGGTAAGTACTTTCATCTCAAAGATAAACACATTTAGATACGCGATTAAAGTTCAGGATAGGTATTAGCATGGGGCATTGTCCGATTATATAACAATGTACATTTTCGCTCAGACCTGTGGATACGTTTGTTGAATAAAATTGCATGTCATTCAACTTAAAGGACTGGACTGATGATCAAAATACGCCGGTTTTAAAACGTTCTAAAGTTCTCACATCAGATTCTTCCATCATCACGGACTGAACTGGTCTCTGGGGACAGATAAGAGCACGAGAGCAGTGGAACCTACGGCTGCTATGACGAAGGAGGATAGAGTGATAGAGTTTAAGGTGACCTTTTCAGTGAGGTCTAGGGCAAGTAATGAATATGTAAGTGGTTGGAAAGATTTAGAACCAAGATGAGTAAACGCGTTAGGGAGAGGGGTTATTCCAACTCTTCTTTTAGCCTTAGGCATTTAAACTTCTTTAAAGTGCAACACTCAGATAGAAGTGGTGAGATAGCCTAACCCTAATTTCTTCGAATAAAAAAAGAACGATATGCGAGAAGAGGAAAGAGCTCTGTCTAACAAACGGGAAGTTTAGTCTGGTAGTTTTATTTTCTGCTTCGTTGTTAGTCCGCTTCGGGTCGTCGCACAGGCCAAATTTGTTACGGAAGTTCTTTCCGCACTTCGGGAACATATGGCAGGGGTTAGAAAAAATTCTGTCAGGTCTAACCACAACATAAACCACAACTCATGCATAAAGGGGTTGACAGATAATTAGAACGTGAGGAGACGGCAGAGCGCATGGAAAAAATCTGTGACACCAGTACTCAAAGACGGAAAAATGCTTTGGGAGAGACAGCATGACTTGTGATTTCCATCCAGGTTTAGCCGAAAAAATGAACTCAAGGATAAGGCGAGATTGCGAATGGGAAGAAAATTTAAGTTTTTTTCTCTTACATTTCTATGCAAATGAGACGTGCAAATGAGAGCAGGTACTTCGACGCCGTAATCAGAGCATGACAGTGAGGGAGTTTAATTTTTGCATCGGTTTGCTTGGGCGAAAATAACATATCATTTGACTGTGCTAACTCCGGCATATGTCGCGCGTCTTTGAGAACAGCAGAAGCACGCACTGTAGATCAGCGTCAACAACGACTCATGGCCCTCGTTTTTAGGAAACGTGCAGTGTTATTAAAAGTGAAACGACAACACACGCGAAAAGCTGAATGAGCGGCAAGTTTGGTTGGGTGAGCTCTGGGTATGACCCGCTGTTCTCAACGCTCGTTGGAAGGCCTTGAATAGGGCACAGATTACGCTGTGATGAACAGTCTGGGACAAATTCACCATATAGTTTACACGGACTCTTATTACCCTTAAAAGACAGCCAATACATTGTATTGGTGATTTTCAAATTGCAATCCAAGAAAAAACTTAGACGAAATGTCCGTCTGAAGGAAGTATGTTAGTCACGAAAACAATATATAAGTCTGAGAAATATAGCTTTTGCCACACAGCATGGTTTGCAGTTGACTTACTAACCCATGAAATGTTAACTGAAGATTTGAACTGTTCTTGACTCATACTAATTATCTAAGTGGACCGTAAAATTGATCACTAAGCTGCATAACGCCAGGATAATCCAATCACTTCAGGATGCGGGATTTTGCGAGATTTGTTTTTTAGCTACCTGCAAAAACTACACTCTGCAAAAATGGTTACTTAAGTAACTGGATTTTTCTCTTTGATTTTCGGCGCCTTTATAACTTCAAGTATGCTTCATAGAGAAGACACACAAACATCCTTATTATCGTATTCGTTTGAAGAAAAACTTCATTTTTTTCAAATTGCATACTTGAAGGAATACTATAATTCTGTTTTATAAAAACCTTTCCGATTCTTACATGATTTCAAACCTGACCTGCCACTACATTGGCATTTCTGGTTTTCAAATAACAAGCTGCATATTTTCCGTTAATAGAAAGTCATACATATTTATACATTTTTAAGATTATGTAATTTAGGATTCATAAATTTTAGCAGTGGGTTTAGGTCATATCGAGACTTTACATGGAACACTAGTAAATGCACAGACAGGATGTTTAATGGACGGCATGCCACGCTTATTTCCAATTTATATAAGCAATTGCATCTTACTAGCCCTGTGTTTTATCAGAACACGGGATTAGGAAACCACGTATTGCGCGGGCATTGGAATAGTGCTCAGCTTTGGAGTGGGACTCGGTTTAGAGGTTGGCTTAGGATTAGGACACAGGAAAATTTATCCCGCCTGAAATTTTGGACATTTTCTTCTCTGTTACTGTGGCCAGATTCCTACTTTTATGTATTACCGACCGAAGTCCTTTGAATTGCCTGCGAGACAGAGACAAATTCGTGCAACGTGGTTACTAGATTAAGTGAACTCAGGCGAGGACTTCGCTGAGGCTTCTTTAAGCCGCATTAGAATATAGGGGACAAAACACAATTCATAAGGCATTTTTCAAAGACAACCAAATATTAACTATATAAAATTAATTAGAGGGATGAATACAGGATGATTATTAAGCGATAAAATGTATTCTTTCACTTTAATTTTACACATCCCCAATTTAAAGCTCTTCTTGAAATCAGCCGGTAAAAGAGTGTCTAACGCAGGCCAAGAAATACAGCAATCACGATTCTAAATTATTTGTTAAACGCAAACAAACCTTTGATGTTTTATCTATCACAGTCATTTAAGGCCTAAAGGGCTCATTCGCGTCCGGAATTCTCCTTTGTTTGTTCAGTGTCACTGGTCAGGGCCGCATATTTGCACAGGCTTCGTCGTTAGAAAACGAAAACATAAGCGAAAAAATTCGCAAAAAATGTCTTACAAAACTAGAAATCAAATTTTGCTTTTATGAATATCATACAAAGCTAGTTATGAGGAGTAGCACCCTTTTCGAGGCAAAGAGAAGCGAGGTAATAAAAAAAACCTTAAAGCGATCAACAGTTATGTGAAAGGAGTGTAGACTTTTAGAAAGAGCAAGCGGATTATCCACAAGTCGGGACAGATGCAATCAAATGAATTTCTAGGGATTAGGTGAATCAGGGCAGCATCAAGACAGCACACATTCACTCGAGGGCTCCCGTCCAGGCCTTTGCGGCCGTATAGGCCATAAGAGCAACGACATCCAAGTTAATGCTCACTACCTCATGTGCAAACTTTAGGATGTCCGAGAATGTGGATGAGACATTTGAGGGGTGCGAGTGACTCCACCAGTCTGACTACCGTCAGGCATCGTACATTCCATAAAAAAAACAAATTAAGAAGTTAAGCACGACAGACGTATGCTTTCGATTCCTCGCCACCAGGCCTGTACAGTACTGTAAGGGAGGGCAGAGTAGCTAAATTTAAACAACCAACAAAGAAAAGTATGGGTTAGAGGGTTGAAGAGTGTTAAAAAGTCAGAGTCTTTTTCTGTCAGGGGCTTAGTGAGCGTCAGCGAAGTGTCTGGCAATTATTTACGTCTCTTTTTAAATGCTGTAACGCGATGCGGCAGGCGTAAACGCATATCCTGCGTTTCTTTTTGTCCAGGGGAGCCTTTGTGCTTGTGAAAACGCTTTATGTGAGCACAGGTTTGGGTTGATTAACCGTATGGCCACTGTCTCTGGCGTCGGACATATCCGCTAAGGCAGGAAGTTCGAGCGTCTCACTGGCAAATCATGAATGGCTTAAAATGATTACTTGACGTCTACCAGGTGGCTGCTCTCAACCAAGTGAGCCAACTTGAGCCAGAGATGGACTTTTCACACTTTGGTCTAGCCAGGCATATGGTGCTCTCACATCCGCCTGAAGAGGTACCCAGTCGTTTGGCCAGTATAACCTGCCGCATTGAAGCACGTGAAGGTGTATACGCACGTTGAGGAGGCCTGGAAAGGCAGCCTATCTCTACCCCTAAGGCAAAAAATCGTAATGTTTGTGAACATTAGTCCCATCTCAGCGGCTAGGTGCGTCCGCGCGATAGCAGCTTTTAAAAGACGACGTAAAAGCTCGCTCGGTAGATCCACCCTAAATGACAGTGTAAGAAATAATTCCTTTTTCTCCGCCATGGACACTACAGATTTTGGGAGCGTTCTTCCATACGTTTGTTGAAAATCCTTTCGGAGTGTTGTGTATAGTGGCGAGTTCATTCTCAACCGTAGCTGGAGGTAAAACACAGGTTGGCTCTATCAGAATCGGTTTATTCCATATGAACAAACCCGCGACTCCTTTCCGGGCCTGGTAATTTGCGCGGTTGGAACGTTAGCTATACCCAGACATTGCCTTTGATGTTGTGAGTTCGAATCCTAAACCGTCGGTTTTTACAATTGATTTCAACGATTTATCAAGGTGGGTTAAAACCGCTTCTAACTAATAGAACAGGACTTGCAAAAAAGCGGTCTGGCGACAACCAACCCTGCAGCCGTTAAAACCACGAACTTCCTTCACGGTAGCCGCAAATGAGAAGCAGAAGATACTTGCTGACATAAAAATGCTGCTTGAGGGAAGGTTGCGCTTATTGGCCACGATGATTAAACACTGGTTTAACAAATTTATTCTGTAACTTACGTGTGCGAGTGCGGATAATAGGTCATTAAGGCTTTTAGGGCTTTTCTAAATAGCAATAGATAAATGAGAGAAGAGGGCGTAGGAAAAGGAAAAAAACCTAATAACAAACAGATCGTTTAAATGGAAATTTTTATCCGCTGATAGAAGATAACATGTATATACGATGTCACGCAAGCTTAATTTGTGGAGGAATTCCGCTCGACGCATATGGGAGTAAACGTGGGCGAAACTAAGGAAGTTCGCCTAAAAACGTTTCAGGATAGGTAGACTACTAGTGGTCGTTCGAAAGTTAAAACGAATAAGGACGACACCAGCTATATTTTTTGAAGAAAACAAACGTTTTTGAGGACTGCATCGAGAAACACTCCTTCCGTCATCACCCAATGATAGGGTGAACTCAGGCCCTACGGCTGGGACTAATACTCCAGTCAGTTAATTGACAAGTAGCGTGTTTAACACCGCATCAACTGGTCCATGTTATGCTGACTGTACTTAAGTGCATTTGATCGGCCGAAATGGCCAGAACCATCCGTGAGTAACGGTAGAATTTAGGACGACAGCTAACTTGAGGTAGCCTCTGGACAGTGTCATATGCATAATGGTGTTTAATGTGGTTTTACGGATCGGAAAGCAGGCAGAATGCAAGAAGACACAGAAAATACATAAAATTCTACCGAAAGTCTTATTATCTGCAGTCAAAAAGCGAATACTTTGCGCATGATAATATAAAAAGGCAAACAATTATTTAAAAAATAACGGGTTTTAAATAACCCGCCACTGGCAAGTTTGCATTCAGTTTGGGAGTTCAGGAAATGTCAACGCATAGAAATGGTGAAAAATATGTGATCTTTGCAGTCACAAGAAATTTCAGTGAGCACGTTGGAGTTGTCAGCTACGTGGGGCACCAGAGCCTAACGTTTCCCTTCCGTATTCTGCCGAGAACGCTGCTCACTGATGGGAGGCACTAATTTCAACCGTGCGGCCCGATGCTACCCTATCACTGACTGGTGACGGCAAATAAGACGGACATTGGCATTGCACTCCGCTTGGATAGGCGCCTACCTGGTTGACCATTATAACCTGCCTCAAGGGAGCAACTGGAGGGATATATGCACATCGAAGAGGTCTGAAAACGCAGTCTGTCCATACATTCAAGCTTAAGAGACTGAGTACCTGATACAACCGATCTTATTGTAGCGGCTGTGTATGTGCCCGCGATATTAGCGCCTAAGCGATGGTGTAGAAGTTAGCTCGCCGTACCTCCTTGAAATCGTAGTGTAAGAAAAAACTTCCACTTCCCAGCCCTCGGCACATCTGATTCTATAAAGTTACCATAAGAACCTTTTATTCGCAGTGTTTTTAAGTATAATGGCGAGTTCGTTTTCCAGCATATTTGGACTACATTTTCTCCTAGCATGATTGGTGGGACAGCTGGCCAAGTTTCGTTTATGACTGCAGAAACTTGTGTAATGGCATTTCAGCGTTTTCTTACGAAATACATTTCTGCTAATTATTCCACCAGGCATTCTACTGCGTAGTATGTTCAGAACGGCGAGGCAATCTGCATTTTCTTTGTTCAGCGTTACGGTTAATGCTGGGTAAGGCCGAGCGACGATATAGACGTTTGCTCACTAGATCCTCTCAAAATGGCAGTGTGAGAAATAACTTCTTCTCAGCCGCTCAGCCAGAGTGAACTAGGGCCGCACGGCTGAGATTAGCACTCCAGTTATGTCGGCCAGCCGAGGTAATCTCAGCCCATCCGTGCAGTGCCGAGAGCGCTTCTCGTTGATCCAATGCCTGGGACACCTGTCTCGATTGTACGGCCGAGGCCACCCTATCACTGGATGGCGACGGCAAATAAGCCAGCCATTGGCACTCCAATCTAGTCCCAGTCCTTGTGCGTAAAGACTGCACAATTACTGACAGTTCTGCTAAGACCCTCAGCTCCAATGAGAAGCGGGCTATGCTTAGTTCGGCCTGCAATCAAAATATGTCGGTGTATAAGGACCCTTCTATGAGCGAAGTATTTCGTGCTTAAAATAACACTCCGAATTAAAGCCTGACGGATCATTCCAAATTCCGGGATAACAAGATAAACAGTACCCTGGCACCTCATGCCTTTCGTTATTTTCCGTAAAGTGGGTTCTGTTATTCATACACTTTATAGCAGGTACAGTGAGTGACAGATCTCAGTAAATGTTGGTCCGAATGAAGTAATACGTTTTCGATTAGGAAGGATTACTTGAGTACAGTGACAATATTGACTATCGTACGACAACATCCAAAAATGCATTTCTTTTTGCCCTCCCGTAGAAACTGCACTCGGTAAGAAATGACTACTAAAGTAGCATGCATTTTTACATTGATGGTCTTATAAATTCAAATGTATTTTATAGAAAACATACACAAAACATGCTTTCACTGAGAGATGTGCAGAATGCAACCTTTACAGTAAGTGGGCTGACTCAGGAAAGGCCAACCGAAATTCCCAAATACACTTTTTTTCGAAAAGATTAATTAGGTAACAATGAAAAACTAATCATTGCGTAGCCTAGTGCTACAGTAGGTGTTCGTTTCGAAAGGACTAATTAAGTAGAGTTTTAGAACTAATCAAATTGTAGCACAATTCTATAATAATCTAGTTACTCCAGGGTGTCGGCTTTCGAATGAATTTCTTCCTGGCTGCAAGCAGAAACAATACTATGGAAAAAGTGCTATTTGAGTAGCATGCGGTTTTCTAATTGATTTTCGACGTCCTTAGAAATTCAATTATGTATCATGAAAAACATGCATAAAAATATTCATTCGTGCGCTTATTCGGTAGAATATTACGTCTTCTTCCAACTTCATACTCGAAGGAAGAACAGTATTCGGTTTTAAAAACTTTTCCAATTCCTGAATAATTTTGAACCCGTTCTGCCGTCCCACTTACATTCAGGGTTTCAAAACTACAAGCCATTTATTTTCCGCGTACGGAAAACCACACATTTCTCTACAGTACTAAAGGGGGACCATATAGGTTTCATAAAATTCAGCAGTATATTTGATCCATATTGTTAACTTTACAAGCCAAATTAGTAAATGCAATTATATGACGATTTATGAACGGTCATTTCATGATATTAAATGTTCACAATTAAAAACACTTTCAAAACGGAATTATGTGCTTCCTTCGAGTATAACATCGAAAGGAGACGTAATTTATCTCCTGAATGAGCGAGTAAATGAATCGATTTATGCATGTTTTCCATGAAATATAATTAGACTTTTAGGGGCATCTAAAATCAGAGAGAAAAATACATGTTACTTAAGTAGTCCTTTTAAAGAGTTTAGTTTTTTTATGCAGCCGAAAGGAAGTTCGTTTAAAAGCAGACATCCTGAGGTAATTATATTATTGAAAAGTCAAATTGGCGAACACGTGTTTTCAGTAACTCTTCATCAGGCCAAAACGGTTACAATGAAGTTTAAGTTATGCGAATTACGTGACTTATAAATGATTCGGGGACAATTAACATCGATCGTTCCCACGCCACTCGCATGACGAGGCGTGCTATGGCGTGGTCGGCGTGTCGTGGTAAGTCTGAAGGACACCTTCGAGTTTGTCGAGGCGATAAAGGATATTAACGTTGACGGACGGAGGATGCTATCTTTAGACGTAGCATCATTGTTTACTAATGTACCCGTAGCCGAAACAATAAACTACCTTTGTGATGTTATCCGCGACACGAACTACCCGTTAGGCTTGCCGTTGGAGACGCTAAAAGAGCTTCTGACACGGTGCACGCAAAACGTCCAGTTTCTCTGCAATGGTCAATTGTACAGGCAAATAGACGGCGTAGCGATGGGCTCACCGCTCGGCCCATTCCTCGCAAATGTCTTCATGGGCAAAGTCGAGATGACAAGTTTGCAAGACACCATTAATGACCTCAGCTTCTACGGTCGGTATGTAGACGATATTTTCTGCCTGACGGATGTTACCACCGACACAGACGTCCTGATTCAAAAATTCAACAATTCACACCCCTCGCTAACGTTCTCTGCAGAGTTTGAGGCAAACAATGAAATCGCGTTCCTCGACGTTCTTCTGCACAGACAAGAGGATGGGTCTATCCAACGAAGAGTATCCCGAAAGAAAACCTGGGCGGGACAATAAATTAACTTTCAGAGTTTTGTTCCCTTTAATATTAAACGCAACTTGGTTCAGGGATTGGCAGCTAGAGTGCGACGTATCTGCTCTCCTGAGACTGTGGAGGCAGAACTCCAGCAGCTGCGGGATACACTCCACGAAAACGGATACCCAGAAAGATTTATCCTTCGAAATATAGGGGAGCGCACTGCAAAACCTACCATGGCAACGGCAGAAAAGAAGGACTTATTTATAAGATTGCCTTTTCAAGGAGACGCAGCAAGTGAACTGGTAAAAAGACGTCCGAAGACAGCGATCACTAGCGCTTTCCCCGCGGCGAACTTACGTGTGTGTTTCACTAACTCTCCCCTCCTACGCTTGGGAGGTAAAGACCGACTCCCGTTGCAGGCCACATCAATGTGTATTTATTCATTCACTTGCTCCTGTGGAGCGGGCTACATCGGCCGTACAACGAGGCGTTTGGAAAAGAGAGTACGTGAACACATGCCGGTCTGGCTAGGCAAAGGTGAGAAGAAATCGATCTCGAGTTCTATTCTTGCACATCTTGTCGATACGAATCACCGAGTCGATGCCAAAGAAGCCTTTCAGATTGTCTACCGGACACCAGCAGGCTTCTCCAAAGGCCTACGCCAACGGGTGCTAGCTACAGCTGAGGCAGTAGCTATACGGCTAGCCAATCCAGTGCTATGCTGTCAGAAGACTCTGACACAGGCGCTCTGTCTTTCGTGGCCGACGCCGACCCCAACGTCGCTCCAACCTCCTGATGCCAGGGTGGGTGCACAAGGTACACGTCGCACTCACAGCCTATGCCCCCCCCTCCTCCTCGCCCCCTGAACCCAATTACCACGACACGCCGACCACGCCATAGCACGCCTCGTCATGCGAGTGGCGTGGGAACGATCGATGTTAATTGTCCCCGAATCATTTATAAGTCACGTAATTCGCATAACTTAAACTTCATTGTAACCGTTTTGGCCTGATGAAGAGTTACTGAAAACACGTGTTCGCCAATTTGACTTTTCAATTGTAACATGGGAATATTCGTTGAATTATATTATTATAAAATTATACTACAGGCTGAATAATGTTTTATATCTAATGAATTAATCCTTTCGAAACCAAAACGTATTTCGGAATTTTGCTTAGCATTTCATGAGTTAGCCCAACTTCTGTATGAACATTCCTGACTTGCAAACTGACTCTAGTATCTGCCGAAACGCGACAATAATGTTGGCTGGCAACTGATCACTCTACTTCAATGAGGTAGAAATAAATACACGAGGAGTACCCATAACATGAGCTGGAATGCTGTCGAGGCACCATTCATTCGGCAGCGATTTTAAATAGATACGGACATTAGGAACAAAAAGTTGTCTAGTGAATTTTAATATGCAGTTTGGGACAAAAAGAATTTCATCTTAACGCATCATCTATAGGAGTTATTCGCATGAGATGTCAAATAAAGGAACACAAGTCGAGAATGTATGTAAGGGAATTTTTACATCCAGACAATTTCCAACTGCCTTTATGCCTACCTGAGAGTCGGGGCTGCGGATTTCCAGTACCTGTGCTAACTCATGAAATGTCATGAATTAACACAGGTAAACGACGTTTACGCAAAATCGGTAAACACTACGGCTCCCAAAGTCTGATAGCGGAAAATAAACGATGTGTCAAAGAAATAAAGCTAAGTTTGGTTAAGAAAATATTATTTACTGAGATAAAAATAAATAAGTTTCGACAGAAGTCACATTTTCGAAAAACGACTATATTACAACCAAGTTAATAAAGGCTACGTATGAGGACGTATTAAGGAGGAGGGCGCATAAAAGGTCAAAAATAATTCAGGACAGATACAGATACAAGAAATTAGTACTTTGTAGATTGTCCATTCGAATTAATAACAGCAGAAAGTCTGTCAGACATAGGCATGACGAGGTTATCTATGGTGGATTGTGAAATGTAATTATTGGGTATGACATCCAATTTGTCCTGCATTGGAAGAGTCTTCTTAGCTTTGTGCCAATTTCTTTTGACTATTCCAAAAAGATTTTCGATAGGATTCAAATCGGGACTGTTGGCCGGGATGAAAATGAATTGGACGCCATGTGCGGAGAGGGTGGTTGTTGTCTAAAATGCTAGATTATAATTGCAAGCGGCATCAAATTCGTACCTCTTTCGATGAAGAATCGCACCTCATTTCCTAAACACAATGAATAATAATTTATCTGCATTTCCCTGATTTTCTTGACATTGAAATTTAATGTTTGCTTTTTTTACGAAAGTTTATTGAAAACTTTCTTCCTTTTACTAATCTTCTTAAACAGATTAATAAGGTAAAACAAAGAATTTCGATCCCAAAGCTTTAACAGTCTGGGAAACTGCTTGGATTTCGCCTAAATTCGGCCCGTTTTCTATTTAATATACAGATCTGTATCGAACTTTCCTTCAGCAAACGGCCTTTTCGTCCTTATTTCAACTAAATAAATACAAATAACAGCACCAAAATACGCTACAGTTTCCACTCTACTTTTGACCTCGGCATTTCATGAGTTAGCACAGGTACTATACTAGGAAACGGGTGGCACACCGATAAGAGCCGCGTGATTTCGCTACCAGGTACTTGAAGCAAAGCCAACTGTTGTTTAACGGCGGTTAGTTGTGATTTGCTACCGCAATCAGTCTTTCTCACAGTCCAGGGGACACAAATATCAAACTTACACCCTGGTCATACCTCTGTGCGCCTTTTTGAGTCGTGGCTGACTTGCTGCTAGCCATTAGCAGCAAGTTCTGTCACACATAAGCAGATTGAACAAACTCGAGTCTGTGAGTACAGTTATTCATGATCGTGCGACCGTTGCAAGTGACGGTGTTCGCCGCGTACTCCGCCAGAATCAACGCAGCATCGGTCTAAAGCGAGCCGGACTTGCGTATACCATTATCACCACCACCACCACCACCACCACCACCACCACCACCACCACCACCACGGTCGTCGTCATTTACTTGGGCGCTCGATAACGGAGTTAAACGATCTGTCTACTTTTACTAGACACGACTAGGTTCCCACCGCACGTATACTAGGTGTCTCTAAGCGCGCCTCGGTTCTAACAAGGATCAGAGGGCGATAGAGGTCACTACAATAACTGTGTCTGAAGTCCTGCTCCAAAGCCTTGCTGTCTGTAGGTCATTCACCCTTTGCAGGCACATATGTTTTACACACTCGCTATTGCCCATGCGGCCACCTGATCGCACCTCCCCCCTCAACCACAAATCAAGCCACTTAAACACCACCCCTCGGCAAATGCAACACACTAACAGATGACCGCTTAGGATCGCCCCAAAAACCTACAAAAGAAGCTGCCGCCACTGGCCCACGGACACTCAGGCATGACTGAACGCACCAGCAATGGCTTCGTCAGCGGGAACTACCGCCTGAAAAGACAACACAGGGTTCAGTATACAATAAATTCTTCATTCTAATGGCTTCCTTGTTTTCCATACAAGCTAGGACTTGACCTGATGATTATAACGCTCTGTGTACACTCACAGCTTATTCGCAGCCTGACTGTCCGTTCTCCTTCCACTCCAAAACAATTTCATGAGGACCGATCTACCCCCTTAGTTTATGGTCTTCCAGGCTGCGACTCCTAGCGAGTCGCGATAAACCAATGCGCGTCGGAATTTATTATTCACAGATATTTTGGCAGAAATTGAATAATTTACATTGACCCATCTGTGAAAAACCCGGCGACTCGGTGGGATTCGAACCCACGCAGTAAGAAGAAGGCTTTAGTACAGCCAACGCTCTAAACACTTGAGCTACGAGGCCCCGCCGGACGACTCGAGTTTAATCACATTTGGGTCAAGTTTACCCCCCCCCCCATCAACCTACTGCCACGTCTGGAATCCACCAAATCTTATATAGTAAGTTGACCGCCCAAGCAGGATTTCCTAAGAAATTCACTTAAAATCCACCAGATGACTACCAGACCCACATAATTCATAGAAATTTTGGCAGATATTGAGTACTTCATATTGACCTAACTGTGATGGATTCCAGGTGAACTAATTAGGAAATCCCGTTTGGGCATTCAACTTACTGTGGTAGATTTGGTGAATTCTAGACGTTGAAGTAGTTTGGGCGGATAACTTGCCCCAAATGTGATTAAACTCGCGTCTTACGGCGGGGCCTCGTAGCCCAAGTCGTTAGAACGTTGGCTGTACTAAAGCCTTACCCTTACTGCGTGGGTTCGAATCCCACCGAGGCGACGAGTTTTTCACAGTTGGGTCAATATGAATAAGAATTTACTATAATGAAAAATGCGCTGATGTGCCGTGAGGATGGGTTCCGCACGGTCCCCATGCCCCAACCGACTTTCTGGGTCTGTCAAACAACGGGTGGTCTGATTGGCCGCAATGGCTGATGTGGCTTGAATGCCTCCGTCCAAAGAGTTGGACCAAACTCATGCGTAGGAGTAGTTATTGACTTGTAAGCATTCAGTACAGTTGACAGGAGCTTGCCATGGGTCGGGCTGACTCCGTTTTTGTCCAGCGCGTTTGCAGTGTAGCCGGTTGCGGAAGACGAGACGCGGTTCTCGAAAGAAACCAGCGCTGTGCCGAATACTATTCCATGCGTATCGTCATGCGCTAGTGACTCACGGTCTTCAAGCAGTGTAGCCAGACATTCTGCGAGTTACTTGTATTCTTTTTGTAATACTCACTGCTTGGCACTGAGCAGCCACCCGTGAGAATCCGAGCGTACACCTAAACAGCGACTCAGAACAAACGTAATTCATCTTACAAATGAAGCGGCTATGCCCCAATCCAATGTGACCCTGATTTTACCAACGTTATGCGAGCTGGCGCTACGATCGGTTCCAGTATCCGACTACAAATGTCGTTTGTATATGAATAGCTGATGACGGTGATCGAGAGCCAAAAATAATCGACACAAACTCCATTTGCTACTTGAGTATTCAAATGATCCAACTGATAATTTGCCGCTTTGCGGCGATCAATGTAAACAAAACAGAATTATCAGTATAGGCGGAGATTCTACTAGTTGTTTGTACTCTACTTCTAACAGTGACTGTTTGGCGTTATGCATCCATCTGTGAGGACTCGACATTCAGGCTGTTTATCTGACAAATGAAGTAGTGATGTACTGCCAGAACGTGAGGCCTATTATTCCCAACAGGATCCAGAATAGTGATATGATCAACTCCAGTGTCCGACTACCAACTGTCATTTGTGTATGACTAGCTGATAGCGGTGATCAAGGCCCAAATAGCTGACAAAATCTACCTATTTTACTTTGTATTCGCGTTGCCTAGCTAAACATCTGTCGCTACGCGGCAGTCGATGTAACCAAAACAGTATCAGCACGCCTTTTTTCGTTTACCTTATCGTGAAGTGTCAGTTGATGTGACATTTACAGTTGATGCGTTATCACCGGGGGGATCTTAGCGGAGGGCGCTTGTCTGTAGTAAGCCCTATGTTTGGGGCAGAGCCTACCGGTATTCGAATTTGTCAAAGGGCACTTACTATCAGAGTTAACCGTCCGTCAGTGAAGCTATTACCGCAGAATTATGGTCTGTGACTGGTTAGGAAGACTCACTCATTCAGTCTAAGCTCCTATGATTACCGTTCACTGATGCGCATTAAAGAACTCGGCCCGTACAGCCCCTGAATCCGCCTTAGCTCTGCTGCAGAATGCAAGTGTCCTCCAGACGAGTGTATCTGAATTTTAGTCTGTGACGAAACCAAGCAGCTCCTTCACTGTCACTCAGTATGATGCTTTAAACGGTAGCAAATTTCTACAACAATGCCTACTATGGTTTATCATCTTCAGAGAAACATTCAGGCGACTTTACCTCAGTCCAAGGTGGAACCGAGAAAGAACAGTGCCAGTGATGTCGCCATCTATTTGGGGGTCCTATAACCTATCGTTACGCATAGGGGCTTAGTACGCCTGACGTTCACTCTGATTGTTTGCACGTTACATTTCGAACGCCAGTTTCTCGCAATTTTTAAGACGGTCAAGGGCCGTTACTTTCTGGCACAGGTTCCATCCGCAGTTCTGGCGCTACTAGTCGCAAGATGAGTTTCTTCTTGTTTTTTTTTAATGCGACTGAGGCAGCGGCAATATGGTTTCTTCGTATGGCTTTTCCATAGTCACGAATGGAAGCGAAGATGTGAGTCCTAGGTTCTGGTTGCAAAGAAGATAAAGGCAGTCTGGAGAGGGGGTCCACTGTTTCAGGTCGCCACTCACACCCTGGAAGAAGGCCACGAATCCAACTTAGCGAGCACGCGGATAGTGGCGGGAGACAGCAATAAGATAGGGCGAGAAATGCTGGAGGGCCTGGGTGTCTGACATCCGATCCATCAGCAAAAAAGTTGATATACCTACCTGCTGTCACGCGTCCCGTTCTCGCGGCCAAGAGGCGGGGTCCAATTCTTGGCCAAGGGTGCACGCAGTCAGGCCGTCGCAAGACGTCGTGGACTCTGCCTTATCGCGAACACCACCCCTCCCCCATTCCTATTTCCCCTTCTTTGTTAAAATACAATCTGACGTCGCAGTTTCACAGTCCCTGATGATGATCTTCCGTGAGAGACCGAAAGCTAAGACTAATACACGCGCTGTTCCACTGGTCGTGCGTTCATCTACTTTGCTTTCTAATAGTGTTTCGGAAATTCACGCCGGTCAATAATTCACGGCAACTTCGTAGAATAGAATGCGGCTCTCAAGATCTCTCAAAACTGACAAGGTTGTGCAATAGTATTTTAATCATTTGCTGTAACGAATCCTCATGTTTTCACTTTTTATGTAACTATAAGTTCCGGATGATAAATTACCGTATACATGTGTTTGATAGCTCACCGGTTCGGTTTTTTTTCGATTAAGACCCATAAGTATAGCCTTTTGTGCTAATAAAGTTGCAAATGAATTAATTCGCCCGCAGTTCCACTAAAAATTAGCGGATGCAATCGTATGTATACTACCTATGTGTATCAAGAGAAAGTTTATTCCGTAAACTGTGTTTGCCGTTTTCACTGGCAGCGGAGTTCGCTAGGTTTCTTTATAGTATTGAAATATCAATGAATAGTTTGTGGTTAATAGAGTTCTTGAATGGCTGTGCGAAATTGTTTGTTTTGTAGTTTGTGATCACTCAAACCTTTATATCGAGATAGGTTTGGAAAATGTGTCAGAATATTGACGCTGTGGGCGTTAATTTTAATGCATATTAATTTCCGGGTAACATTCATAGAACCATTCAAATACAGAAGCTCGCTGATTAAATACTTGACGTGAAAAACCTAGATTTAAGATAGATATGCTCTTGGTCAATTAAAAAATCCTAGAAAATGAGCTGTCTAATAAAAGAGGTCTCTTTAAATTAATTTGCTGACGAAAACTTATGTATTTTATTCACAACTAAGTTCATGGAACGTTCGACACGGCTTTTTAATCCCCCAAAAGCACGGAGGAGTGTTTCGTTTCAGATGTCAGATCTGATCTACCTTATCGAATTCAAAGGCCATTTCTGTTATCTTTGTATAATTGAAGCGCCATTCTACAACCGCAAATTGCTCATAAGGTGGCCATACAAGTGCTAGCGTGTCGATAAAACTACCAAAATCGTGCCAGTCACGTTTCTAAATTACGTATTAGCGGAAATTAAACAGCATAAAAATAATCTCCCTGCAAGCTCAAAAGTCAAAGTAGCCACTTAGTAATGTGCATTGTCACAGTTTTTTAGGGAATATTCGCGGGTCGTAGGGACTCGCAAGAGTAGAGACTTGCGTATCGGTTTCCTTAATAAAGAAAACATCTGCCTTCTAAACGGCAACGCGCGCATTCACATCCTGTTTCGGCTGACGTACGTGGAACATAAAAACACTTTTCTTGGATGGGTGAAACCTTTTTTGTAAACACTTCAGTCTGAAACACCATCGTCCAAAGAACAATTATTATTATGCAAACTGCCCAACAAAAGGGTAAAGATTATTAACATGCAAATTTGCGAAAACGTTTTGTACAGCAGAAGATTTTTTAATGTCTGTCGTCACGTGTTTAGAGCCAGGTCACGATCGGTAAACGCCGCCAAAGCACTATGGAAATATATATTTTCGTGCGCCCCTTGCAACGTTTTACGCGGTAAGGAAGATTGTTCCCCGTTTTCATTTTGTCCCTTAGCATGTAACACTCAAAAAGCAAACATACCTTCGCACTTCTAGAAGAAGGATTATTTCTCTGCAAGATCTTACTTAACTTACATTAGGTGGGTTAACTCATGCATTGTCAGCCAAAATTCCGAAATGTGTTTTCGTTATATAAAGATTAATTAAACAGGGTTGTAAAACTAATCGTCTTGCAGCATAATTCTATAATAATTCAATCACCTTGGGATACCAGCTTTTGAATGTACTTCTTTTCGGCTGCATTAAGAAACTAAAATCTGAAAAAAAGACTACATCCGTCGCATGCATTTTTCTAATTTGTTTTCAGTGCCCTTGTAAGTAAATTGTATCAAATGGATACCATGCATAACATTATGCTTTTTTGCCTGATCGGTAGAAAATGACGCCGTCTTTCAATTTTATACTTAAAAGAATGATATAATTCGGTTGTAAAAGTGTCTTATTGTGAGATTTTTAATAGCATAAAGTGCCCTTTCATGGCTCTGCATTCACCAATGTGTTTTGTAATGTTCATAGACTCATCCAAATACAAAACCTCATTGATGAAACACTTGACGTAAAAAACGTAGATTTGATATAGATATGCTCTTAGTCGATAGAAGAATCCTCTTTCATGGGCTGTCTAATAAAAAGCGGTTTCGGTAAATTAATTTTTTGACAAAAGCCCACGTACCTTATTTCATAAATAAAATCCTGATACGTTAGACAAGGTTTTTTAATCCCCAAAAATAAAAATAAGTTTTACGTTGCAGATGTCAGATCGGATGTACGTTTTCGAAATCAAAGGCAGTTTTCGTTATCTTTGCATAACTTAAACGTCATTCTACAACTACAAATTGCTCATAAGGTGACCATACAAGGGTTTACATGTCTATGGAACAACCAGTATCGCGACATCCACGTTTCTAAATTGCGTATTAGCGGAAATTAAACGACATAAACATAAGTTCCCAGCAAGCCCAACAGTTAAAGTAGATACTTAATGATGTGCGTTTTCGCATTTTGCTAGGGGATATGCGTAAAGGATTTTATACAACACTCTCGCGATTCCTATGGACTCCCAATCGCATAGATTTGCGAATCTGTTTTCTTGATCGAACAATAATCTGCATTTTAAATGACAATCCGCGCATTCGCACCTTGTTTCACCTGACGTAGGTGGAATAAAAAACACGTTTCCGGGTGGGCGACACGTTTTCGGTAAACGCTTCAGTCTGGAACACCGGCGCGCATAGATAAACATGCCCTGTTGCGTAAACTTGGTCTAGAACAGTTACTGCCATAGGCAGCTGCCAGATGAAAGCGCAAAGATAAGCAGAGGAAAAAATTACGAACGCTTTCAAAAGAAAAGAAGGACTTTGTGGGAAGGAGCTGGACGAATAGGCAAAATTTACTGCGTTTAAGACTTTCTAAAGTGGTTATCTTAATGCCTGTCGTCACGCGTCTACAGCCCGTTCACGATCGATAAGCGCCCCCAAAGCATTATGGAATTATATATATACGTGCGCCCTTTGCAACTCTTAACGAGGTAAGGAAAACTGTTTCCCGCCTAAATTTTTTCCTTCAGCATGCGGCACTCAAAAGCCAAAAATGCCTTTGCATTTGTAGAAAAAAGGTCTCACTTACCTCACAGTAGGTTCGTTTTCGTTTCGAAAAGAATAATTAAGCACGGCTGTAAAACTTACAATCATTCAGCATAATTTTATTATAAATTATTTACCTCAGGATGCCAGCTTTTAAATGAACTCATTTTCGGTTGTATGTGAAAATGGCTGCATCCGCAGCACGCACTTTCTTTATTTTCACTGCCCTGAAAAATCTAATTATATCCCATAAATACCATGCATATAAATATTCATTTTGCTTATTTGGTAGAAAATGACCTTGTACCTCTCATGCTGCACACACCCACACTGCTTGGTCATAACAAATCCAATTCGTAGTAGTTATGCGGTGAAATCGTGTGCTATGAGCTACAATTAACATGGCAAATCCCCGATTGGGAAGAGAATAGAGACGACACCAGAATGAGGGGTTTATTGTGCACAGAACGCGGTGCTGTCCTCTCTGGCGCCAGTGGCCACTGGCGAAGCCAGGGCTGGCGTTGACTGCGTCCATTCATGCCTGCTAGTCCCTGAGATAGTGGTGGCAGCCGCTTTTGTAGGCTCGTGGGCCAAGCTCAAGTGGTGTCCAGTCAGTGTGTGTTGCTTTTGCCGAGGGGTGGTGTCCCAATGGCTTAGGTTGTGGTTGCAGGGGGGCTGTGCGTTCTAGTGGTCTCATAGGCAGCTGCAGCTGTGCGGACGCAGGTATGTTCGGGCCGTCCGTCGTGTGACTTCAGGTCAGCGAGTCTGGAACCGCTCACTGCAAAGGGGTGAATGACCTTGTGGTATCTGAGGTCTTTAATAATTACGCCAGGCTGGTCATGATGACTGTCCACTATGTCTTTCAATTTTATACTCGATGGAAGGCTATCATTTGGTTTTAAAATTTTCTAATTGTGAGATTTTTAATACCGTGATGTGGCTGTTCATTAAACGTCATGTCGTTGCATTTACCAATGTGGTTTGTAAAGTAAACAACAAGGTCCAAATCCGCTGCTACATTTTATGAACCCCATATGGTCTCCTCTTAACACCATAAAGA
This sequence comes from Spirometra erinaceieuropaei, assembly GCA_902702965.1. Classification (NCBI taxonomy): domain Eukaryota; kingdom Metazoa; phylum Platyhelminthes; class Cestoda; order Diphyllobothriidea; family Diphyllobothriidae; genus Spirometra; species Spirometra erinaceieuropaei. The sequence continues at coordinate 356,309 of CACRXP010000271.1, read as the reverse complement.
AATGTGCGGTTTTTCGTACATCAAAAACATACGGCTTGTATATTAAAAAACCCTGAATGCAAGTGTAACGGCAGGTGGGATTCAAAATTATACTGGAATAGGGAAAGTTATTTGAGTATAATTTAGAAAAAGCGTAATTTTCTATCGAATAGGCAAGAGAATAATTATTTTTATGCTTGATATAGTGTAAACTGCAATTCAAAATACAATGAATAATAAAAAATCAACTCTAGGTGGGGATGCTGCGTTTCTTAGAAAAAAATGACGATAGCAAAAAGGGTGTTAAAAAACAAAAAAGGTAAATAATTGTACAGACCCACGAAAATTATAGCCTTCTCGAGAATCCTTGGTCGTAGGGAGAATGTTCTGGTTAAAATCCGAGACAAAGTCGATTAATGGAGCTTGTCGCTTAGATGAAATTAAGTTCAGTTAAATATGGCCAAAGGATATAAACGTTTCGTGTTGATTTACTAAAATCGTTTGAGGCGAAATCAAGCGGCAGATACACCTAAAATTCACGCATTTTCTCCGGCCAAAGCTAAGTATGTGTATTTTAGCTAATTTAAACAACCGTACAGAAAACTTTAGATGTAAAGGAAAGTTTAGGGTGAAAATCGAAAATGTGCGTAAACATACAATCGTATTCATAAAGTTTAATTGATATAATTAGACTCCTAGCTCCAGAGAGCACTTGATGAAGAGCGTTCTTACGTCACTTAACATCGAGCACCCCAATACAGAAGACGCTTGGGCATGAACTTCTAGTGCACAACAATTAATTATATGAACTTTACCTTGCTTGCGACCTATTACGCCTCTAATAAAATGACATTTTACATACATTCTACTTTTCATAAAAGAGCCTTATACACGTCATGTAAGCCTAATAAGCGAAATTGACGACACTTTACCGGCCTTCAATTATTCAACACAGTTTTCCTCTTTCAGATAAGAGCACCGATGTTAATTTTCTCTTACTTTGGTCAATTCACACTTTTGATTAGAGTTTTGCATAATACGACGCATCGCGTAAAAAGAAACAAAATCTGAACCGTTGGACCCTACTTATGGCCTATTTAGACGTTCGTAGTTTCATTAACTCCATGACGAGAATGGCAAACAGTTTCTGGCATAACTGGCTGCATCGAAAAAAGCATCTGCATTCTAAACGGCAACGCGCGCATTCACACCCTATTTCACCTGACGTAGGTGGAATAAAAACACATTTTCGGGTGGGCAGTATTTTTTGTAAACGCTTCAGCCTGGAATACCGAAGTGCATAGATAAACATGCCCTAATGCGTAAACTTGGTCTAGAACAATAATTTCTACTGCCAACGAAACGGCAAGGATTATTAAAATACCCATATACAAGTGTTTCGCCCGTTGACACGTTGTAAGAACATCTTCTATATAAGAAAAGGGATTTTTGTGGACGAGCTGATAAAATAAGTAAAATGTACGGCGTTCGATTATCTGATCGTCTGAATTTCTGTTATCATCTATCCTGAGTTGGGTCACATACTAAATGAAATGCGTGAATGATGTCTTGAAATGTTAGGCGAAATTTTTATATGTGTTTTCATTACGGACAGATAATTTTGATGTATTTGTAATATTGATAATTACGCGGCAGAATCCTCTAATACTTCACACTTGCCAAGGCGATGGTTTTTGAATGAACCTCTTTTTGATTTCTTGCAAGCGTCACACTTACAAAAAATGACTACTCAATTGATGTTAATTTTTCCTGTTGTTCTCTGTTGGCTTAACATATGCATTCAGACATATTTTAGAGAAAATATTTCCAAAATGTTCTTTTTGACTCATTTAGTAGCATATCACGTCATCTTTAGACTTTTGCTCGAGGAAAGAAAATATAAAGTTTTTGAAATGTCTTCCATTTATCGAATAATTTTGAGCACGATCAACTGTTTCTTTAGTGTCTAGCTATTTCAGTCTACAAGGTGCATGCTTTCTACGTAAAGAAAATCACATATTCCTTTATGCCCTCAAAAAGATATCATGTATTGTTGAGAAAATTCCGCGATTGATGTAGACTATGTTGTATGCTTCATGAGGGGCATCAATAAACGAACAGGCACGATGATGTAATGGACGTTGCAGAACGTTAAAAACTATCAGGGTTAGAATATTTTTTTAAAACCAAAAGTCGTACTTTCTTCGGATAGGGAAACCAAATATGACGCCACCTGCTACTAAATGAGTCAAAGAATGCATATTTTTGTTTGAATTTATAAGACCATCGATAAACAATAGAAAAAACCAATATAACTTGAGCAGACACTTTTTAAAAGGTATGAGGTTTGCAATTGATTAAACAAATTGTATTCAAAAGCCAGCATCCTAACGAGGCAGAAAGCTGAGAGCATTTGCTAAATGATAATCAACACTTAAACCACGCCTATATAATCTCCCCTAATCGAAAACGCATTTCAAAATCTCGCCGAGCATTTCATTCGATACGTCACTTCACATCTTCTAAAAAGATAGGGCAGATTGCTGCCCATCTTATCTATTTTTGTCCTTTATCACGTAAGACTCCAAAGCTGAAAAGAATTTCCATTTATCGAAAAAGGCGATTTTCCTACAAAGTCTCAAATGCCATAAATTAAAACTAAACTGAATATTTCTCTCCAAAGAATACCTGTTGAAAACCGTCCTCACTGGACTTAACATCGCTTGCCGCGAAGCAGAGGGCGAGCAAACATACTGTTCTGGTTAAAACCAATAAACTTCGTAAAGCCTCACGTGAAGGTGATATAATGACACTTTTTATGCGAACTGCTATGTGTTTACTCATATGAAACTTTAGATACATTTGCCTTACATGCAAAAGCTTCATAACTTAGCATAAGACGAATAAGTAAAAATGATGACATTCTCAGTGTTTCCAGTTAATTAACGCAGTTTAATTCCTCCGAGAGAAAAAGCTAACAACGCAGTACCTTAATTCCTATTAATTCACATTTTTGATCAAAATGCAGCATTATGTCATGCTCAGCCTAAAAGGAAGATCAGTCTGCGCTGTTAGACCACTGTGCATGTGTAGGCGTTCGCAGTGCCATTAGCTCCCCGAAGAGACTGGCCAACAGGTTCTGCTTTTCTCTATGCATAATTGACTGCATCGGTCCTTCAGTCGATTTTCATTGTGAGAACAACTTCAGGTTTGGTTAGAAAAAAAGTCACTCAGCGATCTTCTCTTTGATTGAATCCAGGGTAAACGGATTGACACAGGTCATCGCGTGAACGCTGAGCAGGTTTCTTGAGTGATCTATTGCGTGCCGGATTGCCCGTCACATTCACTGACAGATTTAGCCCAGCGAAAACGTCACAATGAAAAGCATTTACCTACTCACAATCCGCGAACGACCATCGGATGCTGACTTAGTCGCCAAGCCACACTGTCTGATTTAGTTATTATCAACCATTCTATGACCAACGCAAAGACAGCTCTAACGATCCTCGCATCCACTGCTGACCTAACGGCCTCCTACTGGTGTAATTTCCAATTACCTTCCAACAAGACAATCATCACTAAACACACATATGCTTTTCTGTGTAGATTTATCAGCTCTGGGAGATAAATAAAGGCGTAATCAACTAAAATTTTCTTTTTGTTATGGGATAAAGCTAAATCACAACTTTTTGAATTGCCATCGATGCCCAGTAATCAGGACCATATTCGCTCGATTCCTATCAGTCATCTTATGTAAAATCGTAAGATAACAGTATTTCCTAATCCTGCAATTGCCACACAACCCACGTATTTAAAGCTTCAGTTGTATCAAGTGAAAACGTTTAACTTGCATAACAGAAGGAAATAACAGTTCTGCGTGGTCAGCAAAGTAGAAAGTTAAGACGTGCAGGGGCAAACTTCTAAAAACCCGCCAGAACAGTCTGGTGTAGTCGATGGGTGCAGGAGTGCGTTAATTAATGTAGAATCCCTTTCCACAGTAAATCAAAAGAGTCTTCTGAAAAGTCAAACGCGCCCTGATCTACTAAGATGTGCTAAGAATCGCGGTTTGAAAAGTCGCCAACTGACGAGGTAACTTTACCCTCCTGAAAACTGAGAGTCAGACTGCAATGCTTCTCTTTCTTACTTTGTTCCTGATGAAACTCCAAGAAAAGTCAGATCCAATTCGTCCTCATGACAACTTGGAACATGTAGTGGTAACCAGGCCGTGTTTGGTTCACGTAGACGGATCTTGTTGTTTTGTCACACCCAAACACGAAAATCCGGAAGGATAATCGCGAAAAAAGCATTTAAAAAGATGGAATAGCAAACACCAATATCTACGGAAAAGACACTGCTCTACGCAGCCGAGCACGTTAAATGCATAAGCAAAGCACATTTGCCGACAGCCAACGTCTTTTGGCAAATGGACTTTTAAAATGCCTAGAGATTTTTGATTTGTAAGGAGACGAAAATAGACCCAGCAATTTAACTACAAAGTCCTGCCTTTTTCTAAAGAAATAAGTTTATCAGACAGGAATCTAGCTTTCAGACGACCCTAATTATCTCTCCCAACCACATGCAGGTGCGTTGACCAACTTTATTCTTTCTGGCCGGGAGCTGGGTCCATATTTGCACATGCGAGTCAGGTTTTGAGATAACGCGCTAGGCAAGATATTTTTTCGAAAAAAGGATCTAGTTCCCCGACGATCGAAAAAACTCGAAGTCCTAGGCCCAGACTGCCTCTATATACATTTATTTCCTTGCTTCTGCAGAGCAGGCCATACTGGTCGCAAAAACGGCGCCCATCTAAAAGAATGCGTTATCACCTCCTGACATGGTCGAGATAGGGCAACATTGGATTCGCAAGCAGCGCCGTCCCGGCATTTATGATTAATTCCAGACATCTTGATTTTCAAAATTCCTCCAAATCACGTAAAGCCACCAAAGCAGCGTAAACTAACAACAACTTCAGCGGCCGCAGTCAGGCTACGCAAACCAGACCCATATGCGTTGGAGGTCTTCGTTCAGCACACGTACTTATCCCAGCCAAAGGTCGGTTAGTCTACTAACTGCATGATAATTTTGGGTCTTCCTACAATCCCACACTCGATACAGCTCTTTCCAATCCCCTCCTCATCCACACCACCTTCAGCTGGCTAGACATTTTTACTGGCTGCCTCTGGTTTTCTCCCCATACTCCCCACAAAACGCGTGTGTGGAAATGTGAACATTACTTGATTTATCTCATCAACCACATGGCTCAGTTGATCCCGCTGTCATACTAATTTACTAGGCAAATGAGAATTTATCGAATGCAGTCGTCCGCTCGCCCAAGTTTGTGTGTCCAGCAATTCTACCTGATCTCGAAATGCATTTCGCTTAATCTGATGAACAGAACGCTGAAAAATTCTTCACACCCGCAGAGTCGTTCAGGTATATGGGTGGTAAAATCGATGCGCTTTTTGATTAGATGAAAAAAATGTCGCGATCTATTAGATGTCCTGCTTCATCTAAAGCTGCATTGACGTTAATTGCCTGCGATAATCAATCTAGACTATTTTTGAAGTTCAGCAGAGCATCGAAAACCAAATTCAAGTATAGCAGGGATTAACGAATTTACAACAATTTCTGACGACACATTGGAAGATGTAGGTTTGAGAGCGACCTTAGGTAAATAGTGTCAACATTACCTTGGAAAAATGAAGTAAAGTGAGTGACCGATCTCAAGAAATGTTGGCTGAAATTCTGAAATGTGTTTTTGTCTGGAAAGGCTAACTTAGATAAGGGTTGAAGCATTCATTATCATGGGATACAATCCTTATATATTTTGGACTCGGCAGGATGTCGGTCTTTGCATGCTGTACATTTTAGTCTTTTGTAGAAACCGTGCTTGGTAAAAATGACTACTTAAGTAGCATGCATCTTTTACAACGATCTTTGATTATCTTGACATTTCGAATAAATTTCATAGAAACCCCGAACAAAAATATGTCTTATTTCAGTAATCTGATATAAAATCACATCAGTTTTATATTTTATGCTCGAAAAAGGAGTATAATTAGGTTTTGAAAAAGTTTTATAATTCACAAATAATTTGGACCTGCTCAGCCGTTGTTGCATTATCACTGAGTGATTTCAATCTACAAGGTACATGTGATTCTTGTAAAGAAAATCACATATCCCTCTCTGCCTTTAAAATGATACTATATAGGATCCACGAAATCTTGTAATGAATGCGGACCATGTTGTACATTTCACGAGGAGCATTAGTAAAAAGATGCTGTACGAATCGACATTGCACGGGTTTGTGAAATCTCATAATAAGAAAAATTCAAAAACCTTATTATACCCCTTCATTGAGCATAAAAAATAAAACAATATGATTCTATATCAAACAGCTGAAAGGAAGCATGTTTTGTTCGTGGTTTCTATAAAGTATGTTTGCAAGACCACCGAATATCAATGCGAAAAATGCATGCTACTTAAGTATTCATTTCTATTCCACTACGGTTTCTACGAGAAATTTAAAAGCAGTGCATTCAAAATCTGACGCCTTGCCAAGTCCGAAATATTATAGAATTATGTCGCAAGAAAGTCAGTTGTGCGACCGTCTTTAAGCAATCCTTCCTAATCGTAAACGCATTTCAGAATTCCAGTTAACATGTCATGAGATCGGTCGGTTTGAGAAGCTAGCGCTTTTTTGCCCTTTGGCTAGTCTAGAAACGTCAGTTGGCAGGCTGAAAACTTCCAAAAATGGTAAAAATGAATGCCTAGGAAGCTAGCAAAAACCAAGTGGCTTAGCAGAATTTATGCGCATGAAGTCAACTGTGACTAGCCTCTGATAGTTGAACATTTTGTGACAGGCTCGAATTATTCTGACCATTCTAAAGGAAGAACCGGTTTCAGCAGATGAAGTTGCCGTTTTTTGTTAGATTAAAATTTGATTTTAATCTCCCTTGTCATTAATACACACGCATGAAGCTTATCTAACTTACATCTTGAAATATTAAACAAAATTCTGAAATGGTTTTTTCTATAACAAAGGATTACTTAGACGTGATTAAAATATTGAATATCGAACAACATAATCCCAGGGTCACTCAAGGAGGACAGGCCGTTGGTTTTTGAGTGACCTTCTTTTCGAATACCCTAAAAATTATATTCGGCAAAAGTGACGAGATGCATAATAAATAGTTTTATGATCAGTTTATGACGCTTTTTTAAGTCCAAATTTTGTAGCAAAAACACATATATTCCTTTCGACTCTAATTTAATGATAAATTACATTTTCTTCAGCTTCCGGTGATATTTGTCCACGTTATTAGTAAGACGTTGTGTACGGCTCGGCAAACTTTGCCGTGACTATATGCTAAATTCTATAGTTCACAAACAAAATTTATAAACGGTCGTCGAATCTCATTATTGCGATTTTTTGAGCAGATATAATTTCCTCATTTGTAAAGATGATAGTTTTGCCAAATGCGCGTACCGAGAAATAAGCTCGTGCGTGTTTTCGGTAAAATTATAAAAATTTATAAATGGAAATTATAAATTTAAGTTTATAAGGGCTACACAAGTAGCCGTTTTCGACGAGTATTGCCTTTACAGACGACCGAGAAAAAGCTCACTCAAAAGCCGACAGCCCGGGTTGCCTGAAATATCTGCGGATTATGTTGTACGCTAGTCAATATTAAAATGCTCCCTAAAGCAGCTGGGCAAACTCATGGAATGGCCACCGAAATTCCGAAATCCGTTTTCGGTTCGCAAAGTAGGGTCATAAAACTGATCATCGCGCAGCATAATTCTATGATAATTCAATTACCTCAGGATGCCGGCTTTCAAAGAAAATCCATCTGACTGTTTGTCAAGTAAGAAAGGACTACTTAAGTGGCATGCATTTTTCGCCGATTTTTGATGCCCTTAAAAATTCAATTATATTTCATGGTAACCGTGCACAACAATATTCATTCTTACGCACAACTTGGGACAGGCTCGAAGTATTCTGCCCGTTCAAAAAGGAGGACGATGTAAACGATCCGTTTTAGCAAATGAAGATGTCGTTTTTGTTAGACTAAAATCTAATTTTATTTTCTTCTGCCATTATTACACACGCAGGAACGTTATCTAGTTTATATCGCGAAATATAAAACGCAATTCTGAAGTTTTTTTTCTATTAGAGAGGATTTCTTTGGCGTGATTGCAATATTGGATATTGGACAGCATAATCCCATAATCTTCCAGACATGCCAGGCCTTCGGCCTTTGAGGGATCTTCTTTTCGAATGTCTTTAAGATTATATTCGGCAAAAAGAGACTAAATGTATAATAAATGGTTTTCTGATTGATTTTTGACGTTTTTTAAGTCAAAAATATTGAAGCAAAAACACACGTAGTCCTTTAGATACTTTCTTAATGATAATTTACATCTTCTTTAGCCTCCATTTGGATTTTCGCTTAGAGTTATAGATCGTATTTTTGCCTTCTTTATTAGGAAGACGTTGTGCAAGACTCAGCAGATTTTACCGCGAATATGGACTACATTGTATAATTCACCAGCAAAATAAATAGGCGGTCCTCAAATATGATTAGTGCAACTTTTTAAGCAGAAATAAATCCCACCTTCGTATAAAAAACTAAAAATGCTAGTTTTTGCTAAATGTGTATATCGAGGAATAAGGTCGTGCATGCTTTTGGTAAAATTATTTAAATTTATAAAGACCTTGAAAATGTGCGAGAAAACCTTATGCTAAACAAGAAGTCTTTTTTTCGTGCCGCCTTTACAGGCGACTGGAAAAAACTCACCCAAAATCTGCATGTTTGGCTTGCTTGAAATATTTGAGGATTCTGTTGCAAACTAGTTAATATTTAGATGCCACTTACGTAATCATTTATAGACGAAAGAAATTTACATAATTTTGGCAAAAATGTACTGGACATCTGCAGTTGAGTATGGTCGGACGACAAGGTATCATAATGAAAAAAGTGGTCATCGCTGTCATCCTTACCTTCTGCAGACGATGGGAATTGCAAGGCGATTAGTTATCCATAAGCGAGGAGTGATTGCTGACTTATACAAAGACCCTGGAATGACCATCTATGACATATTTGCCGATATGCATCAATGACACAGTCTCGCGTGTCACTTCCGTATTCAATTGTGCATGAGTATGCAGGATAACATCACGAACAAAGAAAAATGAGACTTGAATGCTCACTTTCTTATCTGTCAGCAGTCACCCAAACCCACCCTACGATTTTTGTAACTCTTGAGATTAAGTTAGTTAGACGTCCAGCCCTCAAACCGTTGAGCCAAAAGCTAACTGTACTATCTAATGTAATCGGGCAAATTAACAATGATCGAGGGGCACTCCCCGATTTCTTTACGGAATCTACTCTTCCCGCCGTGCCTTGATGCTCGATGTAGAGTCTCGCAGGCAATTGCAACCAATTAGCGGCCTCTGTTCGTTTCGGTTGTCGTTGTCCCATAACGTGATCAGTGAGCGCCCTATACCTTAATCCATGTACGCATTTCAGATTTTTAATCTCACCAGAAATGAATGCAGATTTTTAATCTCATCATAAACTAATGCATTTGATTAGGTTTCACCTGCCAAAATAAACATGTATGGACCAAGTGCGAAACTGTTCATACATATTTAGGTCGATTTTCATCTGCTTAGTGGGTTGACCGCGACATGTTTTTAAACTACTGACAGACGGATAGTAGTAGGCATATATTGGGCGATGTTCCATTCCGACTACGCTACACCAAGTCAACCCATTAATTTCTGATGAGACAGAAAGAGCAGAATTTTGAGACACGAGAGACGGTGAGTGGCCAGTTGACGAGACGAACTTCTTATCAGCACCGGGCCTTAAGGATGTGCGCGTCTGCTATGACATGATTGATCAAACAGTAGCCATCGCAGCCTGGTTTGCGTTGACAGTTCTCCGACACCTGGTTTCCTGCTGTTAGATGCACTTGCGCTCCCGCTGAGTATAGAGGTCGTATGTAAGGTTGCCCGGTCATCCTCTTTCTGGTTCGTTATTTTGCTGATGCGGTTTCGAACCATAATCACATATTTGCTGTGGAGAAGGGTGTGTGGTGATACGTCTAGGTGCGGCTCCGGTTGTGCCAACCGCATGTTCCCTTTTTCGCCTCCGATCATCTTAATCGGGTCCAGGTGGGGGGAAAAAGGCAGGGTGCAATAGATTCTGCGCAAGTCACCATGCTTGGTCTCACCTTGCTGCAGAGAGCACCGTAGGCATCCTCGGGCGCGACGCTCGAACTGTCATTACACAGCGGCAAAAACCTGTGTAGGCTTTTAGCAAGTAGATATGGTGGAAGTGCGGTATAAAGAAATGTTAGAAATGTATGCAGAAAAGCATCGCCGACAAAGGCAAGGGAGATTGGAGTGACAATTTATGACTTATTAACCGTCGTCTTCCAGTCAAAAAGTTTCTAATTATATGATTTTTTAATACCGTGAAACGGCCGTTGTGGCTTGTAATCTTAAAAATAGAGCTCAAATCCAGTGCTAAGTTTTATGAACCCCGCATGGTCTTCCCTTAATACCGTAACAAAAAAGTATGGTTTTCCATACGCGGAAAATATATAGCTTGTAGTTTGGAAACCCGGAATATAAGTGTAACGGCAGGTCGGGTTCAAAATTATTCAGGAATTGGAAAAGATTTTGAAGCCCGATTGATAGATGTCCTTCGAGTATACATTCGGAAAAAGACGTAAATGTCTACGGAAAGAGTGAAAGAATTAATATTTTTATGCATTTTTCATGAAATATAATTGAAATTTAAGGGCATCGAAAAACAATGTGAAAATTTCATGATGCATAAGTAGTAATTTTTTGCAGAGCGTAATTCTTGCAAGCAGTCGAAAAGAAATTCATTCGATAGCCGGCACCCTGAATTAACAAGATAATTACAGAATTTTACTGCAATTTGATTAGTTTTAAAACTCTACCTAATTGCTCTTTTCAAAACGAAAATGAATTTCGAAATTTAGGCTGACATTTTATGAGGTAGCGCTCCTACTGTAGCATTATGTTATGCAATGATTAGTTTTTTTATCCCCACCTAATTAATCTTTTTGAAACAAAAGCGCATTTCGGAATTTTGGTTGGCATTTCGTGAGTTCATCCACCTACTGCATGTATTTAGGTATGAATATGCAGGCAGGGATCCACTGAATTCCCGATGCAGACCAGCTCCGAATGGAAGAGTACCAGAACAGACTTATAGAGACAGTCAGTGATTAATGGCTAACAGTCGTCGCTGTAACTGCAGTGTGAACTATTTAAATGTTAATGTAGCATTTTTGTTTGAAAATAGAAAGATGCCACGCTGTGCTAGTCTGCGCATTATTTATGAGGCCCAAAGGAGAATGCCGTTTTTTTGGTGGCTGTTTCATCGTGTAAAGTAGATGAGTTGTGATCGGGTCGAATAATCTTCTTTATTTAATCATGTTGCTAGTGTATATATAATTAAGCTGATGAGAAACGCATGCGACCATAGATATATTGCAGTGGATGCGGTATTAAGTAGATAGAACAATTAAACATATTATTTAAAATACCCTGTCACGCTTTCGTTATGCAGCAGATGATAAACAGCGTATGCAGCATGCGCTACTGACACAAACAAACCTCTTATTTCCTCCCAGTCTTCTGCTGACGACTCCCGAGCATAAATTACGAGTACTCAATATGAATCCGTCCAGAAGCCTCATAGGAAAAGAACACTTGCTAAGATTATATCAGTTCATCTAATTGACAAGGAAGTGATTAGAACACGCGGCAGAAGTAGAAAAGTAAATTCTAGCATATCAACGGACTCAAGAAGCGGAAGACAAGGAAGAACTGGGCAACGTCAAGCTTAAAAAAATAGGTGTGCCATTCGTGTGTAGGCTGTTTCCACATAACATGGAGGAACAGTTCTTGGTGCACGAAGAAAATCGCGGATATCGGAGCATTAAACACCTTGAACATCTTTTTAAAGAGGGCTGGCATTTTTTTTCTAAATTTCGATCGCACTTTAGCAGTTGAATAACTAAACATGTCGTTGTCTTTACTTGCGTTTCCGCATTAAATTGGCGCCTTAGAGTGCACATGAATTCATAAACAAAGGCATTACTGGGAAATATGAAAATAGGCATTAAGAACAAGGGCATTAAAACGAAAGTTTTTGAAATAGCATGACCGGATAATTAATTCAAGGTGGGTTGCCATCACGCCGGAAAGTTGTAAAGCCAATGTTTACTTTAGCTATTAATACAGGCTTTCTCGGGAAAGCGTCACTAGCGGTCTTTCGGACTGAAGCAACACTGTATTGGTGATTCTATCAATTATTTTAAGAAAAAAAGAATCCTAATTGCCTCCTGGAACTCGTCTCTTTGCTTCTAGTGGTATGAGACAAACTGTCTTAATAAAACGTCTTGGCTTTCGAAGCTAATGATGTCAAGGAACGACGGCTTACTGGCCTGTAGTTCTTCGGTTGGGGCTTTGATCTTAAGCTACGTTTCAATTAATAACGAGAAGCAGATCCTCAGATTTTGTGAAGATTTTACCCGCCCATCTCGCATCATTAATACCTCATTCGTATTTATTCCTCAAGTTTAGTCGTAGCGAACAGTATCCCTATGTGTATCCCTATGTGACAGGGAATCGGACGAGGATATATTCGGACACTATTCCAATAGACTGTCTCTAAAATCCTAACAAAAGGTCTGATTACTTTTCGAGCAGGTTGTTAATTATCTCCTCTGACAAATATGCTTCAGACGCATAAAAACACACACATCTACATCTTCCGTTGTTTCAAAAATGGTATATATACGAGCAGTAGGTGAATTGGTTAGGAAAATCAATATCTATGCTTCTATTCCAAACCTACATCGTGCATTTACATATAGAGTAGGTGGGCTTACTCAAGAAATGTCAAGCAAAATACGACGTGCGTTCTCGTTTCGGAAAGATTAATTAAGAACGGTTGTAAAACTTGTCAGTCTTCAACATGATTCTAAAATATGTCAGTTACAAAAGAATGTCGGCTTTCGAATGAACTTTCTTCCGGCTGCTTACAGAACTGCACTCTGTGAAAAACGACAACTTAAGTAGCATGAATGCATCTCATTAATTTTCAGTGCCCTTAAAAATTCAATTATATTTCATGGAAAACATACGCAAAAATATTAATTTCCTTGCTCCGTTGGTACTGAATTACGTCAACTTCCACTATAATACTCGAAATTAGGGTATAACTCGGTTTTCAAAATTCTTTCTAATTCCCGAATAATTTTGAACCTGCTCTGCCGTTACAATTCTAGTCAGGGATTCCAAACTACAATCCGTATATTTTTCGCATACTTAAAGTCACACATTTCTCTACGGTAATAAAGGGGGACTATATGGGGCTCATAAAATTTTTCAGTGGATTTGACGCCTATTGTTACTTTTACAGCCACAATGGTAAATGCAGAAAACATGACGATTTATGAACGGACATCTAACGGCATTTAAAGTCTCACAATAAGAAACGCTTTGAGCAGAATTATACCATTCCCTCGAGTATAAAATTGGAATAAGACGTAAATGGCCACCGAAAGGGCAAAAGAATGAATATTTTTATGCATTTTTTCCATGGAATGTAATTGCACATTTAGGGGCATTTAAAATCAACGAGGAACGTTCAAGCTACATAAGTTACCGTTTTTTACAGAGTGTGGTTTTGCATGCAGCCGGAAGGACGTTCACTCGAAGGTCGGCATCCTTTTGTAACTGAAATACTATAAAATCATGTTGCAGGCTGACTAGTTTTACAACCCTACTTAATTAATTTTTTCGAAACGAGAACGCATTTCGGATTTGCAGTGGACATTTCATGAGATAGCCCACCTTATATGTATTTCGCAAGCTTACTTCGAAGTATCTCTATCCTCTGACAGCCTGATATGCATGTTTGGCAATAATTAGATTTAAAGTAACGAAATTAGTCACTGCGGCGCGTCGTCTTTCTGCCATCCGCAGGATTTTAAAATTTTCTGAAACGGTCTTGAGTGCGGTTCTGTCCCCTTCGGCCCTTGTTTCCATGTACTTTTATGCTACTTCCTAGACGAAGTCAGTCCGTACTTTTTTCGCACCCTCTTTTTATTTCCGTCCAGAAAACGTCCCCAGACATGTAAATTGGACTTGCTTTACTTGGACTGGTGTTGACTTTGGTCAATTGGAAATCGTCGGCGCGGAGGGCAATTGTCCACAAGTCCGCCTTCCAAAAAACCAACCTCATCATTAAAATTAGGTTTTAGACCGGACACTGGAAATTTCAAGACGTGTAAATGAGGTACAATTTTGGTTGTGTCCAGCTCAATATTTAAAACATAGGCGTACATAACTGGATCAGAAGGCATTAGAAAATGCTAAGACCCGTGTTCCGTTGACATCTGTCGCGGTTTATCAAATAAACAACTTGAATTACGTTATCACGTCGCTATGAATCAGCAGTTATAGTTCAGCTCATGCATACACTAGGGCATGTTAATATTGTGACTCAGCCTCTGCGATGAATACGGCCGTTAAGGTTTCCACGCAGAGAATTGGGCATGGTTGTAAATGATCCTTTTAAACACAAAGTTTTATAATTTAAATATTCCCTCGACTACGCCCTTTTACAGCTCTTGCCATTTAAATACCTGTTTCGAGTGTGAAAATCCCTAAACGTAGCTACATCCTGAAACCGAGT
>CACRXP010000271.1:235630-341275 GCA_902702965.1 Spirometra erinaceieuropaei | reverse complement strand
GGTCTCCACCGTCCGCAAGGTAGTTTTGCATAAGGAAAGCACGCTTGACGCACAGAAAGTTGTATGTTAATGAATGAGTCCACTACATCTCTTCCACTTTCGTAATCAAGTGTCCGATGAAAACGTGTATTTCACTGACGTCTTAATCTGTAAGATCAAACGAAAAACTCTCGGTTAGAATCAGTCCTATATCGTTCAATGCAAAAAATAAAATACATGATGTCGGATTGTTTGATAGCTCCTTCAAAAGCATGCTCAAACATCACGGCTTTCCTAATTTGACGTGAATGTGCATAACTAAGGCGGTGTCAATGTGACCTTTTTGTATTTTGGTGTGTTTATGTGGCTTTTCCTAAAACATCCCTTAAACGGCGAAGTGTAATGAAATCATATAAATTGAGTGCGCTTTTTTGACAGGAATGTTTGGACGTTCAACCTCCCATTTTAATTAAAGGAAGTTGGTAGTTCTGGTCTCATAATTACGCCCCCATCACCCTCCGTGCACTCATTTAATCAGAGGTCGTTAGTTACTTAGAGGGCGTTTCGGTCGATGATTCCGACTGGCTAGAGAATTTTCGTTAATTAGCCCATGTGGCGTGATTACATTTGCACCTCCTATACATTGGGCATGAAACGGTTAATTGCAAATTTTAGCTTGCTTTCAAAATATGATAAAACCGAAATTTGGAAAGGGAAATTTGAATAACTGGGCAGTTTCACTTACGTTGACATTTATATTCATCTTGGACTTCATGAATGAGATGGTTGTTGCAGAATTCTGTTTACTTTAATCTTAACTGTTTAATTTACTAGATACAAAAGCACTTAGTGTGTTGCTCACCTTTTAACACCTCTACTTCACTATCAGTCTTTTTCCCTTCGCATGCAAAAGTTACCTGTCAGTCTTTGCAAATAAACAGCTCTTAAGGCAGACTTGATATTTTCCGTAAATGGAGTTCTCATGAGTTTCTGTTTTTTTGAAAATGAATCTCATTTTATCCTTATTTCTGCCCTATTTGGATTTCTATAATGTTGCAAACTTTGCGCAATACATTTTAAGCGGGACACATGAGCGTACCAGGGCTAATTCGTCGATTATACCATAGTAGAGTTACATAGAGCGGGGTACAGTGAGTGAAACAAACATCGATAAAAGTTAGGTTTTAAATTACAGGCTAGGCAAGAGCGGAAAGGCGCAGAAAGTCGTACGCGGTTAGTCAACCTTTGACCACGGTAAGCGCGGAGCCTGAACAAGCTTTTTTTGGGCGCATAGGATCGGTTTTCGTAACTTTATGGCGGCCGCTTCTGCTGTTGCGAACAGGCGCTGGCCCAGTAGCTTAGGGTAGCTCGAGGGGACCTTGTAAATCACACGAAATGCTTTAGCGGGGTCCACACGATGCTCTGAATCCACTGCATGCGCAAGAATGGCACTGTTTATTTTCCTAGGTTCACCCTTTGCCAGCCATGCGGGAAGGTGCTCTCGTATTCTTGTGGAAAGGCGCCGACTCGTACGACCAACATAACCTGCTCCACAGGAACAAGTGAATGAGTAGATGCACATTGAGGCGGTCTGAGGTGGCAGCCTATCCTTGCCTTCTCCGCGTAGAATAGGGTTAGTAGAGAATGATATGCGAACCCCTGCTGCTGGGAAGCTTGGTCAAGGTTTCTTCTTAGGAGTTCACCTGCAGCGTCTCCTTAGAAGGGGACTTTGAGGAACAACGTTTTCTTTTCGGCGGTTAGTGTGGTGGGTTTTGCGGGTCGTTCGGCAAGGTTCTTTGCAACGAACCTGTCAGGGTACACATTTTCACGAAGCAAGTCCTGGATTTTTCTAAGTTCCTCCTCGATACTATCTGTTGAACAAATTTTTCTAGCCCTTTGTGCCAAACACCTGACTAGATTCTGTTTTTGTTGGAAAGGTAAGAAACTAGCGAAGTTCGTGCATTGTCCAGACCAGGTTTTCTTCCGATAGACGCTCCTTCGGATGCTACCGTCAGATCTCCTGTTACTAAGGACATCTAAGAAAGAATGCGAACCAGCCGACTCCATATCCAACGTGAATTTAATCGACGGATGTGCTTGATTTGCAGCATTTAGGAGGGCAGCGACGTCCGTTTCTGTGGCTGCAAGCGCAAAGATGTCATCAACGTAGCGACCGTGGTCAAAGGTTGACTAACCACATACAACTGTCTGCGCCCTTCCGCTCTTGCCTAGCCTGTAATTTAAAACCTAATATTTATTTATTTTTGTTTCATTAACTGTACCCCGCCCTGTGTAACTGTATTGGCCTGATGAGAATTTGCCGAAAGGAACGTTCACACGCCACTGTCTCTTCTGAAAATAGTGATGGGGATTTTCACAACTTTAAATAACATAGTAGGTGGAATCTGCAATGTCGCAGATGTCGATATCTTATAGGCGATCACACCAGAAGTCACTACGGTGACGTGCATCAACACAAACCGAGTTGAAAAGTCTCTGGTGGCACTACCGCTAAGTCCACAGACTGGGTTAAGTTGCATCCTTCGCAAAAATAGGATACTGCGGTTGAAAAATGTGATTTGTCATTAGGTTCCTCAACAAATGTTGTTTGACATTTGGGGCCTTTGAGTCCCCTCATGCGTAGCAAGTTCCCATGACAACTACTAGACGATTAGGTAGGCGTATTAGAAAGGACGATATAAAGCGAGTCTGATGAAAGTAACTTAATCACATCAAAGTCCCATAAACATTTAAAAATAGTTAAAATGCAAAACGATTTTGAATTTTGAGATTTTAGATACATATTTTTAGATGGTTCTTTGTTGCCTACTGGCAGGAACCAAGCAAAAGATGCAATTCGGAAAAGTATTCTGACCGCGCAAAAGCTCCAAGGGTGAAAATTATCTAATAGCTGGATAAGGTGATCCTTCTCAGGCCCGGAAGGCGGGATGTACAGCTTCCCTCCTGCTGTGGTGTTTAAAAAAAACTACTGCGCGCGAGATTTAAGGGCACGTTATGCAAGAAAGCGTGTGTGTGGCACGAGTAAAAGTATACGTGAAGAAGACGAGTCGAGCACCGGAACACTTCGTTTATTATACTGAGCTTTCAGACTCGTACAGGGGTCCATCGCTAGAGGTAGTGGCAGAAACAGGAAAAGCGGCAGTTATAAGGCACGTAGGCCCAATCATCAACCGATGTCGCAAACTGGAGGTGACTACGCAGGGCTTTGTACGCCGGCGCCAGATTGATAAATCGATTGACCGAGTTCTCATCCGAGGCCCAGGCTTCAATAAATTCTCGGCCTAGTTTGTTTCCGACGTGGGCGACTATTTTGGGGGCTGCGAAGTTAAACTCGTGACCCATTTCGTAGGTGTGGGCGGCCACTAGTGATAATGCGTCGCCTCGCCGCACAGCCAGCTTATGTTCATGTATGCGCGATCGGAACATGCGTCCAGTCTGTCCTGTGTAATAACAAGGACAATTTTCACACGGAATGCGACACACTAATCCAGATTGCTCTTCGGGTTTTAACCGGTCTTTGATTTTCATGACCCTGTTGCTCATGATGGCTTTGAGACGGTGTGCAATTCCAACACCTAGCTCCGCAGCAATGCGCTCGGTCGCTTCTGAAACCCCCTTGATGTATGGCAGAGAATGTCATATCGTCGGTGGCGTTGATGTTCGAGTTATCTGGTGGCGACCGCCTAGATAGCGACTTATGAATGCCCTTGGATAGCCATTTTGCACGAACTGGTCGCGGAGATAACGGGTCTCACGTGTTCTGTCCTCCGGTTTGCTGCAATGAGTTTGGATCCGTTTGAAGAGCGTATAAGTGCCCTCAAGCTTCGTCAGCCAGGGTGCCCTGGCCCAACCTCGGTCTTGATATTTTATCTCTTTAGAAGCAAGGTGTAAGTGAAGAACGAACGTAACTCAGCGGTTTTAAGGCCATTAAGTGTTCCACGTGTTCAAGACGTTCGTACTACGTGCTCCTGATGACTTTAAATACGTCGAGTTGATTAGTAACGGAAAAAGGAACTTATAATTCACAGCAATTAAAATGATAGTAGCAAGCCCACCGTCCTCCAAATACAGCGCCTGGAGATGACACTTTTCCCGTAGAAGACTTACTGCAGAGCACTGTGAAACGGCTTTGCTTGTTAATATGAAGTGCATTTTACACAAATTGCTCATAAACAAAAGAGGTTGGTTTTTTTTATCGTTGACTGACGCAGGACTTTGCGAGAAGACGGGTATTATACTGACTGATGTAGAGGCATGTGACTTTATTGCACTTCTTACAGATTAGTTTGCCAAATTTGTCCTAGTTAGCACAGATTACAGACTGCCTCAATCAGCTGACGATCCATCGGATTAAGGTCAAGCCTTTTGCCAAAAATTGGCTTGTTACTGATGTTCCGAACTTCTCACGTTTTTGCTCACCAGGTCAATACACGACAGATAAGAAATGAAGACAAACCTTTTTACCTTTAAAGTCAGCCTTGACTATCAGTTGTCACCATCGACGACATTAAAGTGTTAATGACAGTGAATGACAGTTGGCAATGCGCTGTTACCTAGCAAGTTGGCAGGCGATTCACATAGACAAAATTTCTGTCTAGGTTTAACCGTTTCTCCCATAAAGGAAGCAGCAAATGCCCTACTCTGGAAAATACTTATTTGAGCATGCTGCATGAAACAGAGTTTCCCCCTTCAAAGTCGGTGGATGAAAAAACGCATACAGTGAGTGACCGATCTCACGGAATGTTGGCCGAAATTCGGAGATGCGTTTTCGAGTAGGAAGGATTACTTAGGTACGGCTGCAATATTGAAAATCATGCGGCATAATCCATTAAATTCAATAATTTCGGTCTTGCCAGGATGTCGGTTTTTGAATGCATTTCTTTTTGACCTCCTGTGGAAATCGTTTTCGTAATGAATGAATACTTATGAAGCATGTCTTTCTCAAAATGATTTTTGATGGTCTAATAAATTAAAATATATATTTTAGAAAACATGCATAAAATAGATACTTTATTTGTTGGGTAGAAAATTACATTGTCTTCATATTTTATACCTAACGAAATGTCATCGTCCGGACTGGGTCTAGATTGGAATGCCAATGGCTTGCTTAGTTGCCGTCGCCATCCAATGATAGGGTGGCCTCGGCCGTACAATCGAGACAGGTGCACCAGGCAGTGGGTCAACAAGTAGCGCTCTCGGCACTGCACGGACGGGTTGGCATCACCTCGGCTGACTAAGTGCTGCTGATCACGATCGACATAACTGAAGTCCTAGTCTCGGCTGTTCGGCCGGAGTCCACCCTTTCACTGGCTGATGGCAGAAGGCGGGCTTCGTGATACCGTCTTCTAAAACATTTGTCTACTTTAAAGTTTAAAGTTTGTGTTGATCTTAATTTTCCCAACTCTTGAACGTCCAATCATGTTTTATCGATCACACAATATGTCTAAGTTAAATGCATGAAATTTTCCTGCGTGGGATTCCTCCACAGATCAAGGACATTTAACGTTTCATAAGGGGGAAAAAGCCCCCAAATCCCTTTTTTTTATCGATAATGGAATTCTGCCTATATTGTGCGCCGCTGTGCGGCTGCTGGTTGGGCTCCAGGGTGAGCTCGGACGGCGTAACGAAACGAGTGATTTCCGTAAGAACGATCGGCGAGCGTCTCTCTACCAAGGAGTTGTTTTGTTAACCAGTTTTTCCATTTTGATGCCTTTTCCTCTATAAAGTAAACTTATTAACCTAACATTCTTCCTTGTGATCAGTAAGTTTAGCTTTTTCGTAAACATTAAATCTGTGCCAACGAGCGTCCTCTATCTCCCATCTGGAGTTTTGGTGAGAGAAATGTGTGCTTCAGCGACTTCTGAAGTGAATTTTGTCGGACCACTTCTTCTTACGTCCTTGTTCAACTCGAATTGCACCCGTTTTAACGCACTCTACTAAATTCATTGGAGCCAGTTGTAAAAGTCGACCCAAAACGCCAGGGGCAAGGTTCAACTACAACTAAGGTTTCAACCACCTGCCTAACAAGACCCCGACAGGAAGCTGTAAGTTTGCTTGTATGCAGTTGATCGATTCCGATACAGCTAACCTATTTGGACTCCAGACACGTCTGGCAAAGAACTCGCTCTTATGCAAAGTACTGGGCGAGAAGACGGCTTTTTCATAACGTTTATCAATAAAAATATGGAAGACCTTCCCTCAAAGTCAGACGTGCTGGCGACTGAGAAGTAATTATGTTGGAAGAAGCGAACAGGCGAGTCCCAGGTAGCAGTTCAGAAGATGAAGATGCGATCACTGGGACAAGAAGTTTATTTGCCTGACGTGTCGGATTCTCACTCGAATCCATCATTAGAGACATTCGCAGATAGAGGTCTCTGATGATGGATTCGAGTGAGAATCCGAAACGTCAGGCAAAAAAACTTCTTGTCCCAGTGATCGCATCTTCATCTTCTGAAGTAATTATGTCTCACACTGCCATTTTGAAAGGATCTAGTGAGCAAACGTATATGTTGTCGATCGGCCTTACCCAGCAATAACCTTGACTTTGGACAGAGGAAATGGAGATTGCCTTACCTTTCTGAACATACAAGGCAATACAATGGCTGGTGAAATAATTAGCTAAAGTGTATTCCGTAAGAAAACGCTGACATGGCATTACATAAGTTTCTGCAGTCATAAACGAAATTTGGCCAGCTGCCCCACAAATCAAGGTAGGAGAATATGTACTCAAGATATGCTGGAAAACGAACTAGCCATAATACTTAAAAACACTGCGAAAAAAGGCTCTTATGGTAAATTTATAGAATCAGATGTGCCGACGGCTTAGAAGTGGAAGTTGTTTTTTTACATTACCATTTCGAGGAGGTCAGGCGAGCTAACTTCTACATCATCGCTTAGGCGCTAATATCGCGGGCACATTCACAGCCGCTACGATAAGATCGGTTGTGTCAGGTACTCAGTCTCTTAACCTTGAATGTATGGACAGACTGCGTTTTCAGACCTCTTCGATGTGCATATACCCCTTCACTTGCTTATTTGGGGCAGATTATAATGGTCAATCAGGTAGGCGCCTATCCAAGCGGATGTGAATGCCAATGTCTGGCTAATTTTTCGTCACTGTCAAGTGTTAGGGTCGCCTCCGGCCACATAGCCGAATTTAGTGTCCCCCTCAGGGATTCAGTGGACAGCGTCCTCGACACTAAGCGAATGGATAACGTTAGGCTGTAGGACCGCCCATGGCTGACAACTCCAACGTGCACACTTAACTTCCGTGCAACTGTAAAGATCACATATCATTCGCTGTTTATATTGGTTGAACTTTCCTGGACTCCCTGACTGAATGCAAACTTACCAGTGGCGGATATCCGTTATTTTGAAAATAATCTTTCGTCTTTTTAAATTATTCCTCTCAATTTCGTTGCCATATGACAGCATATAATAAGAAGTTTGGCAAAAATTTATGCATTTTTTGTGTCTCCTTGTATTTTGCCTGCTCTCCGTCCTGTGTGTTGTCTTATCCGTGAAGCCATATTTATTACCATTCTACAGTAGTTAAACTCATGAAATGTAAACCGAAATTCTGGAATGCGTTTTCGTTTAAAAAAGATAAATTTAGTAGGGTCGCAAAACTAATCTTCATGCAGCATAGTAATATAATAACTCAGTTACCTAGGGGTGCATGCTTTCGAATGAACTTCTTTCCGGCTGCAAACAAAAACCATTCTCCGTGAAAAATGACTGCTTTATTAGCATGTATTTGTCTCATTGATTTTCGATGTCCTTGAGAATTCAATTATATTTCATAGAAAAAATTCACAACAAAATTATTCTTTTGCTCATTCATCTTCCAATTTTACTCTCGCACGAAGAGAATAATTCAGTTTTAAAAAAGGTTCTAATTGTGAGATTTTTTAATACCGTGAAATAGCCATTCCAAAAATCTCATGTCTCTGCTTTTGCCAAAGTGGCTTATAAAGTTAACAATATTGACCAAATCCACTGCTAAATTTTATGAAACAATATGGTCTCTTCTTAATACCGTACAGAAATGTATGGTTTTCCGCACACGGAACGTATACGAGTTATAGTTCGGAATCCCTAAATGCAAGGGTAACGGCGGGTCAGGGTTCACAATTTTTCGGGAATTGGAAAAGTTTGAAAAACCAAATTATACCTTCTTTTGAGTAAAAAAATGGAAGCAGTCGTCATTTCCTGACGAATGAGCAGAAGAATGGATATTTTTATGCATGTTTTTCACGATATATAATTGAATTTCTTAAGGGCGCCAAAAATCAATGAAAAAAATGAATGGTACTGAAGTTGTCATTTTTCACGGAGAATAGCTTTTAAATGCATAAGGATACAACTTCATCCAAAAGCCGGCATCGTAAGATAACTGAAATATTATAGGATTAGGCTGCTTGGTGACCAGTTTTACAACCCTACTAAATTTATTTTTTAGAAACGAAAACGCATTTCGGAATTTTCGTTGACATTTCATCAGTTAGCCAACTTACTATATTTATGACACTGTCCAGACGCTACCTCAAGTTAGTTGGGGTCCTAAACCCTGCGGTACTCTCGGATGGTTCTGGCCATGCTGGCCAATCAAATGCACTTAAGTACAGTCAACATAACATGGACCAGTTGATGCGGTGTTAAGCACGCTAACAGGAGTATTAGTCCCAGCCGTAGGGCCTGAGTTCACCCTATCATTGGGTGATGAATGAAGGCGTGTTTCTCCGTGCAGTCCTCAAAAACGTTTGTTTTCTTCAAAGTTTATAACTGCTGTCACCCTAACTTTTCTTAATTCTCGAATGTCCACACGTCTTCTACCTATCCTGAAAACTTTTTAAGTAAAGTTCCTAGGCCCCACCCACGTCTACTTCCATATGCTTCGAGTAGAATTCCTCTTCAAATTAGGCTTGCGTGACACCATTTAGATAAGGGGAAGAAGGTTTCCATTTTAACGATCTGTTTGTTATTAGATTTCTTTCCTTTTTCTACGCCCTCTGCTCTCATTTATCTATTGCTGTTTAGAAGAAAAATCCTAAAAGCCTTAATGACCTATTATCCACAATGGCACATGCAGGTTACAAAATAAGTTTATTAAACCAGTGTTTTATCATTGTGGCCAGTAAGTGCAACCATTCCTCAAGCAACATTTTTATGTCAGCAAGTATCTTCTGTTTCTCAGTTGCGGTTTCCTTGAAGGAAGTTCGTGGTTTTAATGGCTGCTGGGTTGACTGTTGTCAGACCGCTTTTTCTTAAGTCCTGTTCTATTTGTTAGAACCCGTTTCAACCCACCTTGGTAAATCGTTGAAATCAATTGTAAAAGCCGACGGTTTAGGATTTGAACCCACAACATCAAACGCAAGGTCTGAGTATAGCTAACGTTCCAACCTCGCGAGTTACACCGTCCGGCAAAAATTCGTTAGTTTGCTCTTATGGAATCAACCGATTTTGATAAAGCTAATCTGTTTCTAAACTCGCGGTACGGTTGAGAATGAATTCCCCATTATGCACAACACTCTGCAAGAAAACGGCTATCCCGAAATGCTTGTTAACAAACGTATGGAAGAACGCCCCGAAATCCAAAGGAATTACTTTTTTCACTGTCATTTAGGGTAGATCTATCGAGCGAACATCTACATCGTCTTTTAAACCCTGCTATCGCGCGGACACGGACGATTTTTCGTCTTAGAGGTAGAGATAGGCTGTCTTTTCAGACCTTCTCAATGAGGATATACGCCCTCACGTGCTCCAATGCGGCAGGTTATATTGGTCAAACGACTAGGTACCTCTTCAGACGAATACGAGAGCACCATCTGCTTGGCTAGACCAAAGTGTGAGATGTCCGTCTCCGGTTTAAGGTGGCTCACTTGGTTGAGAACAGCTACCTGGTAGACGTCAACTAATCACTTCAAGCCATTCATGAATTGCCAGTGAGACGCTCAAAATTCCTGCCTTAGCGGATATTTCCGACGCCAGAGACAGTGGCCATACGGTTAATCAACCCAAACCTGTGCTCACATAAAGCGTTTTCAGAAGCACTAAGGCTTCCCTAGAAAAAATCAAACCCAGCATATGCGTTTACGCCTGCCAAGTCTCGTTACAACATTTAAACAAAGACATAGATGATTGCCAGACACTTCACTCGACCCCACTAAGCAAATGACAGAACTAGACTTTGACTTCTTAACGCCCTTCAACCTTCTATCCCATACTTACCTTTGTTGGCTGTTTAATTTTAGCCCCATCACTGTACAGGCCTGATTATAAGGCATCGAAAGCGTACGTTTGTCGAGATTGACATCTGACTTTGTTTTTATGTAATGTACGATGCCTGACGGTTGTCAGACTGTTAGAGTCAATCGCGCACCTAAAGTGTCTCGTCCACTTTTTCGGTCACCCCAAAGTTTGCACATGAGGGCGTGAGCATTAACTTGGATGCCGTTGCTCTTATGGCCTACACGGCCACAAAGGCCTGGACAGAAACCCTCGAGTGAATGTGTGCTGTCTTGATGCTGCCCGGATTCACCTAATCCCTAAACCTTCATTTGATTGCATCTGTCCCGACTTGCGGATAATCCGCTTGCCCTGTCTAAAAGTCTACACTGCTTTCACATAACTGTCGAGCTCTTTAAGGCCTTTCATTACCTCGCCTCTCTTTGTCTCTCACCCCGATTCGATTTCGCCTTCCGACCGCCGCGCGCAAAGTTTACTGGATATATGATAATTAGCCATGATAACATCGACTGCTGATCTTAGTGACACGTGTGAGGTTGATTCCCATATGTTTAAGAACGTTGTGGATCATTCTATTTGGTAGTCATAAATAAGTTAAGTGTATCCTCCAATTGCAACGAGCTTCTATTCCGGAAAATCTGCACATTCTTTATGTTATTCATGCGCTAGCATGTATTCCCATCTGTCTTTCCGCATTCCTTTCCGATTGCCTTTGAGCAAATTTCATGATCTAGTTCAATTCATTCAAAGTTTCTACGACAACCACGCCTGTCAGTCCTCTTTCTAGCAATGTACAAATATCAGTATTCTTTTTTCCACTGTCTGCTCCTCTCCTGCCTTTCCCTCCGTTTTTAAAGAGAGCGCTCAACTTAATGACGATCCTTCGCATGCTGCTACCTCTTGCTGGTGTCATTTATTCCTTTTCATTTAATGTGTTAATGAAGCAAAAGTTTAAACGATTTGCTAGTTGAGAGTATAATGAAGGTGGATGATACGATGCTGACGACGACGATTATAGCGATGATGGTGAAGATGATATCCTCCCCCACCTACCTACCCTAGGTTCTGCGAGGTTCTTCTGCGAAAACTGGTCTGCCTTCAATCAAATCTATAACGATTCCTCGACCAATCACACAATTCGCAACAGGCTCTTAGATAAAAGTGCAATAAAACTGTATTTCATAAATCTGGATTGGACTTGTGCCCACAATGGCCGCACAGTTTCATGTTAGAATTTTCCATCCAAATGTTTTAAAACAGAGATTATTCCCTCGACAACTCTCAACTGTAAATGACTATTTTACGTAGAAGATTTGGTAAGGAGCGTCTAAACACTGGCGATTAATTAGACTGTTTGAAGATGGCAAAACTAAAATACGGATTAGCCTTACAGACGAAGACGGATTTAAAAGAAATGATCATTTCCGGCTTATAGTCCATCGTCAGCCAGACATACGTAAACGCAAGGTGTATAACGTCTGATTCCCGCTACCCGTTGAAGTCAAATGCCCCACATCACGTTGCTTTTGACATTTTCCCTTTTTTGAAGAAACGTATCATTTCCAGTAACGCAGTACTGCTTTCTTTGGACTGCCTGCTCTGATTTAACTAAAAGACGTTCATTATTAGGATGGGGTTTCGGTCGGCGAATTTAAGCCGGTTTCCGATTTTTTTAGAGATCTCCCGCTAATGTACGCAGTTAAAGTTATTTCAGGCACATGTTCTGATATGTGTCCAACAACTAAAGGCTACTTACATAGCTATGGAGTGCTTTCAGTTAGATAAGTAAGCTGAAATCAAGAAACCGAGATACGACTAATTACTGTGATGGTCATACTTTTCCGCTTCGGTATTTGAGTCTTCCTCGCTATTGTTGTATCTAAACATGGTAATTAAGACGGTGATTTCCAGATTGTCTCTATTACCCTTACACTTAGAAATGGAAAGGTAGTTTTGCATATTTTTTGACGTTGAAGGGCAGGATTTAGTTAAATCATTGATAAAAGAGGATATATGGGCTAGAAAACACAATTTGTTTTCCAGTCTCCCTGTAAGAATAACCTAAAATACTGCCTGACGTTTAGGGCCCTCGGGTCCCATCCTGCGTGAAAAGTTCCCATGGCAACTACGAAACCATCAAGTTAGCCTGTCTGGACGGAGATAAAATACAAGTTTTGCAGGAGTCAAACAACCACAAAAGAGGCCTTTTGGCATTTGAACTTTTTATACGCATTTAACTTGACAATAATATTTGGACAAAGATTCTTGAGTAGGGCCTTACTGTCGTCTACCAAATAATAAGTGGAATTTGCATTTAGGGAAACAAACTATTAAACGGCAAGAGAAAAGTATATGACCAGGTTTGGGTTACCATCAATAACTGTCTACTGTATTCATCTACTTGGGCGTTGTTAACTGGAGTTTTTTGGTCGGAATCCAGTCACGTTTTTGACGATCTAACCCCGGCAGGATAGCCCTCCTTGATCTTAACCGCTTTAAGAAAGCGATACTGCATTGTTATTCCACCTCCTACACGTGCTTTTTTAGCAGAAGGAAAAAGCCTTGTCTACAGCTGAGGGGAACTCATAATCCTGCCTTATAAATCGCCGTAGTGTCCGCTGATCAACGGATAACATTTCGACACGACCTATTCCTTTACGATCGCAATACCGGTCTATTATAGGCCCGCACCGTTTAACCCAAATCAGAGGCGATACTGTGATTTGTCAACTCCGGATGCGGGGCCTCTTTCGCGTAGTTTCTTTTAAAGGTGACGACAGCACGCCGCTATGAGGTCCCTTCTGGTACTACCGTTCTTGGAAGACAGGCTCCATCGGTTACGTTTTTATGACCCCACTTATAAATTATACTTTTGCAAAATAACTTCGTGAAAGGATAAAAAGTCGCAGATTGTAAGTTTTCTAACTGGTGGGATAAAGTATAGTAGATGTGCTAACTCATGAAATGTCAAATAACATTTCGAAATGCGTTCTCGTTTCGAAAAAATAAATTAAGTAATGTTGTAAAATTAATCATGGTGCAGCATAAATCTATAATAATTCAGTTACCTCAGGGTGTCGGCTTTCGAAAGAATTTATTTTCGACTGCATGCAAGATCTTTACTCTGCAAAAAATGACTACATAATTAGTATGCAATTTTCTCATTGATTTTCGATGCCCTTGAAAATTCAATTACATTTCATGGAAAACATGCATAAGATATTCATTCCTCTACTTATTCGGTAGAAAATCACGTCTTCTTCCAATTTCATACTCGAAAGAAGGGTATAATTCGGTTTCAAAAAAGTTTCTAATTGTGAGATTTTTTAATACCGTTAAATGGCCGTTCATGAAACGTCATGTATCTGCATTTACGAATGTGGCTTGTAAAGTTAACAATATTGCTCAAATCCACTGCTTAATTTTCTGAACCTCATATGGTCTCCTCTTAACACTGTAGAGAAATGCATGGTTTTCCGGACACGGAAAATATACAGCTTGTAGTTTTGAAACCCTAAAGGCAAGTGTAACAGCAGGTCGGGTTCGAAATTATTCGGAAATATCAATGAGAAAATTGCATGCTACTTATGTAGTCATTTTTTGCAGAGTATAGATCTTGCATGCAGCCGAAAATAAGTTTTTTCGAAAGCCGACACCCTGAGGTAACGGGATCATTATAGATTTATGCTGCATCATGATTAATTTTACAACATTACTTAATTTATCTTTTCGAAACGAGAACACATTTCGAAATTTTGGTTGACATTTCATGAGTTAGCATATCTATTGTAATCCTTCTAAACAGCGGCTCCTTCCCAATGCGGTATTCATAGCGCTGTCATGCACATAAAATTTGAGACGAACTCTTGAAACCATTGTTCATGTTGTGGGAATGGCAGAAGATCCGGGTCCGTTTTATAATTAAACTTCACATGGCACGGCCTGCCGCAGAGATTGTTCTTGTTTGTTTTACCGATGGGATTCTCGATAAACATACCCACCAATCCCCACTCTGACTTACTTTTGGCAAAGTCATTCCAACTGAACTGGCTTGGATTCTGAAAATTTGCCACTGTACGTCGACCTAACGTCGACCAATTATGTTATTTTCAGGATAATTTCTAATGCGTACTTAGACTGCAATTAGAAGAGTGAAATGAAAAATGTTGTCGCAGTAGATATGATGTTTTCAGGTCAAATTTCCCCTCAGTACTATCCCGTACTAAGGGCCACGCGCAAGTTGCGCCGGATCCAGTGACTGCTTGCATTATTTTGGTTGCCCAGCCAAAATATGGCCCAACGTGGAAGTGTGGTGGAAGGTCCAATTACAAGCCCACGCCGCGCCATTTGGAATAGGAGCCGATCTCCAGTTGTGGACCAGGGGATGTAGTGGTAGGCCTCGTGCAATTGTTGCCGTGCCGGTCACCCGCGGTATCTCTTGCCTCCGGTCAACTGGACTCCCTTCATGACAGAGGTGGAGAGAGTGCGGTATACACTGCGCAAGTCGACTATCACAAAAAACGAATTTCCGCCGCACCACCGTCTCCGCTTTTGCACTGTTGTAAAGTACATACAGTTCGTGACCGATCTCATGAAATGCTGGCCAATAGTCTGGAGTGCGTTTCCAATTAGGAGGGATTACTTAAATGGGTTTGTTATACTGATTACCATGCAGCATAACCCTATAACATTTCGGACTCGCCGAGATCTCGGCATTTAAATGCACGTCTTTTTGAACTCCAGCAGAAAGTCCACTCTGTAAAAAATAACTACTTAAGTACCATGCATTTTCCTATTAATTTTCGATGGTCTTGTAAATCCATACACATTTTATAGAGAACATGGACAAAAACATGCTTTCTTTTGCTCATTTGGTAGAAAATCACACTGTCTTTATATTTTTTGTCCAAAGAAACTGTACATTTAGGTTTTGAAAGTTTCTCGTTATGAGATTTTTAAGACCGCGCGATGGCCATACATGCAAAACCGAACATATGCGTTTACCAATCCTCCTCATGAAATGTACAACACAGTCCGGTTCCATCGCAAAATTTCATGAACTCTATGTGGTATCTTCTTAAAGGCATAGAGGAATATATGATTTTCCCTACGCGAAAAGCGTGCACCTTGCTGTTGCAATGGTAGATCAGGCTAAAAATAATTCGGGAATTGGGAAACTTTTTAAACCTAAATACACACTTTCTTTGAGCGTAAAATATGCCGACAATGTGATTTCCTTCCAAGTGAGCAGAAGAACGCATATTTTTGTGCATGTTCTCTATAAAATGTATTTGAATTTAAAAGACATTCGAAAATCAATATGAAAATAAATGCTACTTCAGTAGTTATTTTTAACCGAGTTTCGTTTCTGCTGGAGGTCAAAAAGACGTGCATTCAAAAACCGACATCCTGGCAAGTCCGAACTGCTATAGGGTTTTGCTGCATGATAATCAGTATAACAAGCCCATTTAAATAACTTTTCCTAATTGGAAACGCATTCCAGGCTATTGGCAACGATCCCTGATGAACGGGGGAGCCGTAAATATTTATAGGTATGCGGTAGCATGGCGACTGCATCCTATAAATACTGCAGTTCCTTGTGCATGAACCGCCCGAATATGCTTTTATCTCTGCTAATGGGTTCGAGCAGGAATCTGAAACTTCAGGCTAATAAATCTCTTGTCAAAGCGATCGTGCCTTCTTCTTCACGACTGTTTCCTGAGACTCGTCTGTTCGCTTTTATTAGCAGTTACACTGTTGCTGCGTTTTTATGTTGTCCAACTTGAAACTTTAAACAAGTCTTTCTTCGGCATTTCCATTACCATGCTAAAGCTTGGCCTAGGGGATCGTTACATCACAATGATGAGCTTACGAATCCGCCAACAGCGATGTCCGACCTTTAGTTTCTGGGCATCGCACTGGATCTCTCTGTGGGTACTTAAGCAAAAACAGGATGGGCCAGAACCAGGGAGGTAAGGACAGTACCGTGACTCCGGTCATTTGGCGCGGGCGCCGATATGTACCACAAGGCCTAGCTAACACCACGTACGGCTGTCATGCGACGTTGACCTTAGAGGATCTGGTCGCAATCTGTCGGCCACGATTGGGGAAAAGAACCTTTGTTCACCTTACATCTCGACAGTCTTTCCACGGCATTGCTAGGAGCAATTCTATAAAGCAACCTGCCCATAATGAGTGTAGGCGACAATCGGCAGTATCACTGATTCACTCCATTAACCTGCACTGGCGCAGAAAATCTAGCAGGAGACAGAGGTCCACAAGAGAATGCCTTGACGGCTGATGCGAGTTTTAGGGTAATTCCATATTAGTTCGCACGCCTTGGTAAGATTAATTTAGCACTTTTTAGGACAAGCGAATGTCCAGCTAAAGGGCCTGCTCTTATGTTCATACGTCTTATCTGTATCCCCAGCTGTGTTTGACGCCGTTTGCAAAGCCACCGGGCTGCAGCCGGAAACTAAATTCGCTATCTTTTTGACCAGCAGCTTTTGTTCTCTAAAACAGGAATATTGTTCGCACAAAATTTGCAATTCTCTTTCGCAGATGGTCAAGCATGCAACAGCAGTGGGAAGGAATGATGCTAGCTTTTAATCGGTCTACTATTTCAACGAGACCCAACCACACATTCGAGCGAGAAGAAAATCACGTGTGCCACAAATAGCTCAGTTTATAGTTCTCCCATCCCTGGCTTACGAATTAGGTAAATGTCTTCCATTTCTCCCCCCTTCCATATTCTGTGCAAGGACCTGGCCTTTGTAGAGCGGATTCCCGTACAAGGGATCATGCGACCGCACACGAATTCCAGCGCTAGTATCATCAAGTAGAGTGATTGGCCTGCATCTAATTAACAGTGCTGATGAACGTTCGAGAATTAACGTCTCGAACATGGGCGATCAACTGCCACAGTATGCGGACGTTGATAATTAGGACAGGCCTTTGGCGACGAGGCAGCTTCGTTGTCGTTGTCTAGGTTTGACGGGAAATCCAAAAGGTCTGGTGAATTGAATTCTCTTTCCAGCTATCGTCTCTCCATCTTCTCAATTTTTTATTTGTCTGCCAAGATTAAAGACTACGCAAGCATAACAAGCAGTCAAAAACACTGAACCTGACAGCGAAAGAGATGGTTCAGAAAAACTGCAGTCAATGCGATACGAATGTTGTTTGCCTGACGTTTTATGTTCTCACTATAACCCTTCACCAGTGACAGCCGCAGATAAGGGTGACAAAAGCCACAGATAAACATCAATGATACAGCTGCAATAATCAAAGATCTGAATGTGGATGGGACAGTAATAATCACTGAATCTCTTATAATTCGTCACCTAGTCAAGTGGCCGGGTTTGGCTCTTGTGTTTGCGATCCGAGAGTGCTCCTCTTTAGTAATTTTGTATAGGTTGTATCCTGTATCTAGAGGCTTCGTGCCTTAACACAATTCGCTGTCGACTACATAAAGACCCAGGCCTTTTCGCGTTCAACAAAAAGGAGGGTGTAGTCGACCTCTTCCTGCAGAATAACTTCTGCGGTTTGCAAGGGACGAAAACGAAATGAGTCCCAAAGCGGATGAATTTATTAATGTAGATCTAAACCTCTACTCCCAAGGGAATATTCATATTTCCGAGAAGCGAAATGAGGTCACGATTTCCTACCATTCTGATGTGACAAAAAGTCGCTTTTCCATTTTCTGCGCCTAGGCGATTTGTGAACGAAGCTGGAAGGAGCTACAGTAAGTTCACTAACTCAAAAAACATCTGTGATTTCCAAAGTCTTTCGGCAGTAAAAAATATTGTTCTTCAAAAAAGCCAGAGTCTAGCCCATTGATTAAAATTTACTATTGAAAAAATACTGAATTTTCACTAAAAACTAGAATTTCAAAAAATGATATTATTACAATTCGCCTAAATATGGCTAATTATAATGTTACATGGGAAAAAAGGACGCATGAAGTAGAGGAACTAAAGAAAATAGTAACAAATTCAAATGATCAGTTCTTTGTTGGTTGTTTGTTTGCATTTCTCACAGGAAAAAGTCTCTCAGAGATGGAGGTGGTCGGGTTGTCTATAGTGGATTTCTCGGTGTGATTGTCTAGCACAAAGTTAAGCTCTTATTGCAGTGAGGGTTTCTTTTTTGTCAGGCACCAATGTCTTTTGATAAGTGCGAAATGATATGATGTGATATATGTGCTGTTGGCAAGGATACAAATCGACTGCGGGTTGCATTCGGAGACACAGGCTGTCGTCTAAAAATATAGACTACGGTTAAAAGCAGTTCTAGCTTCCTACTTTCTTTAAACGATGAACAGGAACATTATCGTGCAGAATTACGGTATCCAGTAGGTGTCAGTGGATATCGTTGTAATTGCGAGCTTAATTCGCAATGTTGACGAACACATTGCTATTGATGGTGTTCGTAGCCGACCACCAGACTGGTCGCTTTCCGCATTAAATAGCCAATCAAACCGTTTACGGAGACAGTTTTGGAAGAATACTCTTCTAGAGTTCTCTCCAAATATGACCATCTTGTTCGACTTAGTGGGTTTGTAT
Organism: Spirometra erinaceieuropaei; assembly: GCA_902702965.1. Classification (NCBI taxonomy): domain Eukaryota; kingdom Metazoa; phylum Platyhelminthes; class Cestoda; order Diphyllobothriidea; family Diphyllobothriidae; genus Spirometra; species Spirometra erinaceieuropaei. The sequence goes on along the minus strand of CACRXP010000271.1, from coordinate 322,469 downwards.
AATAACAAGAACTTGTCGCAGACGTAAATGCTCTTTCAGAATGAAAGCCGGTAATCAGTCTTTTTCGTGGCAAATAAAAATATACCCTAGCGGGTTTTCCACACAGGAACGGCTTGATCATGGCTTTTTGTCAATGAAATTAAAATTCCTGCATCTTTTTCCTGATAAGATTCATAGAGAGCATCGGCAGATGTACCTGCGGATGGTTATAACGACATATAATCATGCTTTTTGATGTACGACGAATAAAGTCGTCGCCTTGCTAACTTGAGCACCGTTTTGGTCCACCATTCGTATTTCTGTGTACGGATCTATCATTAATTATTCGTCGCAGAGTAAGCTTACCGATACTGAAAATACCTGCTAACTACTCACGCGACACTCCTAGCGCTGCCGACATCCGTATATTTTCGTATTCGAATGCTGAAAGGGATTGTGTGGATATCTTTATCGCACGGCGTGACACAGAAAAGCGACAGCATGTCGATGTACGAACTATGTATTTGTTTACATCCAGGAATTCATGGTGCAGTAAAACAAACCACTACCGAAAACGTTTATTGCTGACATTTATAACAAAAACGTCATCATTTTACAAAACAGAATTTTATAGGCTAAATTTGTCGCCTTTCTCATTAAAACAGTGTAAGTTCTCATACCCACCGTCACCTGTTTTCCCTTACCAAAACTGACGTAGCACAACCTCCTCTTTAGCTAGTAACTTTCAGCGCCAAAGCACAATCAATACACACAAATAACAACACTTAATTTTGAGCATAATTCTTACTTAAATTTGGGTCAAGGGGATTTCATTCTTTGGGCCAGGTTCTATGAATATGAACCAAGGTAAATATTTTTTCATTAAACGATGGCGGAAGTCATTCACTCATCAGGTTGCGTTTTTGAGCTCGAGCTAGAATGCTTTCAGGTGGTTGCATGGCGACAGTAAGTTACCGGGCCCTAGACTGAACCCCAGAACAAAACGGAATGGCATGTCATCGAAAAATTTTGATATCCCTCACCACAACCAACAGGACAATTGGGTAGAGTGTGGGCACCCTAACGGTCAATAACCAAAGAACCCGCGTTTGAAGCACAGGTCATTTAGGCCCAAACTTGAGCATGGCTGGCTGAAGACGGTTAATACGCCAGAAGGGTCTATCCCTCGTGGCCTTTGTTGGTACAGTCTAATGTAAAGCAGAGCAGTGCGAATACTGCGGCAATATGTTAAATCTCAGTTTTCGGGTTGTTGTCCTGGCAACTGTCGGAAATCATACAAACTGGTATAACAGACCGCTGATGCGCCGATGTACAGACAGAAGCTATTACGCAAGTCATGCCAGGTTTTGCCGGGTGATTTTGTGTAAAATTGTGATTAAATGGAACTGGTCGACAAAAGTATCGGGACTACAATTAATAGATGGCCTACTGGGGTAAAATGTCCACCTACTATGGTATCATATATAGAGTTGCGTGCTATCTCTGTCATGCTTCGCTGCCCAAGATTGGGTGATGACTGCACCCAAAACAAATGTTGTAAGTACTTCACTTTACTTAAAAATCGTTTTTTAGGTTACAAGAAAGAAACTGCTTCACGCATCAACTTCAGTCGACCGGCATGAAGTTACCTCACAGTAGGTGTGTATAGGACTTCCGGTAAGGTAAGAGCTCCTGTCTATATTTCTTCCCCTCTCTAGGAAATTTAAATGGCAGATGGAGCGGTTAGGCTTTAAACCTCCCTGCTGCTCTCCCACTTCAAAAGATTCATTTACTTCGGTTGCAGGAGACACAGACTTCGTCCGAAATTTCAATCGGACGATCCGATCAAACCCTCATCTTATGTCTTTTTACTGGTGCCTGGTAACTCACCGCGTGCAGTTCTCAGCGTGGGTCAGTGCCTATTTGACTTAATGAACACCTTTCCCACCATGCCACACAATTTGCTGCCCGTATCCGGTATTCGCAAATCCCACCAGGGCTGCCTTCTAGTCCCCATTCACAATTTCCTGTTTTGAAACGACCATCTGTAGTGGGCCTAGTCGGAAACGGACCAGTAATAGATTTGTGATTGAGGGACAGAGGATGGATTATCCTCGAATCGCACTGGACGACCGGATTTTATGACTGCAGCCATCGGAGAGGAGACAGACAGTGACATCCGTTATATTGCCTCTTATTGCTCCAAAACTGGCGTAGATGACTGACAATCGAGCGGAAATGCGCGACGTTTCCTCTCCTGGTAGGACTAACAGTCATCACGTCGTGTAGTTCCTCAATAACAACAGGAAACACCTCCTTCGTTATGAGGGCCATTCAGTCTGGCCTGCATCGTTCTTCTCCTCGTATTCTCCCTCGGAGTCATTTACGGGAGTGCTGTTAGTTCCGGTGTAAAGAGCTCCTCAATCGGTCTTTACGTGCCTCCCTTATTCCAGGTAGGGCAAATTGACGGAATGTTTTCATCATGCCCTCATCATGACAGAAGAGTCGCCACGAAGAAGAAGATGCAATCATTAGAAGAATAAGTTTTTTTGGCCCGACGTTTCAGATGCTCGCTCGGACGCATCATCAGAGGCAATCGCAGAAAAGTAAGGTGAAGGGTCAAAGAGTGCAGTATTTATCGTACGGAGCTGCCATGCGACCACATACCTACTAAGACCGTCCTTACCGTCGATGTCCACCGTTTGCTTCACAGCATGCTGAAGCAGGGACGGTGACTCGTGCGTGAATTACTTTATAGTGATTGTAGACTTGCGCAGCACGTACCGCACACTCATCTCCTCCTCCCATCACCTGGAACCGGTGTCAAGACAGAGTCCAGGAGATCGGAGACGGGTGAGGGCCCAGATGGATGGCACGGTCGAGCCAGCACCTTGGAGTTCTGCTCCACACCCCCTGCTACACACGGCAGATGACCAGGCTTATGCATAACAATAAAAGTGTAAGGGAGCGGTGGGGGATCACCGTTTAAGCGACGTCTGCCAGCAACCGGGTTTGCCACCGAATCCCGAAATTGTGGCCTGCCAAAATTTGATATGACCCCCGGTATCGGTTCAGCACGTTTACTACGGGGTCCGTTTGAAAGGCATACATACCTACTATAATAAGCAGTTCTCGTGCTCACCGATGGGGGTCGTACTTAATGTGATTATGGGTCGTCAGTCCCCGACCGAGTCGATAATTGTCTCGATCTCATCATCCGTGGCGGAAGTTGACATGATAATAATTTGACATTTTGGCTCACTGCTACCTAGGATTTTTGCTCGCCCGCGCCCTACCCATGTGATCGACTCCCCTGTCCAGGAAGAATCTCTGCAAAGAATATATTCGTCACATTCGTCCCCCTCATCGGTCGCGGTTCGTGAGTCTAAGCCATTGCCCTACAGATTTGACTTGTTATATTCGGACTTGGGGTTTTTCTCCTTCTGACTCCATCATCTCACACCAACACACCTAACTGCGGCTGGAGCAAATCTAGAACAAACTGCACCTGTGAGATTCACGTGTTTGGGCACCTTCCCTGGGCATCGTTTTCCGCGTCAACCACCGGCTATTGGCGCCACCGTGAAATGCGTCGCACGTTTGAACGACCTCGGCATACCGACTTTTCCATGACAGTTAATATTCTCGATCGCAGCTGACAAGGCAAAGAGTTCGTCGCTAAGTAAAGAAGCAATTGAAAATAACGGCTAATGAGCAGAGTTTCCAGAAATATACAGACAACGTTTAGAATGCGAAGACAGCGAAGGAGAAAAAAAGCCGATCGTCTGAAGACAAACTTCTTAGGCATTTTATTTAAAATTATGGTCGCTTTTTGCGCAAAACGCTTTGCTATCGGGGAGCTGGCCAAGCCTTCCGAAACGCCAGCCACTCAATCCCACTCATACGTTGAGTTCATCACATTTCGCAGATAATCGACCAAGATCTCTTACTTTTGGCAACGTAAGCCAGGAAAGCCATTCCACTCCTCCTCATCTTTAGCGGTACACTTACAGGCAAATATGATGGCATCAAGACTGCGTCCCAATTTGCGAAGGGACGCGCACGTCCCATAACCAAATCGAAAAAATGCATTTCCTACTACGGCCGTAATTGTCCCCTTTGAATACCTTGATGAGTTTACACAGTCATACCGGCCACTTAATAACTCATACATCTAGTTTATATAGTATGCTACATTGTAGTTTTTGATATTGAGATTGATATCCACAGTTCACAACCGGCGTTCTAAACACATTCGGACGGTAAAGCGACATGAATGACATCTCGCTCGACTCTACGTTTGCCTCCAGATATCAGTCCGGACTGCAGAACCACCGAACGAATAGGAGATTACAACCACAGGAACTCCCATGCAAATGCCAAAGTGCGGTATCATTATGCCTCACACGTTTCTGAGGCACTTTTTACGGGTATGAATTTAAAAGAGGCACGTAAAGCAGAATTTATTGTGACGAATAAATTTCGTGACGGCTTATCAACTGCAGTCCGTCTCTGCATAACACAGGTAACGAATGGAAGCGCACAAAATTATGAATGTGTACAGAATGTCAGTGAATAAGAGCAAGGTCAAGCTTCAAGGCAATGAATAATCAGATGAAAGACGTTCTCATCAGCACCATATAGGAAAGAGGGAGACGGAATTTTAACAACAAATCACTGTCACGAGTAACTTGAGGCGTGAAGGTTACCGGGGCAATTGCAGATTGATCACGTGGTCTAACTGCTTGCACAGGTCTGGTTTCTCCCTTCTTACGTAAGCTGATTCCAAGTAACGCCAGGTTCGAGTTGTATGCGCTCGGACAGGTACTCGAACAGCTCTTTTAGGGTCGACAACGTGATCGCTATCTAACAGGCGTTTCTTTATAGACGAACGGGTATTTTGCTTTCCTGTTTGAAAAGCCGATTGGGCAAATGCTCAGCGGCCCTGGTTGCCAACAGCCTTTGCGTTCGCCCAGTATACTTGCATCCGCAAGTGCATGTGAATTCAGACATGCAGTTTGGGATGAAGAGCATTGGCAAGACAACCTTTGGTGGGTTAATCGGAAGGATTTTAGCGGAACAGAAGACAAGTTCTGCTGCGTTGTACGTTCTTTCTGTGGTGCAACGCAAGCGTCGCTTGATTGCGTTTGAGGCGGTGTCACAAGCCTGTTTTCAATTCACACGTTTTTATCCCCGTAGCCGGTTCCTCCGACTGTCTTTTTGCTCACTGATAGTGCTTTGAAGAAGAAGAAGACACGATCGGCGGGACAAAAGCTTTATTAGCCTGACGTTTCGGATTCCTGCTCGAATCCATCATCAGAGACATAAGCAGATAAGGGTGGTTCATGCACATGCGAGCATACAAGTAGGAATCCGAAACGTCAGGCCAATAAAGCTCTTGTCCCGGCGATTGTGTCTTCTTCTTCTTCTTCAAGACTGCTTCCTGTGACTCGTCTCTTCGCTTCTATTGATAGCGCTTTATAACCCAGTTCATACATTCTCCGATTCTCTCCATGACCATGACTGGTCAGAACCGCCACAGCTTGATCCCGTTCTACCATTCACTGCTGCACCGAAGGCACTTGGGCATCACACCGGCCACCCCATTGCACATTTGTGACCACACGACGGGTTTGGCGGTCAAGGATGTGAGATCAACTTAAACCACGTACAATAAGTTCGTTTCGTCTAGTGTCAGATGTCAGGGAGCTGTGAGGACTAGTTTATTCTGTACACAGGGCAGGTTGTTGTAAGTTGGCTGTTTGCCTACAACAGAGATAAGCGTCCGTTCATGGAGAGCGTCAGTCGCGGCGTGTAGTTTACGCGGGGGTGAATGTCTGGTCAGTAGGTGGGGGTGTCTGAGTGCTGGTCATGAGATTGGACGGATTAGGGGGACGCATAATCGCAGGGGCTCACGGGTATCTAGCCCGGTCGTCCGACGCGTGTGAGGTGATGATAGTTTGCGAGGGCAGTCGGGAGTCCCTGCAGCTGGACAGGAGGGGCCCCAGTTCTAGTCGGGGAGGGTGTTCGTGTGTCAGCTGCCTCGCAGCGATTGTCACGGCCATTGACGGAGCCGGAGAAAGGGGGGACTGGAGCAGCTGCTACACGGACGTGTCGTGCATGCAGATTTTTTCATCCGCGACCTAGCCAACACTTTAGATTTCCGCCTTCCAAAGCGTGCGTGCGTGCGTTTGAACCGTAAAACACGTCACGCTGTAGATGCACCGAAAGAACACGCGGGCTAAGTCGGTTTCTGTCAGGCGTTTTCGGGAATGCCCACCCATCCCAAGTGCCAACATTGGATGTAGTGGCAGGCCTATGTGCAGGCTTACGCCGCGCCAATTGGGGGTCCGTTGTACCCCCTAGTTTTCTTGTAGGACAAACTCCTGGTCAGTGCACTTTGTGAACCAGGGAGTGTGGTGGCATGCCTGGATGCGGCTTGTCGTCGTTATTTGCGCCCTCCCCCGCCTCTGTATGGGGTGTCGAAAGATCTGTAAGCGTGTACTTCGCCAGTATCAGCAAACATTGGCCATCGCAGCCTGGAATGCGCTGAAAGTCCCCTGAAACCTAGTTCCCTGCCGCTAAATGAGCTCACGCTCCCGTAGGTGGTGGGCATGGCTGCCTAGTCATCCTCGTCGTTCTGGCTCTTTCTGGGGCGTTGTTGTTGGCGACAAATCCTGGTCGTTTGCTGTTTGGACAAGGGAGTGCAGATTAGAACTCCGAGGTGCTGACTCCACCGTGACATCCAACTGCGCCCACCCCGCCTCCGGTCTTCTTGACTCTCTCTTGACACCGACTCCAGGCGGGAAATGGGGAAAGAGATTGCGGAAGATGATGCGCAAGTCTACGATCACTGTAAACTAATTAACGCGAACGTCACCGTGTCTGCCTCACATTTCATTGGAGCACCCGGTGGACATCGTCGGCAACGACGGTCGGACTGTCGGGGTATCCAGTTTATTTGTCTCCGGCAGGCGGTAACTGCTTCTGACGTAAGTTAACTGGCACTCAACACTTACTGTGTTTCCTGGAAGCTACGCTCTGCATAGCTGCCAAACCCTGGCAATCGGCTCGATCAGCGGGCTAAACTATTGTATCCGAGCATGGGACCGCAGGATGTCTAAGCTGCCCTATTTAAGGACAGTACTGCTTACCGCCTCGAAGAAAGAGCAGCTTGTAAAAGGTATTCCCAGCAAACGAATACTCTGGAGCGGCGTCCATATGCAGAGCAACACGATACAGGAGTCGCCTTTGGTATTCGGAACAACATCGTGAGACGGCCTTCCTGTCTGCCACAGGGAATCAACGACTGGCTGGTGGATCTGCTTATGTCCCTTCGGGGATCCCAGTTCGCCACTACCATCATCAGCGTTCTCGCCAAACCCCTTTCTCCCCCAAATGACTAACTCCGACGACGCGACGAGCATGACCTATGAAGGCCTGCACGCCCTCCTGACGTCTATGCCGAAAGCAGACAAGCTGGTCGTCAGCGTCGGGACAGACTGGGAGATAGTGTTCGGTCTCCTTGTAATCTACAGTTGTAGCGGCAATGGTCCCCCTGCCAATAGAAGCGAAGAGACTAGTCTCAGGAAGCAGTCTTGAAGAAGGACACACGATCGTGGGAATAAGAGCCTTATAAGCATGACGTCTCGGATTCCTCTCGAACCATCATCTTGGACAAAAGCAGATACGGGCGGTTAATTCGCAAGGAGCTGCAGTATTTATAGGACACAGTCGCCATGCTACCGCATACCTATGAATTTTCACGGCTGCCCCCTTCATCAGGGATCGTTGTACTTGGTGCGCTGACTGTTCAATGGCCGACATTCGTGTCGTTAATTGCTGCAATTTTATCACGCGCGTTAGCTGTTGGTGTGATAATTGCTCGAACATCTGATCAACCGACCCTGCCGTTGGGGAAAGTGTTCGCCTCTGCGCTCCCCGCGTGGCTAATTACTCCGCCTAGGCAAAGTTTCAGCATCGATATGGAAGCGAAAGGTCGTTGCACTTTTTGATGAACTGGGGGGGGGCAGTGAATCATGACTCAAGCAGCTCGCGTCTGACGCGGATGTCACCTCTTGCGGCTTATTCGACGAGATCCGTCCACATATTCCATTTCGACGAGGCCAAAATTCTCGCTAAAGGTGACAAACGCGTGAGCCGCGAGCTGCTTGAGTCACGGTTCACTTGCCCCCAGTCCATCAAAAGGTGCAAGAACTTTCCTTCCCACATTCGGTGCTGAGACTTCGCCTAGGCTAAGTAATTAGCCACACGGGAAACGCACAGGTGGAAACTTTCTCCAACGGCAGGGTCGGTTGATCAGATGTTCGAGCAATTATCACATCAACATCCAACGCACGTCATGTAATTGCTGCAATTAACGAAATGAATGTCGGCCATCAAACAGTGAGCACATCAAGTGCAAAGATCGCTGAGGAAGGGAAGGGATGCGCGAATTGTCATAGGTATGCCGTAGCATGGCGGCTTCATCTTATAAATTGCTGCAGCCTCTTGTGCATGAACCGTCCGTATCTGTCATTGTCTGTGAGGATGGGGTTCGAGCGAGAATCCGCAATGTCAGGCTTAAAAAGCTCTTGTCCCCACGATCGTGTGTCTCTGTTTTCAGCAAACCATCGCAAAAAATCGACCTCCTGACCATAATCTTCTGCCTGCCAAAGCGGGAAAAGGCGATCTGGATGCATCCCCGATCGCGGGGCTGACAACAGCTGGACTACTTTCATGCTTGGAGGTAAGGTCGACAGGACGTTGATGACTGGCCCGTTCACCGTCTGGTCAACTTCAAGATGAGGCTCCGACTGTGGCTTTACATTCGAAGCAACATCGTCAGACGCCTTCCCTGTCTGCTACAGGGCATCAACGACTGGCTGATTGGTCTGCATATGTCTCTTCGGGGTCCCGATTTACCATCACCGTCAGCGCCCACACCCACCCTCCCCCCCAATGACCAACTTCAACGACGCAAAGACCATGACCTACAGTGAGTGACCGATCCCATGAAATGTGGGCTGAAATGCGTTTTCGATTAGGAAGGATAACTTGGTCGCGGTTGTAATACTGATTATCTTAAGGCATGCTCTTATAAAATTTCGGACTCGGCAGGAGGTCGGCTCTTGAATGCACTTCCTTTTTATCTCCTGTAGAAAGCGTGCTCGGTAAAAAATGACTGATTACGTAGCGTGCATTTTTCCCATTGATTTTTGATAGTCTTGAAAATTCAAATAAAATTTATAGAAACCATAAACAAAATAGGCTTTCTTTTAGTCAATCAATAGAGAATCACGTCTTCTTTATATTTTATGCTTAAGGAAGGAGTACAGTTAGGTTTTAAAAAGGTTTTCTAATTGCCGAATACTTTGGAGCCTGATCATTCGTTGCATTAGCGCTTAGTGATTTCAGTCTACAAGGTGCATGCGTTCCGCGTAAAGAAAATCATATTTTTTTCTTTGTTATTAAAGAGATATCAAACAGAGTTCATAAAATTTTGCAATAGATGCGGACCATGTTGTACATTTCATGAGGAGCAGTGGCGAACGGCCAGGTACGATGCTATGTGAATGGACATTTCGCGGTCTTAAAGAGTCTCATAATTAGAAACTTTTTGAAAGCCTACTTATACTCCTTTCTTCAGTAAAAATATAAAGAAGACGTGATTCTCTATTGATTGACTAAAAGAAAGCCTATTTTGTTTATGGTTTCTATAAAATATATTTGAATTTCCAAGACCATCGAAAATCAATGGGAAAAATGCATGCTACATATGTAGTCATTTTTTACCGAGCACGCTTTCTACAGGAGATAAAAAAGAAGTGCATTTAAGAGCCGACATCCTGCCGGGTCCGAAATGTTATCAGAGCATGCCTTAAGATAATCAGTATTACAACCGCGACCAAGTTATCCTTCCTAATCGAAAACGCATTTCAGAATTTCAGCCAACATTTCATGAGATCGGTCACTCACTGTAGGAAGGCATGCACGCCCTCCTGACGCCTGGGCCGAAGGCAGAAAATCTGGTCTTCCGCATCGGGGCAGACTGGAGGGCAGTGTTAGGTCCTCTTGTAATCTACGGCTGTAGCGCAAATGGTCTCCTTCCTCTCCAAACCTGCAGAAAAGTCGACTCCTCCTGACCAACACCTGCCTGCCAAAGCGGAAAAAGACGACTAGGATGCAACCCCGATCGGTGGACTGTCAATATCGGGACTACGTCTTTGCTTGGAGATGAGATCGACAGGTCGTCAATGACTCGAATGTTCACCGTCTGATCAACTTCAAGATTAGGCTCCGACTGTAGCTCCACAGGAGGCCACGAGGTACGCGACACCCAAGTGAGTAAAATGCTGTTATGGTGGACTTGCCTGCTCAGTGGTTACAGCTCATCAATCCGTTAGACCAGCACCAAGGAGTTCGGGAGTTCGATGGTGTCAACTAGGGATTGCTATTTTATCGACTGCTTTGGACGTCCTCCGTTCCCCACGTCGCCAACATGAGGATTAGTTTGGCGTCAACGACCGAAACACATCAGACAGCTGACCGCTGAAAAGCTCTGGGTCCAAAAAGCCTACATAAATCATTAGACCGCCATAAAGAGGGCGGCCTTATTTCGCTATCGTCGCTCTGTGCAGCACCGAGTGAGAGAGATGCAGGACACACCGGTGAGGTAGATGCTGTGCAAGTCTTCACTCACTGTAATGGAAATCCGACACAATTTACCGTGCCTACTCTCACCCTGCTGCAGTGCACGCGGTGGACATCGTCGGCTCTTAAGTTCAAACTGCTATGTGGGTGTGCGTATATGGAGACCGTGCGCGAATTGAGTTGAGTGGGTCGAAGGAATTTTGCGTAGGTTAATAGCGCAATAAACCCGCCTAATGTACACGACAAATCTTGGCGTTTTAACTGTCCGTGCACAGCGTTGAATTTATGACCTTTAGCGTAAAGTAAGGGAAAAGGAACCAATGCATGCATGCATTGCTGCCTATAAGTGTTTAAAGTGTTTCTGGTATCGCGCACCAAATGCTGTTATCCTGGCGGGGTGTCCAGAGGAAATTAACTGTTCATTATCTTGTCTAGTTCGACGACAGTCAACTTAATTGCTTAAAATGAGTAGGGTGATTGTTCTGCATGCGGATACCCGAACACGCAGACGCAGCAGTAGCGGAATGAATGACGTCAATTCACAGGTCTCACATGGCTAAGGCTCACATGGGCGGTGAACTCATTAGTCCTGATTATCCGGTCTTCATTCTAGTAACGAGCACAATGACCTCCAGCCATGGTCTGTGCGAGGACATGACCTACGCAGAGTAACTGGTCACGAGCTTAACAATCGTTGAGTATGTGTGTCTATGGAAAATAAAGAGTTTGGATGATCATATTATGGCAATAACCGACGAAAGGCTGCAAAAAACTAGAAACCATGAGGGGTTAGCTTTCGATTGTAAGGTTTTTTCTAGGTGTCTTGCTCGAGCATCCGTTGTTTAACCGTTCGCTATACTCATATAGCAAAGAAAGCACGGTTGTCACTCAAGTCTCTGTTGACAAAAACATCGGTTTTTGAATAACTTCTTTTCCAAAAAACCGCGATTTCCTATGCAACTGCACTTAAGATGCAGTATTTAATTTACCACCAGTTGGAATAATATAAAATGTTCTTATTTAACAATAAAGAGCAAACAGGCATCCCAGGCCTCCTATAACCTGTCACCGAATTAGAGCAACACCCAACAACGGTAACATCGTTGACCATGCATCATCTACTGAGCAAATCGTCCTAGCCGTCGGTGTTCAAATTAGTTGGGAAATCTCGCCTTAGGGCACGATCGTGTTTCAACTGTCTGCATTACTCAAATGCAGCAGACCATGGAGGGCAACGATCGAGTTTCAGGTGCATGTACGGGGAAGAATGGAAGAAGGCTCATTGCGCATTTTCTAATTTCTCGAAATCTTAGAGGAGTCTGTCACCAGAGATGACGGCAGCAAGAGAAAAAGCGATGGTCATTGGGTAGCAGTCATCGACCAGTGCCGCAGGTTCGCAATTGATTCTGCAGGACTCTGCACGCGGGCGGCAGATTGATACGGTGATTGATTAAGTTGTCATCAGATTTGCAGGCTCAATCAACTCTAGGTTTGTGTTGCCTCCGGCGAAAGCAATTAACTTAAAGGTTGTAAAGTTGAACGCCTGACCAAATTTGAATAGCTCGGCAGCCATTTATGATAAGTCGTCACTTAGTCACAAAGGCACATTGCCCGCTTTTTCGGTTTAATAATTTTTCATTTGCTCAGTTTATTGCCTGGAACACTACACGCGATTGTGCGATCATTCGTCTTCAGCGATCGCTTTGTACGTGTATCTAGGGGCTATTAGGAACATTTCACCGATAGCATAAGATTATGCGACTGTCAACGAAATTTGTCGGACTTGAGAAGCCCAGTGCATCACGTTCATCCTTTGAAAATACTTCTCTTGGTCAATGAGCCATGCGGCCTGAAGATACTTGAATTCCGACGAAACGTTTCTTCCCGTCATTTTTCGCGGTCCTGTCTACAGGCACAAGATTAGTTGCCTTAAATGAGGTTTCACGCCGTAACACGTGTCCTAAAAGTGGATTTTTTCGGGTACTTTGGTCGTAAGAAAAAGGTCACAAACAGAGGCACCTTTGAGAAAACCAGATATTTTATAGAGGTTTAAAAACCATATTTGCAAGTTGGCGGGATCCCATGTCTAAAAACACGGTAATAGTGCGCGTACACGCAGTCCAATGTATAAACATGCCGATATTGTCTAGCAGTTTGCAAATGCGTTGTAAATCCCAAGTCGATTGACTACCATTTTTTGGAATTTTAAATTTTGAACTTACGGGGAGACTCGTTTTGTGCGGTCTGGTTTATGCCTAGATAAAATTTAATAGCGGAACAAACTGAACACTGATATATGTGAATAGCATATACATATCCATGATTCTTTGTATTTCGTGCCGCTAAAGGGAAGCTAACGTTGTCAAGCATAGAAAGAATGGCTGTTATAAAATGCGAAAAATCAGTTATTCCGTTCGCGGCAAATGCATTAGCAGTACCTTCCTGAAAAATACAAAACGGCTGAGAGTGTCAATTTTATTTTTGACAAATTACCTGGACAACGGACGTCATGGCGCAGTACTGACGCACGTTTTAAGTATTATATCTATTAAGGAAAGTTACTTTATTGATCAAAAGCATATTTGCCGTTAAATTTGTTTGTAGGCATTCATTTTTTGACACTGACCTTTCCTTTTAGACTGTTTCTTCAAATGTGTCCCAGGCGCACATTTACACGAATGGGAATACCGATGTACTCAATAATTTGGCAAGCACCTTTCGGTTCTTCTACACTTAGTACACAGAGCCTACCTGTATGTACAACCAAACGAAACTACTGATAATCGTTAATTTGTTACCGAAATTTCAAGGGCACACCGAAACTAAACGGACTTCATCGAAATCGAAGACGGTAAGTCAATTTGACGGGAGGATATTTTACTAAATATGCACAAAAAATATTCTTGGCATTTCGTCTACAAATTGCAAAGAATCGCAGAAGTCACTGACCAGTCTGCCAGCTCTTGACTTTATCTAAGTTTATAATATTAATTACCATACAAAATTATCCCAAAATATTTCTGCTAGTTATGGATGGTCGACTTTTTAAAAAAACTTCCTTCCGGTCACCTGCGAAAACACCATTTTGTAAAAAATGACCAATTATGCACTAAGTTTTTTTCTTATGAATTTCTTATGCCGCCACAAATTCAAGCATAGTTAACAAAAAATACGCATAAAACAATCACTCTTTTACTCCTCCGGTAGGAAATTGCGCTTTACAATTTTTTACGTAAGAAAAGGAGATAATTTGGTTCAAAAAACTTTCTAATCCCTTAATAATTTTGAACCCAACCACCCGTACCAACTTGCATTCCGAGTTTCCAAACTACGAGCTGGATACTTTTCGTGTGCGATAATTCATGAATTTTTATACGTGATTACGAAGGGGTTGTCCGGTGTTCATAAAATTTGACTGTGGATCTGGGTCATTGTAAACTGTATAAACAACATTAACGAATGCAATGACACAATGTTTTATGAGCGGCCATTTCACGGTCTTAAAAATCCCTTAATGAGAAACCTTTTTAAAACCCAATTCTACCCTCCGTTTAAATATAAAATTTAAAGAAGACACTATTATCCAACAAATAGGCAAAAGAAGGAACACAGTTTTACATGTTTTCTATAAAATATATTTGGATTTATTAGGTCACAGAAAATAAATAATCAACAATCAAGCTAATTAGGGCTCAATTTGCCTCGTCCAATCTGTATATCTTTTGGTGCAGACAAAAAATCTTGATGACATTCACAAGTGAGGCGACAGGGCCCGAGATCAAAGGGGACAGGAAACTGCACAGTTTGACCTTTTGCCAAGATTTCACTGATACTCCGAAGCAGCGACGAAATTAGACCTCCTAAGCGACATATTGCAAAAGATCATAGTACCGCCAAAGGCAGTCGAATGAACTTTACAGAGCCTAATTTTTGCCGACGGCCGGAAAGCATTTCGTTTCATAGCCGGCAACCCGATGTGGCTGAAATATCTTAGAATTATGCTGCACAGTCATTGATACCATAACCACAATCAAGTAGTTTTTTAAAGTCGAAAACGCATTTCAAACTTTTGGTTAGCATTTCACGAAATAGCACCTCTACGTCGATGCTGATCGATGAGACCACGAAACATCCGTAGATGAGACTGTCTATCCTGATAGATTCAAGCAAAAATTCTTAAGTCTAAGGGAAAACGGATGGTGCTGAAGAACGCATCTACTTTTCTACGCGCTGAAGTTAAGCGGTAGGCGGGCTAATTCATTAAATGCGCGGTCAAAATTTGCGTAAGAACTATGCAAAACAGTACTTGTTCTTCCTGATGTTTCCTGAAATACTTTGAGGTACAAGAACCATTTCAGTTCAGTTTTATAAAGGGGAAATTGGCCAGATTTACACAAAATCCGAACTCTCCTGATATCCGGATAATTTCCTACGCTGGTGACTTTCACAGATCAAAACTTCATGTCTAGTACGCAGTAAATTCGTTCTGCGTAAGGAACATTCGAATTTGCATTGTTTTAAATAAATAGGGGCGCGACAGGCTTACAAAATCTCGTTTTCTAGATTTGTGGTGTTTCTCATCATAAAACACAGTAATAAGTGTGCCTGGAGGTAGATTATTTCGCTGTACTGGGCACATAAAAATACCCACTTGGTACCGAAGACATGTCACGCCGTGCATTTAAGATGTGCAGACATTCTTTTTCAGCAGCCGACTGTAAAGGAATGCAAAATCAATAGCGGAAGGATTGTCGCACGAGTCTTTACCAAGCAGTTTCAGTATTCGTATGGTCAATTTGTGGCGAATATTTAAGGATAAAAACGATCCCAGAAATAAGCAGGGTAGGGCAACAGGGTGCGCAAGTAGACAAGTCGGTAGTAAAGTAAAAGATATAATTATATACCCATTACAGGTATCCTCACAGAACATCTGCCGAGGAACATAATTGGAAAATGGACGCACAACTTAAAAATTCATCAACAAAATGCTCTGATCAAGCTGATTTTAGGTAACAATAAATTTCGCGAACTTTTTTTACCGGGTAAGACATATATTGATTATAGGCCCTAATTCTGTAAGAGCATACATTTTTTGAGACAAGCCAACGAAGTCGACCCAGATGGTCATATGTGGAAAGAACTTTCCATAAGGTCACACTGCGCCCAAGGCAGCCTTTAAGAACTGTCGATGGTTATTGGTATGGACGACGTTTAAATTCGGGGGGCCACCAGTCTGGCGGTCGACTACAAACACTGTTAAGGGCAAGGTGTTTGCCAGCATTGTGAATGATGTTTTCGCCTACAACGACATGCACCAACGCCTACGGAATACCGTAGTTCACACGATAATGCTCCTCTCCGTCGTTTTAAAGAGGTTTGCATTTAATATCCCCTTTAGCCGTAATGTGATTGTTTAGACGACAACCAGTCTCTCTTCATGTATCCCCCGGTTGATTTTTATCCCGAACAGCAGTCCGAATCCACAATACTTTCAAAAATCGTCTTTTACCCCTTCTAAGACATTGAGACAAAGAAAAAAGAAGCGTCCAGTGCAAGAAAAGCTTGATTGTATGCTAGATAATTGCATTGGCCAACACACTATTGACAACCTAACCACCTCTATGTTTGAGAGATTTCTCCTATTAAATACGCAAGTGGATAATCAACAAACAACTGATCTTTTGTAATTGTTACCATTTTTTCTTGTATTTTCCCCGTTTCATGCGTCCCTTTTCCCCATGCGCCCTTAGAGTCAGCTCTTTTTAAGCGATTCGTAATAGAATCCCTCAGAGGTGTTTTGACAGACCTCAACTAATGCACTTTGACCCAACTCTGAATTACGTGAGCCTGGTAGTTATCCGGTGGATTCTAGATGAATAACCTAGGAAATCCTGCTTGGGCAGTCAGTTTACTGTATCAGATTTGGTGGATTCCGGACGTTGCAGTAAGCTGGGCAGGTAAACGTGACCCACATTTGATTAAATTCGCGTCGTCCGGTGGGTCATCGTAACTCAAATGGTTAGAGCGTTGGCTGTACGAAAGGCTTTCCTTGCTGTCCTGGGTTCAAATCCCACCAAGGTACCGAGTTGTTCACTAATGGGTCAAGGTGAATAAAATAATTCTTAAAAAACTCAAGTTTGAACGGACAATTCATTATTTTTACGTTAGTAAATGTTAATTTGAAAATTCATCTACGCCTTCTTTTACAACTAAGTCAATTTTGTTTATAGCTATAAGGATTTGGAGAACGCGAAATAAGCGGATTTTTCGTTGTAGGGATTTTCGTGTGCTGACGCATGATGTTCCATGAGTAAGCACTTTTTCTGTGGCTCCTTCCAGATGCGCATCCAAATTACCAATGAGTGCAAACGGCAAATCACCTGCTTGTGTAAAAGATATGAAAAAGAGATTATTTTGTCACATCAGAATGGGAGGAAATGGTGACCTCATTTTGCCTCTCTGCATACGTTAATATTCCCTTGGGAGTAGAAATTGGGATTTACATTAATAAATGCATCTGCGTTGGGACGCATTTCGTTTTCGTCCCTTGCAAACCGTCGAAATTATTCTGCAGGGAGAGGTCGACGTCTCCATCCCTTTTAGTTGAACGCGAAAAAGCCCCGATTGTGTCTAGGCACGAAACCTCATTGTTGGCAACTGACGCTGAGCCGACCGCGACAGAGGTGTCGGTCACCAGTCAGACGGAAGCAGCGGAGGAGACAAAATGTCCAGTATCCCAAAGCTTCATGGTATATTGACCAGGCGAAATATTTATTAAGGTGAATAAGATGACCTGAGGAACCATAAGTCCGAGAGATTACACGGACAGTCTCAAGGCCGTATGTTGGATGCGAGTTGCTCTTTTGGCCTTTCCAGCAAGACTCATGAGTCGATCGTTAAAAGCAAATAAACGCCTATTGGCGTACGAAGTGTCCTAGGTAATGGATCCAACCTTTACAAAATAACTGAAGCGGAATACTCTCGGATCGCACATACGCGAGCGAAACCTGGCAACTTGACTAGATGACGACATATAAAAGATGCAGTGATGATTATTGTTTCATCTGCAATTAGATCTTTGATTATTGCAGCTGTATCAATGGTGTTGACGTGTGGCCTTTGTCATTCTTATCTGTGGCTGTCACTGATGAAGGGCTTGATTGAGAATATAACATTTCAGGCAAACACAATTCGTATCCCAATGATTGCATTTTCGTCTTCACTGTGGCTTTCTTGAACCATCGCGTTTGCTATTAAGGACAGTATTTTCCATTGCTTGTAACCGCTGCTCGATCATCTACATAAGTTTTATTATGAACATACAAATACATTATTGGCGACAGCGTGAGACGATAACTGGATCGAGAATTTAATTCACTAGAAGTTTTGAATTCCCATTTTAACCTGACACAACAGAAGTGGGATGGGCGCACAGGAGACGCACAGCAGGTGTGCTAACTCATGAAATGTCAACCAAAATTCCAAAATGCGTTGTAGACTTAAAAATATTACTTAAGCAGGTTTTTTATACTAAACATCATGCAGCAGAATCCTATGATAACTAAGTTATTTCAGGAAGCCGGCTTTTGAGTGAAATTCTTTCTGACCGCCTGTCGATTACTTAAGTAGTGTACAGTTTTCTCATTGATTTTAGATACCGTTACAAATTTAAATATTTGAGCTATAAGGCTCCGTCGAACGACTCGAGTTTAATGGCATTTAATTCAAAATCTGCCTAAATACCTATGAATTACGTGAGTCTGGTGATCATTTAGTGGATTCTAGGTGCATTTCTTAGGAAATCTGGCTTGGGCAGTCAACTTACTGTATCATATTTGGTGGATTCCAGAGGTTGCAGAAGGTTGGGGGGGGGGGGGGTAAACTTGACCCAAATGTGATTCAACTCGCGTCACTCGGCGGGGCCCCGTAGCTCAAAATTTAAATATATCTCATACAAAGCATGCATAAGAACTCATCACTTTATTCATTTGGTTGAGATCAACGTCTTCGCCTAATTTTATACTTCGAGGAAGAGTACAATTTTGTCTAAATATGTTTTCAAATTATGAGATTTTTTAAGACCTTGAAATGCCCGTTCATAAAACCCATTTTCAGCATTTACCAAGGCTACACGTGAAACTTGCAGTAGGGCTTAGATCAACTGCTAAATCTTATAAACTGCATCTGGTCTCTTCCTAATATCATACGGTATGGTTTTTCGTACAATGAAAATATACAACTTGTAGGTCTTAGACCCTGAATGCAACGGTAACGATATGTTGGGGTCACAATCACTAGGGAATTACAACGGTCGTCCGGCGTCGTCCGGCGGGGCTTCGTTGCTCAGATGTTTAGATCATTGGCTGCAATAAAGCCCTTATCTTTCTGTCGTGGGTTAGAAACCCAACGAGAGGCCGAGTTTTTCACAGTTGGGTAAATATGAATAAGAAAGATATTTCAAAACTGAATTATACTCCTCCAAGTATGAAATTTGAAGAAGGCACTAGTTTTCACCAAATGAGTAAAGAGATGAATTTCGTATGCATGCCATCTATGGGAAATACTTGATTTTGTATTTGTATCAAAAATTTATGAGAAAAATACACACTGCTTAAGTGAGCAGTTCCTACAGTCGGCCACAAAAAATTTCATTAAAAAGCCGGCTTCATGCAGAGGCCGAAGTTTATAGGATTACGCTGCATGATTATCAGTATAACAACGCCACTAAGGTAATCTTTTCGAGTCAAAAGCGCATTTCAGAATTTTCGCTATCATTTCTTGAGTTACGACACCAAGTGTAGTTGCCAAGTGCCATATGTCTATCATAATTAGTGAGACCTATGTATTGTGGTGCCTAGTCGCCCACGTCCGAGTTGTCAATTGTCTGAATTGCACCACCGTTGTTGATTGGAGTTAGGGCCATCACGCAACTATTTTGGTCGACGAGACTGCCGCTAGAAATCGTGGGCGGTCGCAGGGCCCCTGTGTGGGAAGTTGCTTTTCACATGCCAAATGTCGAGAAAGGGGTCAATGAGCTTTTTCGTAAACCTGGGTCCGCGTGAACCGTGAGTTAAGCCATTTGTGACGCGCTATTTTAGCCTCGCATAAATATATGCTTGGGTCTCGCCGAATTAGAGACCAATTAATAGTTGAGGCCATTCCTCACCACTGCGGCTGCATTTTCAACCACTCGCGAATGATAATCCGATATTTCGGGCAAATGACATCATTATCCAGCGGATCGCACTGCCAACTTCCCAACTGCCTCCGTGGACTCGTTTTTTGAGTACACTACACAAAAGAGCAATCATCGAAGCCTTTTAAGCTATGCCAGGACGAGATGCTCCGCCAAACCATCGCTCAGTGTTTCAACGCACAAAAATTTTAAACCGCACAAGTATAGCTTCGCGCACACTTAAAATATCATTATGCCAAGAATCCCAATTGTCTTCTGTTTGGACTGTGAACCCTGAATCGCGAATACAACCTCTAATCTCTGCGCATATAATCCATCGGGAGAAGAAGTGGGCAAACTGCCCATGGATCCAAAACTTTTGAGCTTTTCCAGGCTTCCAAAGCGTTGTTTGACAAACCTGACACGAATGTTTCAGTTGTTTTCAAGCTAGGCTTTACGTGAAAACCGACTGGTTGTTGCTCTTCAGCAGGGCTGGCAAGTGAGATCGGCGGGGCAAAAGTCCAATGACCGTCAGGTTTACAGCCTTAGACCGAGAACTTTTTGAGCGATCAGACTTTCAAGAATGATTTAAAAGCATCTGCCGCAAAATGCATTTCCTCAGAGGAGATGAGAAGGCTAAAGGGCGGCCATTACCAGGCATCTGCGTCATATGCTGACTTAGTGGTTATATTAGCACTATTTGGTATCGAAAGGCAACTAAAGAAACAGAAAAGCCTGGCTATCGGAGCACAGCCGTGGGTGTCATCATCTATCATAACACGCATCTGGTGGTATACAAATGCTGATGATAGGGGGTTATTCTGAAGCGCAAAAAGGCACTGCATTGAACCGGAGAGACGAGTTAAAAGCCAAAGCATTCCTTTGAACCAACTACGAAAATGGGGCTGCCCAAAAACTGCATCAGCCGCCGCCCGCGTACGCGATCATAACGGTAAGAATGGGGGTCACCAACACCTGGGGCAAATCATGCCGTAAATAAAAGCGTGTCCGAGCCTGGGTACTGCGTATCAGCTAGCAGCCACTTAACGCAAAGTAAACGGTCAGCTGTAGCTTATAAGGCAGCATGTTGCAATCTGTCCATATCATGCTGTTGGCCGGAGCGCAGGGAGACTCACCTCACGAAGATGCAAGCCCAAAATGGCCGTTCGAGATTCGACCTCCACCCTGGCGAAGGACTGTACATTTTATTCTAGGAGCCCGTGGATACTAGAGATATTAAGCGTAAAGGCTAGTGAGGACTACATTAATCCTCTTCGAAATTGGGTCAGCGGAATATTTGGTATAATTTGCACCAAGCTTGGCGGACGTAAGTTGAAACACCTACTAAATCGTTCACACGGAAATATCTCAAATCACTTCCTGTGCTAACTCATGATATTTGTGCTTGTCACTGTATAGACCAGAGAGCAGGGCCCCAGCCTGGAAAAGGGCCGTAAAGTCGACAACGGGAGAACTCGAATACTGGCGCGTCCAAGCAAAAAGACGGACAGGAACGGTATGAGATCTTTTAGGGAATGGAGTTAGAAAAATTCCTAGTACTAGTGGCTTCAAGCTTGGCGGGCTTAAGTTTATTTTTCTACTAGTTCTTTAAAATAAAAAAATTGCAGGACCCCAACAGATCTGGTCCAGTCACCTGCCAGAAAGGTTCGCGCTTCCAGCACTATTTATTTTCTTATGAAATTGCTTTCAATGGCCATTCATGTGTGACCTTTTTGTTTTCATCTGGTAGAGATCGTTTCGTTTTAAACGAGTGGTTTGCTTGCTGCATTTAGTCCAGTCTTCTGCATTATTACATTAACCTCGTAATTTAGGTTGCCCGATGTAAATTCGTAGAGTTGGCAAGACCAAATCTTGGCGGGGGCTTCCGTATGTCAAGAACGTTTCGGAAGCTGTCGGCCGCCTCCTCGCACCACTTGGGGTTGGAGTTGCACAGAGACCGGAGGCAACCATCAGGCGTCTGGTAATGAAACCGAAAGACCCGCAGACACGGCTAGAAATGTCTGGAGTCGTTTATCGAATCTAGTGTAGTTGCCGACAAAGCAACTACGTTGGAGAAAACCGGAAGACAGCTCCGAACGAGAATGGCTTAACACGCTGCGGCGGTACGGAGAAATGACGCCAGCTCTCAAGTTGCGGCTCCTTCGCCCAGATGCGGCCACACATTCAAATTCGACGAGGCCGAAATTCTCGCAAGAGGTGACAGCCGCGTGAGCCGGGAGCTACTTGAATCATGGTTTACTGGCCCCTAGTCCATTAACAAGTGCAATGAACTTCCCCTTCCATACTTTGTACTGAGACTTCGTCTAGGCGGAGTAATTGGCCATGCGGAGAACGCACAGGTGAACACTTCTCCCAACACCAAGATCGATGCGTCAGATGGTGGAGCAATCATCACACCAACATCCAACGCACGTGATGAAATTGCAGCAATTAACGACACGAGCGTCGTCGTGAATAGGATTATTTCACTTATTGCCCTATCCTTTACATTGTATTGGAGGATTATGACATTTTTTCCAAAATAGGCGGCAATCTGTCAAAGACCTCGGCAGATTAAAACAACAGACTGTGATTGAATTTTTTATCTAGAATATCAATAGTCTATCGAATCTGTTCAATCGAAGTCAACATTAGGCTTTCCAAGGCGTAGTGGCCTTCGCAGTTACTAATTTTGGACGCCTGCTTCATTTAAAGATATAAAATGTCATTACGGCTATTTTACTCTCTTGATCCGTATTTTATCCAGTTTCTCTGTCGGCAGTTTCTGGCTTATCCGCAAACAACGCTTGCTTCTCCCACTTTGGTTAACATCTTAGAAATTTCGTGGAGAAAGGGTTAAATCGCTAAGCCGTATTTGTATTTCAAAGCATTACAGTTTACTGAGGAAAACAATCAAATGGCTGAATTAAAATTCTACAGTATCTTGCTGTAAAATCTAGACTTGAGTAGGACGAAAACTAATAACACGTTGAATAGACTTTACCGTTATAATGCTTAAGATGTTGACTCTGATCGCTTACGACACTTCGACGTTTGCCCCTTCAAGGAATTCACTCAAAACGGAGAAACAAGGCATTTTTCGAAAGTAAATGACCTTTATCTGAAGTATCTTAAAATAGAAGCTCTTGATTTTTTCAGACATAATCAGTAATGTACAATAGTTTCTCCACTTGTGCCTTTATTTGGTGCTGACATCAGCTGGTAAGTGCAGAACAGAGTCTACCGTTGTGAGTTCGGTCGGATTATTCCTGGCTCGCGGGTCGGGGCGGCTGACCTCTAGAGAGTTCCTGGTATTAGAAGCTGTACTCGTTATTTTGGCTGGCATCGACTTTAGGTTGAGAAGGGAACAGACACGATTTCCGCCAATTACCTGGCGTGTCACCTGACGGAAGGTCGGATTCGAGGCCATGTAGACGAAGACGTTGAAGGTGGAGTCCAGGTAGATGAGCAGATTTGCAATGACGGAGAGGTAGACATCATGCAGAGGGAAGTTTTGTTTTAAATAGGCATTGAGAATCTTCGAGAAAAAAGCCGGCGTCTCCAGTACAAAGAAGGTAAAACAGAGGGCAAGAATGAGTTTATCGCCGGAGGGCTGGGATCGTTCCACCGGCCTTGCCGGCATACAACGACTCGCTTTCGCTTCATCCGAGGTTTTCTTCAGAGTGAGGGAAACCTGTCTGTACAGTGCTGACTGGTTTTGTCGACGGTATTGACGTCGCAGTGAAATCTGTCGTACCACAAAAAAACTCAACACGCAGACGCAAATTACCGGACCACCGGACTGCACAACGAATGTGATTATACCGATAAAGACCATCTGATACACTGGACTGGCCGCCAGAAGGTAGTCCTCATGGTAGATTTGAGCGTTCGGGTAACAGAAGAAGGTGCGTGTTTCAAAGACTCGGGGCAGAGCAATCAGGAAGGCCGCCACCAGAACACTGCTCATTATAACGCGGATGGAGACTCGGGAAAAGGCGGACACGCGACCAATGCTGCGACAAACAGAATCGTAACGGTAGGCTGCCAGCAGCACGACAGACCAGTTGCGGGCAATTTGGAAAGCAAATAGGGTACCACTGAGGAGGGGATGAAAGGCCAGTAACAAAACGCCAACCCGTCGTTGTGTGGAAATGCTGAAAACGGTCTCCAGCCATTCCTTGCCGCCGTAGCCCGAAACGTAGCTTTCAAGCAGGCCGTGCGATAGAGTATGCAATAACAGACAGAGCCCGAAGCAGGTTTCGAAAATGGACAAGCTCTTGAGAATGCAACTCATTGTGCTGTTCCGCCAAACTCGATGCGTAAAAATCCTCAGAGAGAATCCATTTAGAATGACGTTAAGGGGAGAGAGGATCAGGGTGATGTATGTGTAAACATCGTAGATGGCCTTGTAAGGGTTCATTGGCAGGGTTTCATTTTGACAATTTCCGTAGGTGATATCAAAGAGCAGGTAGCTCGCTTGGTTGCTTGAGTTATTCATTCTAAAACACAACATACTTCGTAAGGCAGAACATCTTAAACTCAAAACTTGGCAGATAATGAAAAAGAAGCAGGAAATGTAGCTTAGATTTTGCTGAACTCCAGTCTTTTCTTACGACCACATTCATTGAAGTAAATGCGTAAATGTTAGTGAATATTCATTAACTGTGTGAGTACGTATTACGGCTTTGTCATCACGGCTGCGGCCACTAAATAGGAAGTTAACTGTTTGTTCGCACCCTTTAGTTGTTTAAAGGTCCGACGTCCTGGTCGGAATTAATGACCATAAAAGATGTCAAAAGAATTGCATGGGACCAGTTCTCTAGTGATTTCAGCTAGTAGTCTTCAAAAAGCCCCAACTTTATTCACATTTCGGTTGGCTTCAATTATTACACAGTAAACTGAAGAATGCTCCCGGTTGGAACCTCTTAACGCAGAATGTCAGCGTGATGACTGTACTCAAGTCTTGCTCTTTCTGTCATGGGTACGAATCCTATTTCGGCCAAAAGGTTTTCAAAAATGAGTCGCTATAATTATTTACATTTGCAGAAGACAGCAATATGTCCTGCAACCATACAATAGGCCGATAGGAAACTTTACAGAATGGGTGTTCTAAAACGCGAAATTTAATAAATGCCGACCCATTTTCGGGTTTTCGGTTGCACAGAATCTTTCTTCCGATCTTCATTGCGAATATGCGTGTTTAAGCTCGGGTACATCTGATAAATTAATGTAGTTTGCCTGTCGTAACGCACGAGTCAAACAGTTGTTGACGATGCAGAAGAAAGCCCAATGTTTTAAGATACAACTGGCCTAGGTATTCTTTGGTTTTCGAGTATACGGAATCAATGAGACGTCGGACGCTTCCACAAGTCACGATGTCTATACCTGTAATCGCGCGCAGTTATGCGAAACTGCACGCAAAGTCGGCAGAAACATACGCCACGAGAGGCACTACAAATACGTGTATACCCATGTATTTTGACAACGTTTTATTGCCTAAATGGCTGCTGATATAACAGAAGAATTTACTAAATTCTGCTGCAAGTTGGCGTTGGAGTGAGAATGAAAAACAAGGACTGTGATATCGCGTCAACTCCGAGTCTCAGATATGGGCTTTTCCCAGACCATGCATTAGCCATGGCCGAAGCCTGTTTTGAGCACACCGATAAAGATGAAAGTACATCGGTACATCAATCAAAATGCCGGAATTCACTATCTTTAGCCCTCTGAAATGTGATCATCGGTCACATCTTAGCCCAATAGAGCGGTTGCTCGAATCCTATATGTTTCGGAGTTTCTCAACATACACATAATGCTTATGATACCTATTCATCGATCTCTGTTTCAAAAATTTGCAAATTCCAAAAATTTGACGTTCACTAGCAATAACCTTCCGGCATATTTATACCACTACTTGCATTTTACGTATATTAGAAAAACGCTACTTTGCATCGACGAGTAGCTTCGTGTATGTCTGATTGAAAATAAGTAAGGACGACAGTGACAATTCAGAATCGGTTTAAACATGTAGTGCGTTAGAGGCTTGTTCGTAAATAATTTTTTAAAATTTTTTTTGACCAAATGACGGTCCTCCAAATTTCCCAAACCCATTTGAATGGATGTAGGCCTATACCTAGTAGTTGGATATATCTGATTTGGCCGAACGGTTGGTTTATCTCCCCGGATTGCTTCGGATCCGGATTTACTTATGATCTAATGATTCTGAGGAATAAGCCAAAAGTGGCCATTGAAACGTCTTCGATGACGTGCGATTGTATCGCTAGGGCATTCGAATTGAGTTCCGAGTCAAGCTGAAGATGGTAATACAGTTTCATGCAATCAGGGTTCATAAGTAAATGTCAAACATATTTCTGTATTATGTATAATCCCACACTTGCATAACTGCCATACATTGGTAGGCGTCATAAAAGTCGAGTTAACAATATGCATATTGGTGAAAAATCCTTTCACAGTTTGCCTACGTGAGACCTTTTATGTCGTTAAGGATTTTATGTCACTTTGCTACTCAAATGAACTAGGTTTTTATTGTTTGATAAGGTAAAAATACGCAATACACTATAGAAAAGGTGGACCATCGAAATAATCATTCAAATTTTCAAACATAAGGCCCCGAGCAAGCTTGAATGCAAACAAAACCTGATAGGTACTGGCCACTTTACGCGGACGTTATTTTTTCTTACTGTCGCCAATACACTAATTGTGTTCTTTTTTATGGACATTTGTCTTCCGTATTTGAGGATGACGTTCATTTCCAGGGTTGAATTTAATCTTATATTTACGAACTGCGATTTTGCCCAAGTAAGCTACCCTCTAGAAGTGTGTAATGCTGCCGTCTTTCTAAAGCCAAGGCAAGCTGGTTAATCAGCATACTCCATGAGGCTGCCTAAAGGCTGTTAATGAAATCTAAATTAAGTGGGATACAGCTTAGAATGCTGTTCATGTGCACACTATAGCATAGAATTACAAAGTGGAAATCTGTTTTATAGGAAACATTTGTTTGTGAAAAATGCAAACACATTCCTTGGAGATCAACTCTATAAACTGCGGTGTTGTCCGCTCTGTGTCAACAAACAGGTAAAAAAAATGATCGTACAAAGATAATCAAGATCTTATGCAAGATGATGGTTAAAAAAGCTCACATATCGTCAGCGGTCAAGCTTTCATCTATTTAATTCTCCATCATGAAGGTAAAGGTGTGAGAAGGTATTTATATATTTATGTAGCAAACATCCATTCAAAAATAAGGAATTATTCCCATTGGCAAATGAGACACGCAACTACCGGCCAATCAGATGCGGATGAAAACTGACGATCCACCATACAAATGCCGCAGTGACTCGGCTTCAACCTTCCTACAGTGATGAGTTACTGCACGAAAGTGAAACTTCATGCAGATTATCCTAAAAGTGGCAGTGATAGACACTAGTATGTTTTCCTTTGAACGGCCAGATGTGATTTTCGGCTAATCAAAGCTAAACCCTGTGCATCCATTGTTCCGTGCTTAATTGCAGCGTGGCTGGCAGTTTTTACCAAAATATGAACAAAATCATTGCAGTTTTGCAATAATTGACGAGTTTTGTTAGGGTTTAATGTTCGATGTCCATGTATCTAAAACTGCGAACCAAAATCCAGTCTGTGATAACTTGCTGCGCAGAATGAGGGTTCAGTCAGTCATTGTTCGCAACATCACGCAACCTCTTCCTGCCTACGTTTATATGAAAATCAAAATTCCAATACCTTGGTATGATGCGTCACATCCATTTTATTCTCGTATTAACGGTGTTAATGCATTAAAAGTTGCAAATTCAGGCTGAGCTCTGTAAGACGAGTTCAAATGTTGTACGTGAATTTCAAATTTAGTAACTAGATTTTAATTTTGATAATTCACCTTTTGTATTGTATTGTATTTGTATTTCAGTCTTCAATATGGAATCTTTACAACGGGCGCAGAATAAATACTGGTAAATGAGAACGTGAATACGAATGCGATAAAATGACCTAAATAATACTGTCTTGATAACAAATACTTTTTAAAATGGCTAAACATGTTTTTGCAGATTTTGAATAATTCATATTGACCCAAGCGCGAGAAACTGGGCGTCTCGGCGGGATTCGAACCCACGCGGTAAGGGGAAGGCTTTGGTACATCCAACGCTCTAACCACTTGAGATACGAGAACCCGCAGAACGACGCGAGTTTGATCACATTTAGGTCAAGTTACCCGCTTAACCTATTGCAATGTCTGGAATCCACCACACTTGATACAGTAAGTTTACTGCCCAAGTAGGATTTCCTAAGTAACTCACCTATAATCCACCAGATGACTATCAGGCTTACCAAATTCATAGATGTTTTGGCAGATTTTCAGTAATTCGTATTGACCAGTTGTGAAAAACTCGGCGCCTCGGTGGGATTCGGGCCCACGCGGTAAGGGGAAGGCTTTAGTACAGCCAACGCTCTGACTGCTTGATCTAAGAGGCCCCGCCGGACGACGCGATTCTAGGTGAATTGCCTAGGAAATCCTGTTAAACAGTCAACCTGCATGGGTTCGAATCTCACCGAGGTTTTCGCACTTGGGTTAATATGAATGATAAGGATCCTTAATTTTAACGTCGCTGAGAAGGTAGGCTGTGGTCCTATAACATGCTGCGCTGTAAACACATTTGACTCAAACTGGATTAGACGGGGCTCGCAATGCACTTTTCTTCAGCTGCGCTTAGTCTGCGTAAGCCTCTAACCACTGTCGTAAATGCGCGTGTTTGCAAGTCACACAGCGTCTGACATTGTCAACATCTGTGCTAGTTGACAAGCTCTGAATGTCGACTAGCGTAAGAAGGAGAAAGGATAGTTTGATCTATCAACGAAGGGTCTATGTTTACAAGCAGTAGGTAAGCTAACTCAGGAAATGTCCGCCGAAATTACGCAATTCGTTTGAGTTCAGAAAAGATTAGTTAAGTAGGGTAGTAAAACTAATCATTCTGTAGCAAAATTCTATAATAATTTTCTTACCCCAAAATGCCGGCTTTCGAACAAACATCATTACTGCCGCATGAAAAAGTACACTATGCAAAAAACGACTACATAATTAGCATGCATTTTACACATTGATTTTCGATGCCTCTAAAAGTTAAACAATATTTAATAGAACTCATGTATAAAAATACTCATTTTTTTGCTCGTTCAGCAGACACTTTCTCCTGCTCCAAATTGTATACTCAAAAGAAGATTATAATCCGCTTTTCAAAACCTTTTCCATTTCCTGAATAATTTTGAACCCGTTCTGCCGTTACACATAAATTCGGTGCTTCCAAATTATGAACCGCATATTTTCCGCGTACGTAAAACCATACATTTCTCTACGGTATTAAGAGAAGACCACAAAGGTTTCATAAAATTTGGCAGTGACTTTGAGCCGTAGTGTTAGCTTTACAAGCCACATTGGTTAATGCAGAGACATGACGTTTTATGAATTGCCATTTCGCGGCATTAAAAAAGCCCACAACTAAAATCCTTTTGAAAACCGAATAATACCCTTTCTTTGGATATAAAATTGGGAGAAGACGTAATTGTATACCGAATGAGTGAAAGAATGGATATTTTAATACGTGCTTTACATGAAATATAGTTGCATTTTTAAGGGCGTCAAAAACAATTTATACACATGCTACTTAAATAGCTATTTTTTGCAGAGTTCATTTTTTGTATGTGGCCGAAAAGAGGTTCGCTCGAAATTCCGCAACCTGAGATAAGTAATTTTTTATAGAATTTTGCTACACAGTGATTAGTTTTACGACCTAATTTAATTAATCTTTTGGAAACGAAAACGCATTTCGGAATTTCGGTTGACATTTCATAAGTTAGCCCACGTATTGTGGATCAGAGCATTCATCACAGCACAAAATCTGACGCGGTTGAATTCACCAAAAGGTACTGCGACGTGTGCCCTAAAAGTTCCGCAAATATTTCCATGTTACACTTGAAAAGTCAAGTTGGTAAACACGAGTTTTAGTTATTTCTTTGTCAGGCCAATACAGTTACATGTAGGAATTAAAATATACAAAATTGATAGTGTCTGTAGGTGTCGCAAGGGCTAGTAAGTCATCAACACTGACCTTTCCCACGCCGCTTGCATGACGCGGTCGGCGAATATTTTGATCTGCAGCGCCAGGAGAGGGATGTAAGAGAGTGTTTTAGTGATATTCGTGGATTGAGAACACGGAGTACCCATCAATGTAATTAGAGATTTAAGGCAGCATCTCGTCATGGTATGAGGTTAGCGTTGAATACGGTAGAGAGGACGCTTGTGTCAGTGTCTTCTGTAACACTAGATTCGCTAGCCATGTCGGCCCTTGCTAGCACTGATTGGCTTAGGCCTTTAGAGAAGCTTTTCAGTGTCGGGTAGAAAATTTGAAATGCTTCCTTGGCATAGACTCAATGATTCGTATAGAAGAAATATGCGAGAATGAGACTGGAAATCGATCAGGTCTCACTTTTGTTCACGTGCTCTCTTTGCCAGGCGTCTCGTTGCTTTAAAAACTGGCCAATGGAGGAGACTGCTTGACCATTATCGACACTCGCAGTCAGACCGCAGTGATCCAATGTCAATGTGAAATCTACGGTTCATGTGACATGCGCGTCGTCCTTATGTGCTACGTGCTATGGGGACCCGATCCCCTGAGGAACAGACCCTTTTGACTTCTCAGGCCCTGTACGTGCGCGCGCCAACCTCTGGTTGTTTAACTTTTGTCCGTTGAATTCGACCTATGCACCCGTTAGCTTACACCGCAACTTCACTGTTAGGAGTAAATCAGTACATGCCTCCTTTAACGTCTCACCATCTTCAGATATCAACGACTATTTCGGAGTAGGTGTTGAAGTTGAATGTGCGTCAGGGAACCATCACACTTTGCTACATCGAGTTATGCGCATTTAAATGTCATAAGAAAAGTTTCGATTCGCCGACCACTTGGTGCGATCCAAATACGTCAGCATATCTCCATGAGGACTTTTTAATTATGAACGATTTTACGTTGGATGAATTATAGCGATTGTCTGTTTATCTGACTAGGAAACCTATCGACACTGGCCGAAGCTGAGTGACTTTTACATTTTTCATTTTTGGAAAATACACTAAATCATGACCTGTTGTCTATCACGATATAAAGGTTTGTGTTTTTAAACTGTATTTTACTTCGATTGTCTTCTGTATACAACATTATTATGTATGTACAGTACGTGACTTATCTCATGAAATCTGATAACGGAATCAGATGAGAGAATTTCTGAACGCGTTTAACTTTGCGAATTTTGTTCACTCACTCACATCATTCAATGAAATGCAGTTTTCTTGTTCTAAAATTGTGTTTACGCAATTATGTCAAGTAAGATATCAGCTAATTTTACAGAAAAGAGACTTTGGCATATATTCATATATTTTTCTATGCTAATACAGGTCTTAGACTCCATTTACGCATCTGAGCGACATTTTATTGAAAGGACAGTAATTTACCCGCGAGAGTTTTAATAAACAGATTTATACGAAGTAGAAAATTCATTCTATGCCCGATGTTAACCACTGTGATCAACCTGCTAACAAAAAGGCTATTTTAAGAAAACCAAAAGTCATATCAATTTCTAAGTGTCAGATTAGCAGTTCTGTTCGATTTAGTGCCCTAAAGTGCAGTAATAACGCAGATATCGATTCCCTCGTTTAAATGGACTGACATTGTTTTGCCGTTTGGAAAATTCTACCTGAGCTCACACAAATGACCACCACGGAATAGTTTTTTTCCATTTTTTAACATATGACTCACCACGTGTCGTGTTTTTTAGCTTATGCGCATACTGTATTCAGAAAAACAACAAGCAAACCACTTTTAGTTTCATCAAAATAGCAGTATTTATACGGGCGCTCTGCCGTGCATTCAAGATTGAAGAACGGAGTCTAAAAGCGAGCAAAAACAATGAAAATGGCCTCAATATATATAGAGAAAGGCATGTTCTTGCGTTTAAGGTAGAAACACATAAGTATTGCATAGGAAAGTGAAAAAAACCGCAAAAGTGTAAAATTTTACTTTTCCTCGCCGTGCAAACATGCCAAGTACACAGAGATACGCCAACAAAATGTAGTAATAAAGATCTTCTTAAAGAGGAAACTTATTGCGCCAAGTTTTGTTATATTGATAAAAGGCATATTTGCTGCTGACTTTCGTTGTGGACAGCAATTTTTCTCGAGCATGAAGTTTGATGTTTCAATGAGCCTTCACATGTGACCCAAACGACCATCTCCGTGACAAGAAGCGCCAGAACACTCACTAATTCGGTAAATGCCTTCAATAACAATCCTATTATAAAGTTCTCAACAGACGAGTAATTCAGAATCTGTCTTTATAGGCGACCGGGTGAAAACACTGAAAAGCATGAACTATTAAGCGATATTTCAAGGCCGATCTGAAACTTAACGTAATCCAAAACGAAAAAAAATTATGAATTAATTTAACGGAAAAAAGTTCTTTCTATAAACACAAAATGGTATGTTTACGATCATGCCTGTCAAATTTTTTTAAATATATTAGGCACCGATCGGCCGCATGGCAGGTCACCTTATGAAAGCCTTTGATCCTACAACGTCTCCATTGTCGAAATCAGGCGCAATCCAGCTTTTCTTGTTGAAGTCCACCTCATTGAACTCCAAACAGTCAAGGAAAACACGTAACGCTGGAAAACTGTTTTGGAATTTATACTCAGAATGTAGGCAGTTGACAAACCGTCATAAACAAAATCACGGTAAGTATTAAACAATATTTAAATGTAAACTTCACTACAACACTACTATTAGACGTTATTTAACAGCCACTTTCATATTTACTACGCTTTCGGCATGAGAATACATTCTATACATCTAAAAACGAAGTTGACTAGGTTAGAGCTATTTCTGACGTTTTCGTGAAATAACGCTTTTTAAAATTAATCGACATTTCTAAACAACGCAACACTGCCTATATTATTTTTTTATCGCATTAATTCTTTAAAACTTGTTCTTAATTACCATGGACATTGGACTCATGGAATGGTGTCGGTTTGCGAGTGATTGGCAATCATTCGTAAATTTCGATGATTTCCTGAGCTAGGTCACCAACTGTAAATACTCGGCAATTTGTGCGCTTGCTAAGTTTAGATATCCTCCCGATTTATTTCGCCTATTCGCATACTTGCGTGCGATAGACATTTCTGTCAAAAGTGTGCTTCGTCTGCCATGCTCACCTGCTCATTTTTATTTTGACACTGACATCTAACCAGGTCGCGTATATGTGCACAAAGCACCCTAGCACAACGGCTACAACGCAGAACTATACTATAAGTGCACTGCTATACTTTTATTTCTGAATATTAAGACCACCCCATCGGTTTATTCGTAACGATATACATTCCCGTGTTCTATATGACGCCAGGCTGCATGCGCTAGGAGACAGATCTTCTGGAAATCCCATAACCTAAGTACCTTAAAGATAGCCTTGAAAATCTTAAAACTGTCAGTGTCCCATTTGATCGTCCTACACATAAAAGCTATGCATGTGACAATCACTCAAAGTATTTTTACACAAAATTTGCATTTTCAGCAGGCCCTATTAGACGATAGCGTTTATAATCAGTCATGATCTGTTGTAAAATAGCACGTCCAGTTGTTTAACCATTGTCCGAAATGCCGTTCAATATAAACTAGCACACAAACTCTTTTTATTAAGGCAAGTAGAAATATTTAAGCTAAAACAATGAACCAGACTGAGTTGTTAGGATTCTTAGACGAATGCTGTTTTAGATGTTATGATGTTCGGCAGTAATGGATTCATAGGAATCCTAATGTATTACGTCCAGTGCTGACGCAGTCCTTTGTCTGTATTAAAACAACGTTTATTGTTTTAATTTAACTGTTTGTTTAAAAGTGTCGGTCACAGACCTCGTTTTCGGCAAACCGTCTGAAAATAATGTTTAAGTCAACGCTGTTACACGCCACGCTATCCATTCGCGCCCCATCTAGAATTTAAAATAGAAACCCCCTACAAAGAAGCTTACTCTTTTTACTTACACTTTATTAGGCGGAGTTGATAGGTCTCGATGTTTTAACCAGAATATTTTAAAACTTATGCAAATCTCACCATTTTTCTAAACCTTTGCGTTTATATCTTAAAGTTTATTAAGGATTCAACGGAAAATACGCCATCGGAACAGAAACAATAGCTGCACACCCATATGCGCAACTGAGTGACTATGTCGCTAAAAATTGAAGGAAACCTATAACGTTAAGGACAGGATTTATGTTCATAGCTGAATGCTATGTGACCTAACACATGCAGAGAATAATCCGCCTGCCCCGCGTCCCCAAAATTTAGAAGAAGTTAAAGAGGCGATCGGTCTTCAGGGTAAGGCATTGTTGAATTAACAGCAAAGGGCAATACTTGCATTTTAAAAGCTTTGTGCCAATACAATAGAAACGTAATCTAGTACATACTCTTTTTCAAAGAGCGAGAAATATTTGCTCCAGGGAGGCCATAGTTACAGAAACTGCCCGAATCAAAAAAGTCTTACTTAACCGTGGTTATCCTGCACGCTTCATTCAGAAGTACAGCAACCATTTACGGCCAAAGTTGACGGAACAGTCCGTTCCGAAGAAGCCCGTTATAATATGTCTACCGTTAAGGGTGAAAACGTCTCAAACACAATCAAGCGACGCTTGAGTTGCACTATAGAAAGAACGTACAACGCAGCAGAGCTTATCCTTATCAGTTCCACTAAAAGCCTTCCAGTTAACCGGGCAACGGATGCCTTGCCAATGCACGCCACCCCAAATTGTGTGTATGAATTCACATGCACTTGCGGATGCAAGTACATTGGGCGTACGCATAGGCAATTGACAACCAGGGCCGCTGAGCATTTGCCTAATTTGCTTTTCAAACAGGAAAACAAAACCCCGCGTTCGTCTATAACGAAACACCTCTTAGATAGCGGTCACGTTGTCGACCCTAGAGCATCTTTTCGAGTACTTGTCCGAGCGCATACAACTCGAACCTTGCGTTATTTGGAAGCAGCTTATATACGGAGGGAGAAACCAGACCTGTGTAAACAGTTAGACAACTTGATCAATCTGCAATTGCCCTGGCAATCTCAAACCTCTAGTTTCACCTGACTGTGATTTGTTGTTAACATTTAGTCTCCCTCTTTTCCATATGGTGCTGATGAGAACGTCTTTCATCTGATTATTCATTGCCTTATACCTTGACCTTGCTCTTATGCACTGCCATTCTGTACAAATTCATACTGCTGTGCGCTTTCATTCGTTACCTGTGTTATGCAGAGACGGGCTGCAGTTGAAAAGCCGTCACGAAATTTATTGGCCCCGATAAATTCTGCTGTACATGCTTGTGTTCAATTCATACCCGGGAAAAAATGCTTCAAAAAATAGCGGCATTTAATTGGCAGCAATAGAACAAGCCATTTAAGAAAAAATATAATCAGAAAATGCACCTTGTGGCAGGTCAATTACATAAGATCGAATATAATGTAAAACGTAGAAGTCAAATACAATGTAATGAAACAATGATAAATATTAGTAGTACATCATTTCTTTGCAGAATGCCGTTTTTAGATTTTAGCATCTCTGTTATTTTGTAGGACAACGATACAATAAGGATGCTGGTGGTAGTTTGTTAAGCATAGTTTTCAAACAAAAAATCCAGATGTTTTCCAAAGATGGTGATTTTTTGGCTTTTTTAAGATTAGATTAAATTGAAGTTCATGTTGTTTGCAGGAACAAATGCACATGTCGACCTGCAGCCGTAGAGATTGATTGTGGTCCTAAAAATTAGATTATCCTTGAATCATACCTCCTTTGAGCGGTAAACGTTTACATTATTCTGAAATCTTATAGTATCCATTCGAAATCGATGGATGCAAATGTGGCCAAATGCATCCTTCACGATGTCGACGTTGACCCGGCTGTAAATGGTCCCTTTCGTCGACTACCAAATCGGGTGTTATCCGAATTTTGGATGGCTAAGTAAATAATCAGACGCACGTAGTTCTTGAACGTTGTTGCCTACTGAGTGTGACCTCATGGAATTTTCTTTACACATATGAACACCTGGGCCAAATTCGTGTGCTTGTCTAAATAGGAAATTTTCTTGTGTATTATATGTCGCTAATAACATTATTTTTAAGCAGACAGCAACGTTTTTCTTGTTTGTTTTCCATTTAAAAACGACTCTGTCATAGCATTTTGCCGACAAAGTCTGCATTCTTTTATCCTGCTTCTTAGGGTATGCATAGAAAACATTGACAGATGTTTTCTGTAAATAGTTTTAAGAGACATATGATAATTTGCTCTAATGTTCGGCAAACAAAATCACCGTGTTTCTTACTTGTGGACCGGTGGGCCTAACTTGCTTAACTTTAGGGGCTCTCAGAAGAAGCGAAGAGACCGGTCACAGGAAGTAGTCTTGAAGAAGGAGACACGATCGCTGAGACAAGAGCTTTATTAGCCTGACGTTCCGGGTTGCTGCTCGAACCCCCCACCAGAGACAAGAGCAGATACGGGTGATTCATGCACCAGGGGCTGCAGTATTTATAGGACACAGTAACCATGCTACCGCATACCTATAAAAATTCACGGCTCCGCCCCTCCTCATTCATCCGGGATCGTTGCACGTGGTGTGCTGCTTGTTTGATAGCCGACGTTCGCGTCGTTAATTGCTGAAAGTTCATCACGTGCGTTGGAGGTTGGTGTGATGATTGTTCGACAATCTGACGCATCGATCTTGGTGTTGGGTGAAGTTTTCACCTATACTCTCCCCGCATGACCAGTTACTCCGCCTAGACGAAGTCTCGGCACAGAGTATGGAAGGGGAAGTTCATTGCACTTTTTAATAGACTGGGGCCCAGTAAACCTTGATTCAAGCAGCTCCCGGTTCACGCGGTTGTCACCTCTTGCGATAATTTCGGCCTCGTCGAATTTGAATGTGTGACCGGATCTCGTCGAATGAGCCGCAACTTGAGAGCTGTCGTCATTTCTCCGCACCGCTGCAGCGTGTTCAGCCATTCGCGTTTAGAGTTGTCTTCCGGTTTCTCCGACGTAGTTGCTTTGTCCACAACTGCACCAGATACGATAAACAACTCCAGACATTTCTGGCCGTGGCAGCGGGTCTTTCGTTTTCATTGCCAGACACCTAATGGTTGCCTCCGGTCTGTGTGCAACTCCAACCCCAAGTGGTGCGGGAAGGCGGCCAACAGCCTCCGAAACGTTCTTGACATACGGAAGTGTTTGCCAAACTTTGATGTCCGTGCGGTTAGGCCTTTCGTCCCTTTTGCATATGCACTAGTTGACGAAGTTGCGCGGGTATCCATTGGCTTTGAAGACCCATCGGAGGTATTTTAGTTCGGCAATCTTGTCTTCCGGCTCACTGCAGTGCGTTTCGACACGCCGATAGAGCGTCCTTACACAACTGCGTTTGCGGCTGATTGAGAGGTTGTTGTTGAAGTTCGGTCATGGCATCGTTCTTTTCGTTTTCCTGAACACTTTGGTCTTTTGGCCACTACAATCTTTGCGGCATACGAGGACATCCAGGAAGGTCAGCTGGTTGATATCTTCCTCCTCCATCGTGAATTGAATGTCCGGGAAGATGGAGTTGAGATGTTCTTGGAATGTCAACACCAGATCCCGTTGTTTTATCCTCAGAAATCCTCCACAAAATGGCCTGGCTAGCGTTGAAAATAGTAGCTACTGATTAATTTGGTAGCTTTTGGCTGTCAGTTTTAGTATGCCTGTAAGTGGTTTTCACCAAATCACAATTCCCTTTTCACAAAAATGATTCTGTTATCAATATTTATGGCTATACGATTGTCCCTATAAAATGCGTTGCACGCAAACAAGACATATTGTCTTCGTGATGGCGTGAACACGGTCGCTGGAACAAGAGCATTATTCGCCTGATAATTCGGATTTCGACTCGACCCTGTCAGCAGAGACAATAGCAAATACGATTGATTTAGGCACAAGGGGTTGTAGTACTTATTGGATGCGGTCAACATGCTACAACATGCATATAAATACTAACGGATACTTTCCTTTTCATCAGAGATGATTGCACTTGGTGTAATGACTGTTTCATGGCGGAAATTCGCGTTGTTTTATGCTGTCATTTCATCACATGTGTTGGATGGCGGTGTGCTTATTGCTTGACTATCTGATCCAACGGCCACAGCGTTGGGAACAGTGAGCACCTATGCGCTCACTGCGTGGCTAATTACTTGCTAAGGCAATATCTCAGCACTGAGCATGGAAGGGAAAGGTCATTCACTTGTCGATGGGCCTGCTTTCAAATTACGCAGTGACATAAAATTAAGCGAAACGAAAATTAACTTACCGTTTATACAGAACATTAAATAGGCCGTGCGGTTAGTTTTTTTCTAATTTTTGAGTCTTTTAAAGTGCGTAACCTCCGCCCAGCATTATGTTGCTATCGATTTCTGTTAAAATTGAAAATAGAGACAACTTGTTTTAAAAGGGCCGTCGATTATGAGTCATTACATCTTTGTAAGTGTGCAGACACTTCCTAGACTTGATCATTCCGTGTTGGTTAATTTTGTCTTTTTGGAAGTATTTTTTAAAGTACACGACGTTTTAAGCCTTGTGATCGCCTTTGCCGGCTACATAAAATAACTAGACAGGTGGCCAGTTGGACTAAATTCAGGAAAGTTAGAAAACGATAGAATTTTGCAAGCTTATTGAGGAACAGACAGCAGTTTGACGTCTTGGTCGCATCTTTGTCTGAAGAGCTATAAAGGGCTTTCGACAACATTCTCTGCGTCGTTTGTCTCTGAAATGAACGTCTTACAGGTAACTTAATCAGCATGATGATAAGCGGTCTAGCCTTGCGATTGTTGGTTAGAGTCTCGTTTTTCTCGCTCATAACATTTTAACAGTTTTTCCCATTTAATCTGTCAAAAAACAGGTTCGATCGATAAAAAGCCATCATCTTTTTGTTTGCGTTAGGTAAATATAACGTCTTTGTCCGCCATTGTCAAGAGCAGTCTAAACAGAAAGTTCGTTTCCCCTAAGTCCTGCGCAGGTCCTGTGTTCTGATGGCTGCAACCCACAAGTGTATCCATCGCAAAAACAGAAGACCAAGGGGATCGAGTTGTTAGAAATTTTTTGGTCCACCCTTTTGGTCCAAAATGCATGGTGGTATTTTCACGAGGCCTTGCATGTAGTATAATGGAGCGCACGCAACTGTTAAAAATCCCTAAAATACTGCCTGAGGAACTGTCGACTTCCATTTTTGCTACATGTAAAGTCAATTAGACAATGCAGACGGTCGATGATGTTGTGTTACTATGAACCATCAGAAGGCTTTACAGCTTTGACAAGAATTATTTCCTGGGAGATACAACGTTGAAATTCGAAGTTGGGTAATTAAGTTTTCGGACAAAAGTACTTCTTTTTTACTTACCTGAATGACCCAGAGAAGATTCACTCAGAATGCACAAGACGTTTCCTCTAAGAATACACATAAGTCATGCGTAATGAAAGGCGTCACAGGCCAAATGTTTGTTGGAAGGTAAGGAGGTTAGGAAATGTTGCAAAGTTACGGTAGAGAAAACCAAGACTGGAGTCTGCTTAAAACACACACATCTCCACCATTTAGTCCGATGCACAGATCCCTTGAAGAACATGAGGCTGAGGAGAATTGCTTCACCGTTAAGTATTGGTTATCTTCCATTCATTTAAGATACAGTCTAAGGCATAAAGACATGGGGAAAAATGGAAAGGATATTTTGGCACTGAACGAGTAGTTTTTTTAAAAAATCCGGATAAGAATGATGCAGTAGGCTGCGCATTAGCAAAACCATCAGCTCCGCTAAAGCTAGTCTTTGCTTTAACGTAGTCTGTCAAGTCTAATGATGGATACTAGGGCTGGTAAATCTAATTAACCTTGGGGTTTAATTGCACAAAACCCGGCATGTTTGGATAGACCCCTAGTGTTTTTAAAATAATGTGGAGGGAGGAATTTTAGTCCACGGAAGGCGAACAACCACGGTCCGATATTGTTAGCGTTCTCGCATAAAAGTTCCTCCAAAGCACACAAAAGGGTATGAATGCGTAATTGAAATGACTCCACTTCCTGCTAGCGAAAAACGACGGCAAGTTGGCGTTAGCCAAAAAAGAAACTTCAAAGTCAAGAAAAAACGAGTTACAGATAACTTCCGTTTTAGGCCGCTTGTTAACTTTGACGAGGCAGGTCTAAACCCAAAAGTGCGTTGCTGTGAACCTGTGTATCGGCATTCATGGATTCCGCGGAGTTGACATGCAAGCAGTGGAATTGGCTTTTCGGAAAAATTATTTAACTGGTCGGGAATCTGTCCGGAAACGGTGCGTTTAATTTCATATAGCCGTCTGTCCATTATTGCATTCATTTAGTTAGCTGATTTATGAAACGTTCACTAATTCGTTCCCGTTAACCGATACCCACAACTATAACACGAACGTTTATGTATGTTGCAACTTTAAAGAGTGTTTGAGTATAAAGCTAGACCCTACACGTAGTCCCATCAGATAATCGAAGAGTTTGAGGTGTGGAAGAATATAAGCATAATGATGATGTAAGTATGGACATAAGTACTCGCTATTCTTTGCAAAAAAATGCGAAGCCGTACAAATCCTAATTTGAAGCAAGGCAACTCATCCCTTTCTACAAAATAACGATTGCTTGTTTGATTGTGAGTATTACCTCAAATTCTGTTTTCTTTAAAAAAACGTGAAAAACCTGTTTAATTATGGCTTCTTCAAAAACCAATGCATCTTTCTCGACGTCCTGCGTAGACATACAAACAAACTCAAATCGAGTTCTGACCAGACAGGGGAATTAAACATGACGCGTGTAAATTTGCTTCTGGGGACATATGACGCTATGATAAACCGACCATCGCCCTCCGCGCAAACCTTGAAATACAGCGTACACGCAACTGCGCCTCTCAAAACTTGCAAAAACTAGTCGTCAGGTTGTTTGAAAGCCTGTCAGGAATGCCAATTCGGTGTCAAGTTAATTTAATTGCATGCTAAACTTGCGTGTACACATTTGCGGATATCATTAACCAACTGTTGAGGAAGCTGATTTTTTGCGTCTACGAAGCAAGCAGGGAAGGATAGACGCTCGAATTTAGAGTGAAGCAGGAGACCTTCCAGGTATCATCAACGATTTTATTTCAGGCATAATCAGTGCTACAAAATCCTACCAGGTATTTGAGGGCAATATCTCTGATAATCCTGACAAAGTTAGTTTGAATGATTACTGCATCAATTAAACTGTGAAAAAGTACTATGTTTTCATATAAGCCAAGGGCAAACAAAAGTCCCTTGAACTGAGACACACCCTGACATTATCGCTGATTAAAATGACCTGAACGAAATGCGTAATCGCAATCCTTATTTGCATTCATTACAGACGTTGAAGTTGTTTTTCCGGGAATAGATTAAAACGAAACTTAGGTTACAAGCAAAGCACCAACTATTGATACATCTGCGGATTCCGAAATCTCATGAATCTACACGCATGCCTCGCCTAATTTCCAGACTATAAAAATAGGATTGGGAGTCTAGCTGGACTCGATAGTTAATCGGCTCCCGAGTCGTAAAAAGGAGCGGTGAAATAGAGAGGGGAAAACTGGACGCTATAGAACTGCACCTGCTAACGACGAGGTCATGACTCGGCTGTTGAGAAGACCGGTGGGTTTCTTCTTTAATTTGCGAGTGGGCTATGGCGTCTTTGAACATATAAAGACCAGATTTGGACTGATTTTGCATTTGTTCGCAGCTTTACTAGAAGCCGGAAATTTTAAGGTTGTCTTGCGCGCAGGAAGGACGTGGCGTCTTCATTGCTCTGCTCCTACGCCAACGCAGAAGTAGGATATTTACGATTTACCGAGATCCACGGTAGGAAGAGGGTGTTGAAGAGGCCCACTACGTCCCTTCTCTCTCGAATTGTGTTATCAATTGACTTGAATGTCCGCTTTTACCACATTTGGCCTTATTTTGCAACTCGGCAAGAAAGGCACGCGGCACAACAAAAATATGTATTGCCGAGTGTTATTATTTAGTTCTGATTTATGTTCAGCACTGGTTTTACACATATGCCAGCTCACTCTACACTGACCCTATCGACGTCGCCATCAGTCTTCTATTTCATGAATTGAAAATATCATGATTGTGCTTCCCACTTTATGTTAATTTTGCGTTCGACTCGACTTCTTGCCATGACAGTTAATACTGGATTTTAACCATTTTCCAATTTGATATCATTATTACGATTGGCTATTTTATTAAACGATTTCGCTGACCATTTGACCAGTAGCGCTGCAATTACGTATCCTGTGAATATTATTTAAACCATAAGGGCGGTTAGTGTTTTCATCGGCGTGGAAATTAATCGTGTGCCACCTGCCGAACAGGCAAAAACGACGATTTTTTAAACTGCCGCCAAGTCCTCTGAGCCCAAGGGATCTCATTTTTGATTCCACGAAATGTGTTGCGAAGTTTTATTTCGGAATTAGATCTCGTGAAGCAGTTACCTTTGATATGCTAGCAAGAGGCTTCTGGAATATTTCGTAATTTAATCCCACCCATAATCTGTTATAAAAAAGCGCTGGCTTAAGTGGAAGATTCATACGCAAGCAAATTTAAAAAAAGCTATCGCCACTATCGCCTGGAATGGCGATGTCTGTAACATTATAGTTACAACTCAATGTGAGATATACCGTTTTCGACAGTCCCAGGATACCTCTTTTGACTCCCAACATCTGCAGCATATCTGTATCGCTCTATGCAATCAAAAGTCTCACTCTTGTCTTCATACTGTAATTAATTTGAATGGCTATAGAAGAATGTGCTTTTACTCTAAAATTGTCATTCAGAAATCTTCATCAGATACGGTTTCCAATCTCTATTGCCGGGAAACAAATATAAAAATCAGAGGAAAATTTCAATTCCAGTCGGCATGACTATAATGATGACAAGTTTGCTCTTAAGTTCTGGAGTTGAGTTCATTTGCATTTCCGATCAAAGGTGTTATAAACAATTGTTACCATGCCATATAAACGAGATGTGTCAAAAGCCAAATATGATTAAACAGAAGGATTTTGCAGTTATTAGGGTAAAGTAAAGAGGTTCAGCTAATCATCATCAAGAATTCGACAGTCAAATTGCTTCGTTGCTGCAAATGTCTCTTACACCATGGTATCCATTAGACGGAATAAAAGATACCGGTTACAAAAGCAGGCATAAGAGAAACTCCTCCCAAAGTGAGTTTTTCGTCCGAGAAAACATGAATTTGCTATGTAAACGAGATATACATGCCCACATTGCTGACTTGTAAGGTGCACAGTTAAGTGTTAATGGGTTCCTGCTGTGGCCATGTCGGTATATTAACCTTGAAATTTTTCCGTAGTCCACCGAATTATCAGTGTTTAGACGTGTCACGTCAAACCGGTTGCGTCAAATCCACATTTAAAGAGGAAAGAGGTGGAGGAAAAGCTCCGTTCCAAAATTACAGTTCAAATGACCATGTCCGGGCGGAAACCTAACACCTAAAACGACATGATTGTTGTCGCAACAAGTCTTGTCTCAGTTTCTGAAGTTTAATTATATTATATATCTAAAGGTGAGCCAAAACGGTGTGATTGACCGTCACGTCAGGTTGAACGGATAGGTTCTTCGAAAGCAAGGTAGAAGAACCGACTGAGAATTGCCGTTCTCTTTTTAGCATCATCGTCACCGTCA
This sequence comes from Spirometra erinaceieuropaei, assembly GCA_902702965.1. NCBI lineage: Eukaryota > Metazoa > Platyhelminthes > Cestoda > Diphyllobothriidea > Diphyllobothriidae > Spirometra > Spirometra erinaceieuropaei. The sequence continues at coordinate 278,814 of CACRXP010000271.1, read as the reverse complement.
CCATCAAGAAACAAGTTAGCTGGATGATCAAACATTACCAAATATTATAGTATTGAGTTGTGAAATAAAAGGAGGCAGAAGATGTTGGAATCGGACTGAAACAGGTCAATAACGCTTCTTGAAGTAAGGATGTTCCTCCTTGATAAGGATTCCATCAGGGAGTGATACGGACAGCTAAAAGCTACTATAAACCCTTAGGTTAATGAATGGAGTGCATAATATGAACGCAAACGTCAGATATAATAAACGAGGTACGAATTTCACTACATAAAGTTCGCAGTAGATGGAGGTAGGAGACTTGACGACAGGGTAAAACGCGGGTGATAGAAGCAATGAGTCTCATTAGAGGACATATAAATCTTTAAAATAATAACTGATTACAGTTAGAAGATGAGTTGAGCTGATTTTGGTTATTGAGTTTTAGGGCCTTTTCGACAAGTGTGCTGATAGGTGGCCCAGGACTGCTGTAAAGGCTTGGAGATTAGTCTCATTTTGTACTCATTTCACCACCATACACAGCCTGTAGGCAGACTGTAAGCTATTATCAACCATCGATATAAAGGGCAACATGTAAGGCGTCAAAATTAACAATTGGAGGCAATCAGCGTCTGAAATTACCACAGATAGTCGGTCGGGAGTATCTCATGTGTAAAATCTGTTAATTAATATATTAATTTTTAACTAGAATTTTACATTGGCCATATGTTTGTCGACGATTGAGTGAGCAATTCAGAGGAGGCTGCAACCTCGCCTTATATTTAAATTATGTCTCACGTTAGCAAATATTGCTATTAGAGATTGCCATTCCAAAGGAAAACTGCTTACATTCACCAGAGAGTCCATATAATTAAGGTGATCCAAGGTGTGAGTAAGCAAACTATTTTAGAAAAAACGAAGGCGTTCTATTTTTTTTAAATACTTTGATTTGAAAGTCTAGATATTAATATTCGCGATCCAGCAGAAAGAGCATGATTTTTTCTTTTTTATTTCAAAAATATTTGTTTCCAGGTGCGTATGAATATTCCATAAGAATACAAAAATGTTTGCGATAAAATATCAGTGGAAGCTTCCGAGTATAAAGTGATACCCGTCGGCAGTATATTTTGTCTTCTATAAACAAAACGAATGTCATATTAGCCAGTACTTTTATATCCACGCCCAAGGGAATGAAGAAAAAATGAAACCAAAATGAAGTTTTCTTTTGTGGCCAACAGTATTCGACACTACTCCAGTAAGTGCGCAAGCAAGCCATTTCTGTTGACCAGCTTGATTTTCCCAGGCACCTTGAGATTGGAGTTTTTTAACTTGCTGCGTGTCGCACCGCGGCTATTTTATTCTGAACATCCGTCGAAGTAAATCTCAGAATGATTACAGACAGCCTAGTAGGCGCCGTAAGAGATAATATGGCAATTATTTGAAGGTGTGTATAGATGAGTTCATGTGGAACGTTTCCGACATCCAACGCATCAGTATTATCCCTAGCCTGGACCTATTCGCCCTTAATAGGAAGGCATTGCATCGTTAAAGTCAAAAATTTCTACTGAAGTTTTAATCCGCAATAGGTGAAATTCCCAGTATATAAGTGGTGGTCAGAAAATAAAAAATAAAATATTCACTTTAGTGGTAGCCTTAACAGAACGGGACATTCGTCGTCAGGTGATTGTGATTTTCTTCTGATTGTGACCTCTTTAGGAAAAGCTAAAATTCAGAGTATAACTGATCCTCAAACATGCCAAAGGTGACCAGAGTGATGGAATACTACAGACAATCTCAAGACGCCAATTTTGATCAAATTAAGACATTTTGCTTGTAAGCATTTTATGCAATGTAAAAGACACATTTGTGAACCAGCTTCCTGTTTGTGAGTATTCATTTATGAGCTGCCCATAGTCCTTCTCAACAATCAGGCAAATCGTTGGCTATGAAAGTATCCTGGTTCACATCCACATGTTTATCTAGCCGTGAAGGTCTGTCCGAACAGGCATGATTAATTAAACCGACATCTGCGAATATGAGGCTGGATTTTTTCGGTCTTAAGAAACAAGGTGTGAAACGTTGCTTAGTTGGGTACGGTTATAAGTGCCCTTTATCACAGATGACGTTCCTATAAGGTCCATCGAGATTAATGGTAGTGTTATAGTTTAGATTAGTGTTAGACAGGTTGTTTTTAGGACTGGGTTTAGCGTTGGGGGCAAAAAAGTGCATCGGACATGTGCCTACTACAAGTTTGCACGAGATTACCTGTAGTACGGAGAGGCCCTTGTCCCATGTGCGATCATGTCACCGTGGAGACATTTCATTCATTAGCCCACTATTCTTTGGGCAATAAATATGCTTTTCGAGGACGTCTATTACCAAAGGGCCTTATACATATTTTATTTAGGACGGTTTTATGTGATTCAGTCTAGACAAGCATGCAATTTGGAGGCAGCAAGAGAACCGCTTTGTGCGTCATCAAAGTAATTCGCATATGCAAGGCCACTCTAAAGGAATTTATTAATGCAAAGACAGTCTCTCGTAGACAAAGACAATGAACAGGACTTTAAAACGGATTGATGCTCGGGGATGATCGTGTGGGGGAGAAAAATATGGTTGGTACTATGCAGTAAGCTGCGTGCACATTCAGGAGGTTTTCATATTTTTCCAGATTTACAATAGAAATAGTTAAGGAACACCCACATCAGCCCGTAAAATTACTTAGTCTCGTTTAAAAGAGATGAACAGTTTGAGGACGCAACATATTTGACCAAGTGCATGCTCAGTACACAACTCCAATGTGGGCATCGTTTTGCTTTAGTGAGTAGGTCTTATCTTAAGCCAAGAAAAACATATGTCAATTGTTAAGCTGCGAAAGCGCACTATAGAAAACTTTTAAATAATCATAGTTTTTTAAAATTATCTGAGATACAAACCTCAAAATGGACCTATTGTTACGTTTGACAATTCGCGGACGCTCTGGGACTTTGAAGGCACCACCGTCTTTCGATGTAGCGGAATTTGCAGTTGTAAATTGTGTTTAAGAATTACACTGCAATGGCTTACTCCCTGACCAACCTCACTACACGTGAACAAAGAAAAGGCCTTAGTCTCTGCGACGCCCATATCAGCAAAACTTTCTACGCTGCAGTCAACTCTATCTAGAATAGTGCAGAAACGGAAAGATTAGCCCCACTTCTCATAAAACCCGCCTTGAAAACATCGGTCATTGTCCAGCAGTTATAACTTGATATGTATTAACTGTGGCCCTATAATTAATAAAAAGAGGCTTCTTAGAACGTCGCTGTATTTATTAGCGTCTCTTATACTTTATTTAACGGAAGATTTCTCACTTCAGATTGGATCGTCTTGTTTACGTGTTTGAGTCGGTTTTGATGGGTTTCCGATTTACTAGAGATTTCCTGTAAGTTTGTGAATGCTGCATAATTTACGTCATCTCTGCAAAGCCGAAGCAGCACTACTTGAAAGGTTTTTCTGGTTGAATTGGACAATCGCAGAGGCTGTTTGTTGCTCAACTTAACTGTCAGCAGCATTTCATAGCAAGCAGTTGCTGCAAGGTCTTATGCAGTTCCGCAAATGGGCGAGTGAAGGATTCTGAGAAACTCTTTACCTTCATAATAATCATAGCTCATTCAAAACCCTAAAATGGTCGTAATCGTTTTGACCCGGATAATGCTAATTTGACTTACCACATTGATCCCTGCGACATCAAGTAATTTAACAAAGGTCCGAAATACGGAGGCCTTCTGAAGGCGTTCACCCTGGGCTTGTAGTCTGAATGGCGAGAGTGAAGTGCTCTGTGGATCGCAAAGACCAGCACGCGGTCAGTCTGCGTAAAAGGGACCATAAAACAACTGGACCACTGCGACCAAATACAACTCCCCGAACACAGTGACCTTATCATGCTATGTACAACATCATAGGTAATTAAATTTATTCATATGCAGGAAACACATTTCTTAAGTCGATTCAGCCTGCCCGTGATGTGCCTGCATCACACCACAAACGTAAGCCTCCGACAATATTCAGTAAGCAACAGGTTATTGAACAACTCGGGACCGGGTGTGCCGCCAGTCTGGCGAGTTGAGTATTGTGAAACAAAGTTGGAGATGGAGGTTCATATATACAGTATATGTGCTAACTCATGAAATATCAACCACAATTTCGAAATGCATTCTCGTTTCGAAAAGATAAATTAAGTAGTGCTGTAAAACTAATCACGATGCAGCATAAATCTATAATGACCCAGTTACCACAGGGTGTCGGCTTTCGAAAGACCTTATTTTCGGCTGCATGCAAGATCTATACTCTGCAAAAAATGACTACAATGCAATTTACTCATTGATTTTCGATGCCTTTGAAAATTTAATCATATTGTATGGAAAAACATGCATAAAAATATTCATTTTTTACTTATTCGGTAGAAAATCACGTCTTCTTTTAATTTAACACTCAAAAGGAGAGCATAATTCGGTTTTAAAAACGTCTCTAATTGCCGAATAATTTTGAACCCGACCTGCTGTACACTTGCATTCAGGGTGTTAAAACTACGAACTGTATATTTTCCGTGTACGGAAAACCATGCATTTCTCTAAGGTGTTAAGAGCAGACCATATGAGATTCATAAAATTAAGCAGTGGATTTGAGAAATATTGTTAAAGTTACAAGCCACATTCGTAAATGCAGATACATGACGTTTCATAAGCGGCCATTTTACGACATTAAAAAATCTCACAATTAGAACCTTTTTAGAACCGAATTATACTCTTCTTATGAGTATGAACTTGGAAGAAAACGTGATTTTCTACTGAATAAGTAAACGAATGAATATTTTTATGCATATTTTCCATGAAATATAATTGAATTTTCAAGGGCATCGAAAATCAATGAGAAAATTGCATACTAATCATGTAGTCATTTTTTGTAGAGTATAGATCTTGCATGCAGCCGAAAATAAGGTCTTTCGAAATCTGACACCCTGAGGTAACTGAATCATTAAAGATTTATGTTGCATCATGATTAGTGTTACAACACTAGTTAATTTATCTTTTCGAAACGAGAACGCATTTCGAAATTTTCGTTGACAATTCATGTTAGCACATCTACTGTATATATGTTTTGTCACCGTGCCGCCGTCAGTAACAGGGCCGAGAGAGAGTCCAGACCAAGTCCAAAATGAATTTATTTTCGGATTATCGCGGTCAGTGTCTAGTCTTAACGGCGGGCGACCTATGAGAACAGAATTAAGAGGTCATGGTCCTGGTCGGGTAAAGGACAAGTCGAGAGATGGTCAGAGAGGAAAATTCGTTGGTCTGAAGGCGAGCATTAGTAGTATTTAAGCCCGCAGTCCCAGCCTCTATATCAGCAAGAAGAATTGCTTGACGGAATTGCCACATAAACACAGTCCGGCATTCGTTCTAACCTCATACCGATCACAAAGATCTCGACAAGGGTGGAAAGTGACCAGATCCATCTGGTTCCTGTGGCTATCGACCATTCTGACCGAACATATATTCAAGTGCAACAGAGGATGTGAAGCAGTTCAATAATCTCAAAATAATTATTGGGCGCGAAACTTTAAATGATTATATATGAAATTCAGAAGTTTGCCCGTAGATCCATGGCTGTCTCCTTTGAAAGGATCCAGGAATCCAAAGCTGCCTATTTAAAAATGCACTTTTAACACGTGTTTACTTTAAGCAGGCTTAATATCACGGACTGGATGCAATGTGGAATCCAATCTTACATAGGGCCAAAAACAGGTGATTCGAGAAAATGAATATTAAGGGCAGCGAAGGTAGCATTTTAAATGTTATGTCCCTCCCAATTTACATGGATGTTGGTTGTTTATCGGATAATTGCAAATTAAAAATAATTCTGATGTTATGTCACCATACGGCGTGATTTAGTACGAAGTTTCCCAGTAGGCTAAATCAAAATTTTCGAATTCGAGTAGGGCATCCTCTCATCATTGTGACTGCATTTGTCGGCGCCGTGGAAGAGACTTGATGACTAAATTATTCCCGACCATCTAAACGCAAAACGATCTCGTTTGCTCTCGCTGTTGATGATGTGAAAAAACGTGCTTATACATCCTTATACTCTTAGTAATGTCCTATAAGATAGAAACAATATAAACAGATAAATCGCTCAAAAGCGTCCCAGCTATGTACTGTTGATTTATAATGTGAATGACGAGTACTAAGTACGCAGAAACATTAACCTTTTATAAATATTTATCCGAAAACACGACAATTAAATACAGGATGCGAGTGCCAACGTGTCAACGAGCACGAGGAATTTCTTGGCAGTGCTAACTTTAACAGGGTTTTTAACTAAGCTTAATACGCTGTGCTACAGGTTGCTCTTATTATGAAGCTCAATTTTAGGGCTATTCGATCCACGGAAAAATAGATGTTTGCTCAAAAAGAATTTATTCTGAAGTGGAAAAATCTTCTCTGGTTAATTACGCCGTCAGTACATATATGATCTAGTTGATAAGACGCGTGTGCCACGATAAATGCATTGAGACGGATGTAGTATCAGAAGATAAAGGCAATTACAAATGAGGTTAAAATACTCATGCACCAGGCTGCAACCATCAAACTGGCTTATGCAGCAGACGCTAGGGACGTAAGTTCATCCACCTTGCTCCCCGGGCTTCCGCTGACAATTCATAATCATAAGTGATGAGCACTCAGTATGAATATGTTCATAAGGTCCAAAAGAAGGAAATGCTGTTGCAGTTGATAAGAGTTCGTTTAATCGATTGAGAATTGGTCTGTACATGTGACAGACGGAAATACGAATCAGACACTTAGGAGCTCACGAGGTAGAAGACAAGGCTAAACTAAGCAACAAGAGGTTTAAAAAGGCAGGTTTTCCGTCTTCTTGCAGACCGCCTCCAAACGGATCGGAGGACAAGGTCTTTGCACCCAAATAAAAATGCGGTTAGCAGAGTATCCACAGTCTGGCCGGGGCCTTGGGAAAGGAGGGCTGGTTAATTAAATATTTATATAAATATTAATTTTAAATATATATTTTAACAGATGACGTGCCGAATAGTCGGTAATTTGCCTTGCCTTCACCCTATGTGCTTACCTGCAAGGTGCCTTCAACAAAATGTGCGTTGGCAGGTCTAAACGTGGCATTCCCAGTCGTTTTTAATGTAATGCATCTGACGGGGCTGATGAAAATGAGTTGGGGTCACTGCAGCTAGCTTCCTCAGTGCAACCTGCCAAGACTTGATCGTGCATAACATATTCCTTCTCAGAAGAAAAAAAGGTTACAGAGAACGCATTCGGGATATAATGACCTGTTGCTGTTGTTGCCTTACAGGATTAAAAAACTTATGATTAATTCCAATGGGTAATTAAGTTTAATGCTAAGATGAAATTTTTGATGACTCACGCACTATCGAGTTCAGCAGACGGGCATGCACTAGTGAGCCGAACCCCTTGCAGGTATGCTATGTGGCGGCCAAATATCGGCGGAACCCGTGTCCGGGCTTTAAGCTAGCAGCTGTGATGTCAGTATGGCATCCTTTGTTTCCGTTGTCCCTTGCGTTGTGGCGTTTCCATCACCTTTCTTGTATTAACGACCATTTAAACAGACCGGCTGTGCTCTGGAAACTTTGGCGTTCAAATAAGATGGTTTGGTGAACTGTAACCTTTCGTTTGGAGACTTGATCTTGATATGCGTGTTTTGTAGTAATAGGCAGATTCATTACCGAATGACCAAATTCTACAAGAGCTTTCTGTGAATAAGCAGATTCTGAGGTTCAGCTGAGAAACTTTCACCACGATTTCTCGGAAACGCATAGTGTTGTACGGCATAAGTCTCAAAAATGTTAGACAATATCCTTACCATAAATGGTCCTGTCTGAGTAGTGCTTCTTGCAGTCTAGGATCGTAGGCCTCCAGCGACGACGAATTATCGGTCTGTGACCTTTCATTTGGGAAAACATTCAGCTATTCTGAACAATTTACATTTTGTTCCTCCTTCTGACTGGCATGAACGTTTTCTTCTATGATCGCTAGAAACATTTCACCAAAGATTAAAACAAGGTAAATCCCAAGCACTGTTTAGGTAAGCCTTAAGCATCAACGATCTTTAGGTTGAGCATGTTATTTTTAGGTGACGTTGAATCTGCTTTTGGTTCATATCGGATGACAGACATGTTCCGTACGCATGTAAACACAAAGCCTCCACGGTTTAATGCAGCGGTTTATTTTAAAACAGTAATTGTGGTTACAGAAAATTGTGTTGATTTTTTCATAAACCCTAATGAAGTGAAAATTATCATCCAGTGTTTAGTTATCAATCCCAATTTGAAGTCGCCTAGTCCACTTAGAACGCCGTGTACGTGTTATGGGTGAGGTAGATAAAAACTTTAGATAAGAGGCGAAAATACGGACGCCCGCTACACTTCAGCTTTGCGTGAAATTCTAGGAAGGAAGCCAGCGCTCGTGTGACAACCGATAACGTCATTTTAATCCTAAACAAGCTGAAATTTAGCATAAGGCCATCTCCATTGCCAGCATCATATTCTCGTTTCCGACCAAAATGATCAATATTAGTTGTAGCTTTTAAAAGACGCAGGTAACTCAGAATTGTCAGTATTTGTAGCTTTCCCAGGTGATTTTGTTTTATCACCCTTCAGGTTTTCTAAAGAATGCTTTACTATTTGATTGGCCGAGTCTTTCTGTAAGGTATTCTTGTTTTTTCCGCTTTTTTGGCCTGTAGACTATATCCTCATTAATGTGCATTGTTTTTCTTACCAAGATTGACGACTCCGTGGCATTTATAAGGCCTTGACATTATTGTGTGTCAATTCCATACTACTGCAGTTGGGGTGGTCATAAGTACTTTGTCCGACAAATTTACTCAAGCTGTGCGAATTGGATTCATGTCTTGGCCATTGCTAAAGGTTCGGGCATTGGGGTTCTTCGGTGTTAAGAAAACATTTCTATGGATATGGCTGTTTAGATAACGGAATATCTATGTTAGGTCGTGGAGCTGAATTACGGGTGTAATTGGGTCTAAACCACAAGCTGTATATTTTCCGAACGCAGAAAAACATACAATTATCTGCCATATTATGAGGATACCGTATGGGTTTCATAAAGTGTAGCACTGGAGTCGAGCCATTTTGTCAACTAGACAAATTACACTGATAAATGCAGAGGAAGGACGTTTTATGAACGGCCATTGCACTTTTTTTAAATCTCACAAGTGGAAACCTTTCTAAGACCTAATTCCTCTCTTGCTTTGGGTAAAAAATTGGAAGATGCGATTTTCTACTGCAGGGCAAAAGAATAAATATTTTGTTATCATATTTTCTATAAAATTTAATTGAATTTTTTGGGATAGTGAAAAAATGCGTGCTACTTAAGTTGCCATTTTTAAAGAGTGACTTCTCTGCGTGCAGCCTAAAAGAATTTCGTTTGAATGCTGAAATCCTGAGGTAACTAAATTATTAAAGAATCATTTTTCACAATGACTAGTTTTATAGTCCTACTTAATCAACCTTTTCGCAACAAACGATTCGGAATTTTGGTCAACATTTCATGAGTTAGCCCACCTACTGTATGTCAGTGCGTTTACAGCAGATTGGCGCACTTAAGATTTCTCATAAAAAACCTGCAAACAATTTCCAGTACGTGAAACTCTCCGCATACTAATGGTTACATACAACGACGAAAATGACTAATATTGCAGAGTTTATTTTTTCGCGGTGAACAAGCGAATACCAACAATATACACTTGATCCTAACTGTAATTTAGCTACAGCGACGGCTTTTGCAAAACGGTCTGCTGGTTTGTGCCCAACGGAATAGAATTGATTTTTTTGTCTACTGTAGACCTGTTGTTTCATGTCTTAGCATTAACAGGATCACTCGTCATCAGTTGTTATCTGCATACACTAGTGCCGGCCTTAAAGTAATTTATTTAAAAGTGTGTTGCATTTACGCAGGACCGGAGAGTAACCTTTTGCTAAGACTTCTACATACCTAACAGGTCGACTACGTGCAAATAAATTTGCTTGATTCCAGTCACGGCTTTGAAGTTTATGCAATAGAAGGCAATTTTCCCACTGTGCTTCCTACGCCTCAATGTGCGATGTGAATCGTGTGTTCACGAATTATTTCGTCTGGGATGCCAGCCAATACTCATACACTAAATTTTTCGAAAATAATTTATTCCCGCGCACAATCAGGCGCTTGTTGAGCGTATCTATTATAACATATTCTAAATGTTAACGGACCAATACTATAAAACCTGGACGGTCAGTCTGGGATTTTAACCTATGACTGCAAGGACGAGGTTTCAGTATAGCCAAAATTATAAGCTACGATGCCAAACCAAGGGTCTTACGTTTGCTCATATCCGAGTTAAATTAACAACCACATGGTGAAATGTGTGCAACCCACCAATCCAAACATCAATACTCAATCTTCAACTTACCAAATGTTTACCAGGCTTTACTTCTAAAGAGCGATTTTGGAATATTTGTATAGCTCACATGACCTTGTTGGTCATATTTAAGACTTGACCCCATTCTCTTGAGTTCAAATTGCACTGAGTTCTCCGGATCTTCCAAAAATGGGCCGGTTTGATTGCAAGCATGGAGAGAATTTGCAAATTCCCTGTATATCAAGTAAAAATTCATTTGTCTCAGTCACTGTGGTTCATTTATGAAGGTAGGTTCAGTTGAACTTTATAGTCATAGCAGTCATTAATTTGGAGATTTCAATTTTCATCCGAACACTTATAGGCCTTAAAAAAATTTGAGCGCGTAAAGTCGGGACTCGTAATTTTCTTTTTAAAACGTCTTTTAACTGAGCTTCTGCCCAATAGCAAGCTATTTGAGCAATCCGCATCATTTCAAGTGGACATTTATTGAATAATGACCGACACATTTGGTTCCATGTTTCTGTCCTGTGACTTCTGCTCATACTTTAGCGCAAGTTTAAATGCGTTGATCCAGGTTTATCTTAGCTAAATTAAGGACCCATATGAGTGATTTAATCGTAATATACAGATTGATCCCGATGAGAACTAATCATCTTTCAATACTTCCAGGGAGTTTTATTTTAAAAAGGTTCCAGCTAACGAACGAAAACTGTTGGTGCTATTTAATACATGATCGAATAGTTGGGACGAAAATGCCTTCTTGTAAGGAAAGCCTCTGAAATATTTCAGGATGCTTTACCGTTATACGAAAATAAGGTCTTTCTCGTAAACTACCTAGAAGAGCATTTAGTTTTAGTTTAAAAATTCGTTGGAGGTCGTTTTAAATGGACCTTAGCAGGTCATTAGAGGCGGCAGATTAGACGTTTTTTAGTGGACCGTCAAGACGCAATAGCTCCTGAAAAAATCAAGTAAACGCCGGGAATTTATTGATGCTCTATCCGCAATTAACACATCTGAATGACGTGACAAATTATTCGCTGAAATAGGGAAAATGTTTTCAAACGATTTTTGCGAGCAGCGCGCACTTCACCGTGATCAAACTACTCCTCATTTTCTGGAAAAAACATAAGGTTTCCTGCCAAAAATGGACTTTTCTTAAGGGTTTTGCCCTGTTTATGATCCAGAGTTAGCAAGATAGAATGTTGATTTCTATTTAAAGTGTGCACATTTGCGATCTCAAAATGGCTTGGAGGTTAGTATTGTTTGCGAAAACAAAGCTTACTGAATAACACTACAAACTCACGCACACAATCTGCGACGCCCCATGACCGAGCACTTGGATATTCAGACAGTTAATTTTTTTGTGCGCATCTCCTAGATACAGCTTCGCAAAGTTAGTCAGCAGGTCTGATTTGGTAGGTCACGACAGTAGCCGTATTCCACGAATTTTCACAGCTGTTGTGAGGTAATTATATACAGTGAAAGACCAATCTTATGAAATGCTGGCTGAAATTCTTAATTACGTTTTCTATTAGGAAGGATTACTTGGTCGCGGTTGTAATACTGATTATCGTACGGCATAATCTTATAACATTTCAGACATTGCAGGATGTCAGCTTTTGCATACACTGCTTTTTAAGCTCCCGTAGAAACAGTGCTCGGAAAAAAATGACTACTTAAGTGGCATTCATTTTTCCCATTGATTTTCGGTGGTCTTGCAAATTCAAATATATCCTATAGAAACCATAAATAAAAATATACTTCCTTTCAGTCAGTTAGTAGAGAATCACGTTTTCTTTTTATTTTCTACTCAAGGAAGGAGTATCATTAGGTTTTAAAGAAGTTTCTTATTATGAGATTTGTTAATACCGCGCAATGTCCATTCACATAGCATAGTACCTGTTCTTTTAGCACCGCTCTTCATGAAATGTACAACATAGTCGGCATCTATTGCAAAATTTTATGGACTCTGTGTGGCGTCTTTTTAACGGCATAGAAAAGCATGTGATTTTCTTTACGCTGAACCAATGCACTTTGTAGACTGAAATAGTTAAGGGCTAGTGCAGCGAAGGATCAGACTCCAAATTAGTAAACAATTAGAAAACATATTTAAAACCTTGAGCATAAACTACAAAGAAAGCATGATTCTCTATTAAATAAATGAAAGAAAGCATATTTTTATTTATGTTTTCTATAAGATATATTTAAATTTGCAAGACCATCGGAAATGCGTGGGAAAAATGCATGCCACCTAGGTATTCATTTTTTACCGAGCACTGTTTCTACGGGAGCTTGAAAAGCAGTATATGCAAAAGCTGACATCTTGCAATGTCTGATATGTTATCAGATTATGCCGTACGATAATCATTATCACAACCGCGACCAAGTAATCTTTCCTTATAGAAGACGTATTTCAAAATTTCAGTCAACATTTCATGAGATCGGTCACTCACTGTATGTGGGCTATACGAAAATTTACTCCTTTCATTATACGTTGGCCGAAGTGAAGAAACCGATTCCGGTCAGAAGGGCTTCCTTGATCGAAAATGTAATAATAATAATCTACACGCAGCATAATATCCAATGCTTTCCGTTAAACCAGGATGTTGTGCTTTGGCCAGCCCTTTAGCCGACTAAAAAGGCAATATCACTAAAATATTCCTTTAAGCAATATGAATGTTTCAAACGATGTTTGCTGTTTTATTTACATATGAGCATATTTAGGGACAATATGCATGAAAATATTCCCTCTTGCGCTCATTTGGTTGAAGTGCGTTTTTTTGAAGTTTTTGAAGTAAGGAAATTATATCTTTGAGATTTGCGAGATATTTTGAGGCCGTAAAATTGTCATTTGAATAATACCTTACTTATCTGTTTTCCAGTGGCCTTTATGCGGTGTACCACATAAAGCCCATCCACTGTAAAATAAATGTGCATTATACGGTATCTTTTTTATGATCTAAAACAATTCGTGTAAAGCGCGCAGCTTGTAGACTACAAACGTTAAACGCAAATGAGGCGGCGAATCGCGTCCAAAATTATTTGGAAATTTAAAAGCCTATCAAAGACCTAAATATACAACATCTTCTGCATAAAGTTGAAATGTGTGGTTTGCTCTAAACCAATACAAGAAACGGTATATGCTTTTATGTTTTCCACAATATATATTTGGATTTGAATATGCAAAAATCGACGGAGACAAATGATCCTTAAAAGTTGTTGATTATTAGCAGAAAGGAGCTTATGCATGCGGTCAAAAGAGGCATGTTCGAAAACCGAGATCATGGCGTAAATAATATGTCCCGTGATTATGCTGAATAATAAATATTTTGAAAGTTCTACCTTAGTGCTTATCTATGGCAGAACCTGATATCGTAAGTCTAGTTAACACTATATGAGACTGGTCGCTGATTTTATTTAAGACAGTTTTTTGAAGAGACGCTAGTATATTCCCCACATAATTTCATGAGAACTTTTTTCTTAAATGCAGCAGCGGTGCGGAGAAATGACGCCAGCTTTCAAATTGTGGCTCATTCTACGAGATCCGGTCACACATTCAAATTCGACAAGGCCGAAATTCTCTTTAGAGGTGATAACCGCGTGAGCCGGGAGCTACTTGAATTATGGTTTACTAGCCCACAGGCCATTAACAAGTGCAATGAACTTCATATCCCATACTCGGTGCTGAGACTTCGTCTAGGCGGAGTAATTGGCCACTCGGGGAGCGCACATGTGAGCCCTTTTCCCAACATCAGGGTCGGGGCGTCAGATGATGGTGCAAGCATCACACCAACATCCAACAAACGTGATAAAATTATAGCAATTAACGACGCGAATGTCGGCCATCAAACAATTAGCACACCGAGTGCGACGAGATAGCCGTGAGTGTTCATAGGTATGCGGTACCATATCGAGTGCATCCTATAAGTACTGCAGTCTTCTCTGCATGAAGTAGCCATATCTGCTATTGTCTCTGATGATGGGTTCGATCAGGAATCCAAAACATCCGGCTAATAAAGCTCTTGTCCCAGCGATCGTGTCTCCTTCTTTAAGACTACTTCCTGGGACCCATCTCTTCGCTTCTATTTGCAAATTAACTTCATTTTTATTGGCTTAAATCTGGGTCATGTGTGTTTTTTGACCAGAGGATGAGTTGGAGTGCCAAGGTGCGCGTCCGGCTGTGTCAGTCATCTGCGCTATCTCCCGTCTCCGGTCTTCTTGTTTATGTATTGGCATCGGACTCAAATAGAGGAGGAGAGAGCATGGTAGATGCTGTGCAAGTCTACACTCACTGTAAAGTAATTCCTGCCTAATTCGTCGTGCCTGTCTCACATTGATGTGGACATTGTCGAACGCGACGGCTCTTTATCTTATTTGTAGGGGCGAACTCTGCGACAGGTCGTGAGGATTGATACCCCGATGCCGACTCTGCGGTCACTTCTCTCTACAATGTCCGGAGGTAACAGATCGACCGATTTCTACGGTGTGCCGGCGATCGTGTCTTCTTCTTCAAGACTGCTTTCTAGGACTCGTCTCTTCGCTTCTACTGGCAATCATTAAAATGTCATTGGAAACCTGACTGCACATAGTTCATCGACAAATATCTTATTTGATCAGAAATGGCTCAGATGACGAAAGCACGCCGATTACAAGGACAAGCTTTCAGTTTAATTAAGGATAACATTTTACTAGGATTCCCATATGTCTTCTGATTACAAGGCAGTCCAGTAATAAATCTATAGGCCACCCAGAACATCAAGGTGCCTTAGAGTTTTCAGTCTCGTCAGACAAGTTTGCACATAAACCTTTGAAAACAGTTGGAAATTCTGCCATTTTTGAACGTTTTGTTTTCTGCAATTCGATATGTGATTCGTAACATGGGCCCTTAATCTGCCTGAGCCCTCCGAAAATGTCCATTTTCGATGTCATCAGTTGGGATTCTAGTCGCAATGCAATATTTTGGAAGAAGGCCTTTTTCAAGTCTCTGTGAGCAGAGCTTGCGTTCTAACGTGAGACTTATTCAAGACTTTATTTCATCATTCATGATTTTTATTGAACTTCAAACCTGTTTTAAAAACAGACCTAGGAGAACAGGATACTTCTGCTATACTGAATGCACTTTGAAGATAAAAGCGGTAGATTACGGCCGCTAGTTTGCTATTCACGTCAACAGTCATTCCGTTCTGACTATTTCCGTCAGCAAAAGCAGACTCCTTAGAGGGGTCATTCCAATCCCCGAGAAGACACGTTCACAGAAGAGGCCGTCACTCGCAAGGGTTTTGATTAAATGAAAAATCTTCTCCAACAGGCCTTCTGTTTCGAAAGAACTTGGCTATGGTACAGTGCGTGACCTATCTCATGAAATGTAGGCTAAAATTCTGAAATGCGTTTTCGATTATGAAGGATTACTTGGTCGCGTTTGTGATACTGATTACCTTAAGGCATACTCTTATAACATTTTGGACTTGTCAGGATGTCGGCTTTTAAATGCATTTCTTTTCAATCTCCTTTAGGAAGCGTGCTCAGTAAAAAATGACTAATTATGTAGCATGCATTTTTTCCATTGATTTTCGGGGGTCTTTGAAATTCAAATATATTTTATAGAAACCACAAACAAAAATATGCTTTCTTTTGGTCAATGAATAGAAAATCACGTCTTTTTTATATTTTATATTTAAGGTAGAAGGAAAATTATGTTTTAAAATGTTTCTAATTACGAGACTTTTTAGGACCGCGATATGTCCATTCACATAGCATCGTACCTGGCCGTCTACCACTGCTCCTCATGAAATGTACAACGCGGTCCGCATCCATTGCAAAATTTTATGGACCCTGTATGATATCTATTTAATGACATAGAAAAATATGGGATTTTCTTTACGCGGAACGCATGCACTTTGTACAGTGTAATCACTAAGCGCTAATGCAACGAATGGTCAAAATCCAAATTTTTCGGCAATTAGAAAACTTTTTAAAACCTTATTATACTCCTTCCCTAAGTATAAAATACAAAGGAGAGGTGATTTTCTATTGATTGACTAAACGAAAGCATATTTTTGTTTGTGGTTTTTATAAAAGATATTTGAACTTCCAAGGCCATCGATAATCATTAGGAAAATGCATGATACTCAAGTAGTCATTTTTTATCAAGCACGCTTTCTACAGGAGATTGACAAGAAGTGCATTTAAAAGCAGACATCCTGCCAAGTCCAAAATATTATAAGAATATGCCTTAAGGTAATCAGTATCACAACCGCGACCAAGTAATCTTTCCTAATCGAAAACGCATTTCAGAATTTCAGCCAACCTTTCATGAGATAGGTCACGCACTGTATTTAACCGATAAATGCAAACGTCCCGCAGCACTAAATGTGCCCTATTCTTCACGCAAAAATAAGTGAAAACCATGGCATTTGTCTCTGGATTTTTGCTTTCATTTCCATGCTATGTGTCTAATTGTAAGACCACTAGTTTAATAATTACACGCTGCACTGAGTAAA
This sequence comes from Spirometra erinaceieuropaei, assembly GCA_902702965.1. Lineage (NCBI taxonomy): Eukaryota > Metazoa > Platyhelminthes > Cestoda > Diphyllobothriidea > Diphyllobothriidae > Spirometra > Spirometra erinaceieuropaei. The sequence goes on along the minus strand of CACRXP010000271.1, from coordinate 261,901 downwards.
TAGACATGTGCATGTGTTCAAACGTCACCAATTCCCGTTCTGTATATGTACTGACTGAGAAAATATCGCACAAGAACTATCTTTCTGAATAGTCGGAAGCCATTAGTTCCAAGCATTTTTGCGGCCACCTCCGTAGAACTTTTGTATGCCTGGAATCGTACGGGTGTGATAAGGCAGGGGGTTAATGTGTTGACGTTTTTTCCTGTGGGAGACACACAAACACATGTGCAGATGTACCAGCCGGAAAGTACTCACAAGAAAGTATTTATCATTTTCAAAAGCAACACTCTTTCGTGCGTACTGATTTGTCTGAATTAGGCACAGCTGTTCAAAGGTTGTTTACCTAAGCGGCTTTTGTTTAGATAAATGACCCCCTACTAGGGAACTCTGCAAAATATTCAAATATTTGTATTTGTGAGAGATTTTGCTATAGGCCGTTGGTCGGGTATGCAGACATGTTGCTTTACTCGCAGAAGGCGAATACTTTTCCCGGCTCAGACATTTGTTACAAGCGTCCTAATTAGTAAACGTCTTGATTTAAGCGCATTCTCTTTATAACGGTTTTATCAACAAAATAAGGTAGTAGCTGAAAAACAGTTCATTGGGATGGACTCTTATAATTCCTCTGAAGCTATTGTTTGTTGGATAGACCGCCTAATGTTATCTTGTATGAATGCCTCACCCCAAATTATTTCGCAGAACGAGGAAAATTACTGAAAAACGAGGCGACTGGTATGACCATCTCAGCCGTGTAAAATAATGTCTCAAAACCCTAAACTTAAAACACCTCAGTATCGACCATGTGGTCTTTTTGGTTACCACGTCAACGATCTGACGGTTGAGTCAAGGGCTCTCTCGCCCGTCGCTTGTGACTGGACATTTTACCTATGGTGGCGTTTCCTCTCCAATGGCGTTACGGTCCTGCTCGTTCCGGTCTGCCTTAAGGATTGATCTAGCGTCACTCAGACACTCGAACAATCATTAGCCGCACCGGCAAAAGGCGATTACTGACGAATACAAGACACTTCAAACATTAGCTCGATTATGGCTGAGTGAGGCCTATTAATAAGTTAGAAAAAGGCAATGTGCTACTGCTGACAAAAAAAAGAAGAGTGAAATGGCTACCGCAGCTAGTCACATCCAACCGTGAAGTGTTGAACACCTAGGGCTTGATCCCGCGACCTAATACCTAGGAGTCCACCGCCTCTAACCGCTGATCCACGGGCTTTTCGTCCTTTTGGTTGAGATATGATTGGTAGGGGGCCTCACCGATTGTTGTTACGGAACTCATACGCTTCGTGGTGCCTAACGGGCTCTCTTTTGAGCCCAGTCAGCAGCCGCACAGTGGCGCATGCTAATGGCAGAGGGTTATTACCGATGAAGACAATGGAGACTAAAATGGCCATTTCTGGACTAAGTTCTTTTTATAGAACGAACATGAGATAAATAATGAACTTATCATAATTTGAAGAAAGCTAAAGACTGACCAGCGGGTTCGTAACGTCTGCCTGGGTGTGTGGCTCGGGTGTCTTAATGTGCATATAAATGACGTGATTTAATAAAGGCAGATGTTTTACGGGGAAAGAACAGGGAAACTGGAATGGCGATTTCTGGTTTACTAGTCGTCGTCAGCCGGTCAAACCCAACCCCCAATTTGTGCAACATCTGGGGCGCGATACCACGGCCTTTTTGTTAGAAGTCCAACACCTCTTACCACTGAACCAAGGGCTCTTTGTCCTGCCATTTGAGATCGAAGATATGCACTGGTAGAATGAAGCCAACCAGTCATATCTTCCAGTCAGTCCACCGTTTTTAAAAAAGGCTAAACCTGTTTTCTTTAATTCGAAATCAAACTAAGTAAATCAAATTATTAGAACTACCCATTTTGCCACTTTCATAATCACTGGACAGTTTTACATTTTTTTGATCAAATGGAAGGATTAAATGAGATATTTTTCTGCCAAAACGACTTTATGCGCTTTTCGAAATTCCTGCAACCAGAAATAGTAACTGTTCAACATTATTCGTTTTTTGAAAGCGGTAAAATTGATGCGTTCTAGCAGATGGAGAAAAATGTAACCACGCAGACTTATTTTTGTCATTGTCAGTCGGTTGCAGCCTTCTGCAGCACCGATACTAACATTCGGTTCGAAGGAAATTAAGCGTCAAAACAGAAGGTTGATTTTAGCGCATCTTTTACATTTTGACAAACTGTACGCTGACCGTAATCGAGAGACTATTTTTATTGATAACGATACATCAGCTAACATAGCGTGATAGTTTACTGAAATCTTGGGGAGAAATGTTTGTAACGCCTACAGGCTGGGATCCTTAGATGCAATATTTTGCTTACTACATTTCGCGATCTAATTTATGAAATTTGCCGAAATTTACGAAGTACTGGTAATCACTCCTAAGTCGACACCAATGCGTCGACCCAATACGTTTGTTGATAGATAAATAAATTTAGGAGAAGTGAAACCACAGACAAACTATTAGAAGCTACGCTGCACTGTTCAGAAATGAGAATTGATTACCAAATCAAAAATCCTGAAGACGGAAAATGATCATAATTGCGAAAACTTTAGTTTTAGACGCATATGGGTGTCGTCCACGTGAACAACTCAGTATAAATATAAGAAAATAGAATAACGTTTAAAAATGGTGTTTTAATTCATCAAGCATTTAAAAATCCTTTAAAAAGTAGTGCCATTTCAGGTATTTCGGTTTGCCAACGGCGTCCATTTTCGCTATCGTTGCTTAATTTTTAGCTGCATCCCGGGATTTTGAATATACAGAAATAGGGGAATGTAAAGGTTAATATTTTGCTGAAATTAGCAATTTTTTGCCTTTTCTATTTGTACATTGTTTATATGCGGAGGCTAGGTTACACGCAAACAAATTTTAATATGTTCACAACTCCAAAATAATGTTCGGTGAAAGCCACATGAGTATCAACCCACAGTATTTTTCGAGTAGGAAAGCGAGTGCAGTCATTTAACGGATGGGTGGCCTATGTGCGTCATAACTGAAATCTGGGCATGATTTCGCACAGCTTTGCTAATCGGACTTTCAGAAATCGATAAATCTTTTACTCCCCTTAAAATACTTTGAGCTATTTGTCAGATTCCTACGATTTGCTTTAGAAAAATGTCCAATTTTACGTGCGGCAAGCTTTGTTTAATAAAACACACGAGGTCGGTTCTCTTTACTTTTTAAAATCACGTGCAGTTGCGTAACCAAATTCCAGGACAGACGTTTGCATAGAATATCACCCTAGGATAGCGTGCCGTATACTCATGCGCATATTTTTGGATATTTTGTTCGAGAAAATTACGTAAACATAATTTCTGCATAAGAAAAGTGCATTACCTTCAACGAACTAGACCGATAACCACAATGCGCAACATTCAAGGCGTCCAAAAATTTTCCTGTCAACTTAGGCCACCAGGTTTTTGAGGAGATTGCTCACGTACTTTAAGAAATAATGAAAACCTCTGTCTAATTCACCGATTTAATCATATTTTCGATATTTCTCGGCGGAAAACACAATAAAAATGTCTATAGGTACTTGAAAAAGGCTAGACACAAATTATGTTTTTAACGAACAAATATTTTGTTTTCAGACACAAGATAATCGTGTGCTTTTATTTTTTGAAAAGCAAATCAAAGATTGACTTGATCCAAATGTGATTAAACTCGCGTCGTCCGGTGGGCTCTCGTAGTTCAATTGATTAGAGCAGTGGCGGTACTAAAGCCTTCCCCTTACAACCTGGCTTCGAATTCCATTGAAGTAAGGGGTTTTTACAGTTGGGTCAATATTAATTATTCAAAAGCTTTCAAAACGTCTATGAATTAAATATATTTCTTTCAAAGTGTGTCTGTCCTCAACGCGTTCATCGATAAAAGGCCTAAAGAGATTTACCGCGATTGCTAACCACTACAGCAAAGCCATTTAAAAAAAATTTTGTAAACGACAGGAAACGTCTTATTCTTAAAATTTAAGCGGGCTTTATGCAAAGCTGATTGGCATTTGGCTCCACACTTTTGACATATAGAAGCAAGAGCCTTAATCTGGAAGTACAGTAGATGCTCTAACTTATGTAACGGTAACCGCAATTCTGAAATACGCTTTTTGCGTTAGTGAAGATTACCTAGGTACGGTTTTACTATTAATTTTTTGCCGCATAATCTCTAGATATTCCAGTTACATCAGGATGAGGGCTTTTGAAAAAACTTTATTTTAGCCGCCTGAAATAACCGCAGCCTATCGATTGGCTACTTAAGTATTATTGATTTGTCTCATTTATTTTCGATGACGTTACAAATTCGAATATATCTCAAAAACATGCATATATATATATGAAGTAATAGAGAGGCGCTCACCAATTGTTTCTATTCTTTACAATTTGGGGCAAGGATACATTTATTCAGCATACCGTACTAATTATCCATGCTTATTTCTATACCCTCCTTGCATTTTTCACCTTATTTAAATTAGGCTTCACTTTGCCAGAAACGTCAATTCCAGGCCTATCCTATAAGCGCCACTTACGTCTCCACTCATCTGCCCCACCCGCATAGCCCCTATTACCACCGGTCCTGTAAGACAGGTAGCTGGGAGTTTTCTGTACCGGGAGGGCTACCAACTACCATCTAACCGTTTAATTACAAACTGACAAAACCATCAGTTCCGAAAAGGCCCGTTTTAATATTCTTACGCTTTAAGGGTGGCAACGTAGCAAATACCCCCAAGCAGCGATTGAGGTGCGCCACTGAAAGAACACTCAACTCAGCTGAACTCCCATTCTGCAACCCAACTAAGCTATCCAAGTTCCACTGTCAAGGAATGCCTTGCCATTGCACACCATTTAAAATGGTGTTTGGGATTTCAAATGTACTTTTTGAATGCCTGTACAATAGGTGGGCTAACTCATGAAATTTAAAGTGAAATTACAGACTGCGTTTTCGTTTTGAAAAGATTAATTATATAGCTTTGTAAAACTAAGCAGTCTGCAGCATAATGCTATAATGATTCAGTTACCACAGGATTCCGGCTTTTGAACGAACGTCCTTCCGGCTTCATGCAACAACGATACTCGGCAAAAAAAATGATTATTAAGGTAGCACGCATTTTTCTCTTTGATGTTCGATGCCCCTCAAAGTCTAATTATATTGTATGGAATGCATGCATAAAAATATTCATTCTTTCGCTAATTTGAGGAACAATTACGTCTTCTGTCAATTTTATTGTCGATCGAGGTGTATTATCAGGTGTTTTAAAAATTTTTCAATTTCCGAATCATTTTGAACCCGCTCTGCCGTTTAACTTCAATTCAGGGCTTCAAAGCTACAAGCCATGTATATTCAGCGTACGGTAAAATAGGCATTTCTCTACTGTAACAAAGGGGAACCGCATGAAGCCGGGATGAAGTTCATTCTGAGGTCGGCATCCTGCAGAAACTGAATTATTTTATTAGTATACTGCAGACTGCTTCGTTTTACAAAGTTGTTTAATAATCTTTTCGAAAAGAAAACGCATATCGGAATTTCAGTCGAAATTTCATGAGTTGGCCCGCCCATTGTACACTGGAAGAACGCAAGGACAATTCGAAGCAAGGCCAGGTATGCACATTCCTCGATGTCTCCTTAAGAAAGTGACTGGAATTGCACGGTCTTTTATCCCGAAGCACCTGCCAGATAACGGTCATTCCGCTAACCCCAAAACATCTTTCAGAATATTGGTTCTTGCAAGAGCGATTCAAAAACCGCGCTATTTGGAGGCAGTCTACATATGGCAGAAGAAACTCGAACAATGGAAACAGTAAGAAAATGTGATTAACTCCAGTTTGCCCCTACAAATCGAACCACTTTGATTTATGTTGTTCCTCTGCTTGTTAACTTTCCGTTTTTCCCATGTTGTGTCTGCAAGTTACAAACTTATTGATCAGTTACCGTGCAGTATACGATGCCCTTGCTGTTTAATATTGATTTTCTCTGTGGAAGCTCAGATCTCTGTATATTTCGTATTTGGTATCTGTGTTATGCAATGACAGGCTGCAGTTGATGAGCTGTCGCGAAATGCTTTGGTTCCAATAAATTCTGTTGTCTATGCTTGCTCCAAAGTTTGATTATGCAGTCCGTAGTCTCCGCCTTCCCCTGAATCACCCTCTCGCTCGTCAGCTGTCCCTGTTTGCTGTCAATAAAAGCCATTCGGAAGACACAGAACTACCTCCACGCCATCGCAGCCTTGCCAGATCTTTCAGATGAGCAAATAGATATAGGTCAAAAACTCGTAAAAATGTCCGTTTCAAGCGAGAACCATCGTCCGCGGGTGGTATGGGTATGGGATTTCCTAAGCAACACCTCGAAGGGTTTCACTGATAAATCAAAGCAAAGGTTGGAGTAAATATACTCAGTGCATAAGTAGACCGGTCACATGGCAGAGAAGCCAAGTGAAGTTACGAAATATTCACGTCCATTGTTTACACTCTTTAATTATATCACACGGCCACAGAAACGTTTTGGCATCGGGGTGGTGAACCCATCATTGGTTTAAAAACTTGCTCGCAAACGCTAAAACGTGCCTGGGGAAAAAGGAGCCTTCTGTGCAACAAAATCTTATAAGCAAATGTCCAATTAAGGCTTCCCTGACAAACCTAAAATAACCCATCCGTTAAGTGCGTGATAAGAGCACTATGCGCCGTCTACAAACATACAATACATGATATGTAACATTAACTATTATCTGAAATTGTAAAATAACATTACGTCTGGAGAATATTGAATACGTGTGGCTGAAATGCTAGTTTTCGGGCAGCATAATCAGAGAAAGTCAGCCATTGTTAAAGACGGGCTTTTGGAAGCGCGTCGTCTGCGCCGACCATTAAACTCCTGCACATTTAACGTCAGTATCTGAATATTACGGTTTTTGTTATCGAGCTTCGTTGTCTTCATAAATTCGAATGCATTTTGCAGAAACGTGGACGAGAATGATGCCATCTTGTACTCATTTTGTTGAAACGTTGTCAACATTTTTAACCCGGAACGGTGCGTATTGAATTCAAAATTTTGTGAGCTGTCTAAGCCACCTTTTAATGACATAGATTATATAAATGTCCTTCTCAAAAAAGGAGTACGCACTGCTCTTCAGAAAATCCAGATGCATGCTAAAGAAACGTTGAAGTTTAAAAGGACTCAAAAAATAAAACTAGTATCCCTTCTGATTAAAAATTCAAAATAATGTAACTTTCTGCTAAAAGAATCAAAAATGGAATATTTATATGAATTCCTTACATAGGCTATCAAAATGCGGCGAGGAAATATGGTAGTTTAATCATTATTGTTAATATTTTCAATTTTATTTGACGACCGGAAAGGTGTTGATTCAAAAATTGACGTGGTGGCTAAAAGAAATCATTTTGTTTATACTGCATGATGGTTTTCTTCCAAAATAACCTACATAATCCTTTCTAATCGAGATTGCATCTCGAAGGTCACGTAGGGTCTCACAAGCTGGGACTCTATGGAACATCCTTTGCATTTATAGTTCAGTATTTATGCTTCGACCGCATTGGCCTCTTTTCATTTTATTACTTGATCGGTATTAAAACTGGCTAACGACGCCCACTAACAATGCTACAAATTCTGACTCGTAAACTTCTGTGTTTTCTTCAGCTTTATACGATGTTGAACATACATCACGATTTATTTATTAAAACATGATTTATGTGGCCGCTAGACTGACTAGTGTAATTTCTGGCTGCATCCCGTCAAAGTTAGAACATGGGTTTTAAAACTAGAGCACTTTTGTCTGCTCCGCTGATTGTCCATTTTGAGTTCACGACGCTAACAGCTGTGCATTATGACAATCTAGGAAATGAAACTGTCTGGAATTAGACATTCACGCGTTAAAATCCCCAAATTAAACTCCAATGGGAGTGATTATTTAATCACCCTCGGTGTGCGCTATGAAAACGATCACATTAACGAGCGCAAGAAGCATAGAATCAACGTTTTTAGCCAAGCGACAATAACTTATTGAAATTGTACTTGTGAACGGATAAAGTACTACTTGTGACTGCGCGTTAGAGGTTCGGCACTTAAAAGGCGCACTTATGCTAGTCTGGGGCAAACTTAAAAGGGTCTATTACTGCAGGGCACAATATGATCCGTGTAAAAAATTTCGCAAATTTCAGGTTTAAATGTCGCTTCTCTTTCTCTCAAACGAGCAGTTAGACGCCAACGCATATTTCGATTAGCAAGTTATTTTACGTGAAGAGCTGCCATTGCTGGAGTGAAGAAAGACGACTGCAAACAAATCAAATACTGCCTACTGAAAGTCAGTTAACACCTAAATAAGTGACAAGCAGTTTACAATCTATTGCTTGATTAGTAGTAATTTAAGAAAATTGCGAACCCTGATTTAAAATATGGCGAAGAAGCCAAGATTTACATACGACCAGGCGCATATTTGCAGATGTAAATATAACGCGGTTTTTCCGCTTGGGCTAACGGTTTTGCGGCATAAGTATTGTTTTTAGACTAAACCAAATCAACACTGTGCTGATTCCAGGAATTGATCCTCAGTTTACGCATAAATATTTAGAAAAATCAAGCCTTCTAGCATTTACATTGCTACCAAAACACTGAAAATTTTCCACCTCGAACATCGCATCCGTCTCCTCTAACTTTGCTAACTTTTGAGCTACGTTCCCCGACGATGGATGCTCGTCAAGGTGGCCATTTTAATGCCGATATTTTTCCCAACCCATTAATTTTTTTCTTGTTCTGTTTCTAAATTACGTATCTACGGAAGCTAGACGGGGTTAAAAGTAAAGCTTTAAAGGTTTAAAACCGAAACATGATTTGCATCAGCGAATTGCATTTTTAAGTGCCGAAACAATTTTGACCAATTTAAGCGAAGAGTTGCCTACGTGACTTAGTACTGCAGATAGGGCACGAAATCGCATAAACTTGCAAATACAATTGTTAGAAATCGATTTAGCGCTTAATGCCTCAACATAATCTTTGTGTTAGTAGACAAATGCTGTAGGAACTAAACACACTTTATTCGTAATTTTTTCGACTTTGGTATCCTGAATTTCCCTCAGGCGTGACGCATGTGGCAAAACAGTTAAAATTAAAACGTCTAAAAATCGATAGTGCCATGTCGCCCCTGCTTATCAGCCTATACCGTGTGCTGGCAGCGTGTTCTGATTGATGATAAAGTCGTTGGGCACAACTTCCAATTTCATGTGTCGATTGATGCATGAGTTTTCAGGCCGAACTGCCCCTAAAATGTCGCGGCCCTTCTTATATGAGGAGACACGTATGATGCGAGCCTTGTTCCATGTAAATTAATGTCCTCTTTTCATCATATGTGCAGATTTAAATTATAAAAAAAGCATAAATTTAGTCTTCCTTAGTCGTTTCGCGTCGTCTTTAAAAGTTAAACAGTGCCCGTAGTATTGCAACCACAATCAGCCCATACATTGCGCTTGCAGTTTTCAATTTACGAGTTATACTATTTCAATTTAAAAAATCATACATTCCTTTATGCTCTATAGAGTTTGTAATAAATGCGCACCATGTTGTTTCGTTGATATAATTGCAGTTACAATGCTGTATAAATGGGCATTTAAGAATCTTAAAAATTCCTTTAATTGTAAAACGATGAACCAAAAAATAATCAACTCTCAAGTAGGAAATCTGATTTTGTCCTAAATTACTACCAGATTAATAGAAAAAAGACACGTTTATGTATCTCTTCTGCGAAACATGAATTTGCGACAAACTAGAACGAATCCACATTATAAAAGTAGACAATTGTAATCTAATATGATTTTTCAGTCGGGTTGAAAGAGGGAAAAACCGCCAGTCTCGTCCGACCTACGGGACAAATTTTGGGAAGGCACTGAGTCATTGCTGACAACCAGATTTGCGGCCGTCAGTGCACCTGGAGCCCTGCTGGCGCGGCCGAAAGAAAACTATAGGCTAGGTCAAGAAGGCAGTTCGTAAGAGAAGGACATGATTGCCGGAGCAAGATTTCTATTGTCAAGACGTTTCGGATCCTAACCCCGAAGCATCATCAGAGAACTTAGCAAATATAAGTGATAGAGACACATGAAATGCCGTATTTACAGGTCGCGTTGCCACGCAACCACAAGCCAAATATAGTTGCGAGCCCGCGCCTCTATAGCTGGGGGGGCTATAATGGATTCGACGAGGGCTTAACAGTCCGCCCCCCAAGACGGTCATTGCCAAAAATGTAATGGTTATTATGGCTTTCTCACCCGCCAATTGCACGGAAATTGGGCTCGCTGTCACTGGAAGTGAATATTGCTCGCGAGCATTCCGCCTCGACCTGGGAAAAGTAACTAGCCATGTGGGGGGGCGGTGGAGTTTGCCGACGAGCAACAGTTCCGATGGCAGTAAGCTTAGTGCCTGATACGTTCAAAAGAGAATCCGAAACGTCAGACCAAAAGTTCCAAGATCTAGTTTATGAGACATTAAAGCGATTGCTTTAAAAGCGCTCTATTCGCCTGACGATTCGCATTCACGCTCAAACCCATCATCAGAGACAGTAACGGATACGGTTTACTCAACTACGCAAAGATGCAGCAGTTAAACTTCTTTATATCTCTGAAAATTAACTGCTCTCCTCTTCATCGGGGATGTTTAACGGTTGGCGCACTGACTGCTTGATGGCCGGCCTGTAATTTGTTAATTGCTGGAAGTTAATCGTTATTGTTGGATGTTGTCATGGAGATTGCTCGGCTACCTGGCTCACCGACCTGCGCGCTCCACGAGTTGTTAATTACTCTAGTCAGACTATGCCTCAGCACTGAGTATGGCGTGGGGATGTGATTGGGCTTGTTGAAAGACTGCGACCCCGTGAACCATGACTGAGACAACTAGCGGCTCACGGCAGTATCACCTCTCGGCCACATCGAACCTGAATGTATGGCAGGGTCTCGTCGAATGGGCCCTGACTTGAGGGCTGTCGTCATGTCTCTGCACTGCTGCAGCGTGTGCGGCCATTCGCGCTCGACATTTCTCCATTGTGCTGCTGCGTTTTTGTATGTCATAAAAACTGTGATAGTCTAAAAATCAAAATGTTTAGTAAAGCGCCTAATAGGATGGAAATACCGAATTTCAACACCAACCACCCAATCAACCCCAAACGTAGTTGTGTAAGGATGCTATATCAGCGTGTTGAGACGCACTGTAGTGAGCCGAGCAAATTGTGCCGAGTCTCAATATCTGCGAGAGCTTGCTGCCGGTCATTCTTCGTAAACTGGCGCTTGCGCAAACGAACGAAAAAAACGTGCCCACCCCAAATTTGGCGGATGATTCCGTACATCAAGAACGCCTCTGAAAATGTCAGTTGCCTACTGGCGCCATCTAAATTTTGAAGTTGCACACAGACTGGTGGCCACCATAAGGCAGCAGGTGATGATACCAAAAGACTCACTGGCACGGCTAGAAAAATTTGGAATCGTTTATCGGTTCTGGTGCGAGTGCGGGCAGAGCAACTAAGTTGGAGAAACTGAAAGACGGTCCCGTGCGCAAATCGTGGAACACGGACCAGCGTTTCGGAGAAATGAGGACAACTCTGAAGTAAAGGATAATTCCACGAGACCTGGCTACACCTTCAAGTCCATTTGGGCCGACATTCTCACGGGAGGTAATAATCGCGTGAGCCGCGAGTTGCTTGAATCACGGTTTACGGGGCCCAGTCTGTCAACAAGTGCAACGACATCCCCACTCCATATTCTATCCTGAGGCAAAGACTGGCCAATGCAATTGACCACTCGTGGAGCGCGCAAGCCGGTGAGCCAGACGACCGAGCAATCATCACGCCAACATCCAACAGGGGTGATGAAATTTCAGCAATCAAGAACATGTATACTATCAGGCAATTGACAAACCAGCGAGTCACCATGGGATAAAAGGGAGCTCTGCTAATAGGTGTCGGTAGCGTAGTGGCTGCAACTTGTAAATGCTGCAACTTCCTGTGCATGAATAACCTGTAATTGTTATTGTCCCCGCATGAACTTCAACCGTCAGGAAAATAAAGCTCTTTTTTCCATCGCTCGCTTCTTCTTTTTATCTTATATCTACGGATTGCCTGAAGTTTATAAAAGTACAATAGACGCCTGTGGTAACCGCGTCTTCCAAAGTCTGGGCTGTCCTGGCAAGATTTTAGCAGACTCCATTGCCTGGGAGATCGCCTGCTAAGTGAGGACATTCCATCGGATAGTGCATCGACAATATTAATGATCAGTTGCCTTTGAAGGGGTTGAAGTCATGGAAAATATATTTAGCTAGTTGTGATGTTCCTTTTGTGATGGAAAATCTAAATATCCCTCAGGAGTACCCCTCGTACTAACATAACAATGTGCATGCTGGCCAGATCATCTAAAACAATTGAGGTATGGCGATTCTGGTACTGCTTATCCGTTAAATGTTTTAGAAATATTTAGAGCTCTGAGTCCAAGATGGCAGTATACTGATGTCGACTAAGAGTTTGAAGCTTCTGCGAGGATTGACAGTAAGATACTATTTATTCCTTTGCAACCATTCTTTAATGAAAAGCTCTCCTTAGAAATCCCAACCGTAGTTGTTTAACGCTCCAGCGGTGTATTATAAATTTAAATTAGAACCGAATACTCAGCGGATCAGTAGAAATATAGATCTGTCTCATGGTTCAATGCAATATGACCTATATAAGGCTGACTGTTAAGGAGTTTATTCTAAGAGAGTTTAATGGAAAGCTGTACGTTGGACCGTTATTTCACGCTAATAGAAATGTGGGAGTGTGCGTCTCCTTACTCTTCTGCCGTTTTTCTACTCCAAAATCAACGCCCTGTTGGTAACAAGCTCCAACGCAGAAGAACACATGGAGCACCTTGCAACGGTGTTTGAACGGCTTTCACAATTTGGCTTTGTTTTCAACCAGTCCACTTGCGTGTTCGGTGTGTCCTCGTCGAATTTCTTGGGCATCCGGTGGACTCCTACAACATCCACCTCCTTCCATCGAAATTAGGAGCCATACGTGATTTTCCCCCTCCCTCTTCCAAATGTCAGCTTCAGCGATTTCGAGGCAGGGGAAATTTCTATTGCGGTTCCTCCCTTACTGTACCGCCACCATCCTGTCGCTCACAAGCCTTTTATCGAACCACGAAGGTTTTATTCGAGCTATCTGAACACGTCCACGCTGCTTTTAACAAAGTGAAGACTGTTCTGGCCAATGCCAGTCTCCTCATTCATTTTTCTCCCGATGCTGCCATCTCCCTCATGGTCGATGCCCCGAATTTTGCAGAAGGCGAAGTTCTTCATCAACACCTTTCAGGTAAAATCCAGCCCTTTGCTTTCTTCTCCAGGGATTATATCCTGCCGAGACGACCAATAACACACTCGAAAGGAGCAGGTTGCCGTATCCCTTGCCATGAAACCCTTCCGGCACCTCCTTGAGGGCTGAAACTTAATTGTGTTCACGGATCACAAACCTCTTTTATCAACTCTCAAGTCCACTTCTAACAAAATAACCACCTGGGAATTTTACAACCGGGCTACATCTCACAGTTTAACTCGGATATTTACCACATCGGCACGTTATGGAATAAGGTGGCCGACGCACTGTCCGTATCAGTCATCGCACATCTCCAAATTTCTTCCGGGATCGCTCTCACTGCAATGGCTGCCGAACAACGCCATGTTGGTTCTCTCTTTGACCAGTACGTTTCCGGACTCCAAATTCACGACCTGCTACTGAATACTAACAAAGATACCATTATATGCGACGTCTCCACCGCCTCCTCTCACCGGCCCTGTGTGCTGCCATCCCTTACTCTCAAGGTTTTCCTCTTGCACAATCTATCTCGTCCAAGGAGTCGAACTACGACAAACCAATATCCGGCCGCCTAGTTTGACATGAAATGTACGAGGACCTAAAAGCATGAACATGGACGTGCCTCGATAGTCAGCGGAGAAAGGTCCAAAGGCACAACAAAACTCCTATGGGTACGTTGCCCTCTCAGGATAGACGGTTTAGTGATACCCACCTGGACATCGTAGACCACCTGCCTCTGTCCACCATCACGACTGACCGCGGTGCCCAATTTGAATGTTGCCTCTTTCAGTCTACCCTTTTTAGGCTGTTCTTGGATCTGCAGTACAGCCTATCATCCAGCAGCCAACGGGATGGTCGAGTGGTTTCACCTCCAGTTAAATACCTCCCTACGCTCCACAGACGACCCGAATAACTGGAATGACCACCTTCCCTTGGTCCCGTTTAGCATCCGCTCTTCTCTGAAGTCGAACCTTGGCTGCTCTGCCGCTGAACTGATGTTCGAGAGAACCGTCCTAGTGTCCGGTGAGATGATCTTGCCAACCTGGAGAGGTGCGGTCGTGGATGCTACCTAACCCCCACTTTCTCCTGCAATTCATGCGTAAACTTCCCCCGGTTCCGCCGATGCCATCTGTCTCCGGGTCTTGCCTCGAAAAAGACTGGGCTACATGCTCTTATGTCTATCTCCGATGCGATCGATTCTGCCAGACCCCGAAATCCCCCCAAACGACTCCTTTCAGGTTATCTCTAGTAGGGCAAAGAAATTCCGGATCCAGCGCGGAACTCGCAAGAAGGTCGTGAGCTTGAACCACCTCCTACGTATGAGCCCTGTAGTCCCACACTCCTTGCAGCACATCCCCGACCCTCTATACTTCCATTCGCATACTCCCTCTTCCGCTAATTCCGCCAATCTCACCATCCTCCAACACTGTTTTCGCAAGCCATACTTACTTTTCTCCCATGCCCTCTGTACAGTGCGTGACCGATCTCATGAAATGTTGGCCAAAATTCTGGAATGTGTTTCCGATTAGGAAGGATTACTTAAGTGGGATTGTTATACTGATTATCGTGCAGCGTAACAATTTAACATTTCGGACTGGACAGGAGGTTGGATTTTTAATGGACTTCTTTTTGGACTCCTGCAGAAACCACACTTGGTAAAAAATGACTGCTTACCTAGCAGGCATTTTTCTCGTTGATTTTTGATGGTCGTGTAAATGCAAATATATTTTTTAGAAGCCAAAAGTAAAAAAACATGTTTTTTTCAGTCGTTGGGCAGAGGACCACGTCATCGTTATATATTTTACTTGAAAAAAGAGCATACTAAGGATTTAAAAAAGTTTCTTATTCGCATAATTGCAATTTGCCAATTAAATCACTTACCGCTAGTTAATCTAGTCGGCAAAGGTATAGATAAATGCCCCACTTAACTATCAGTAGATTATGGATCTTGTTATGTGTGGTTTTATATTGGCATACACTTGCAGGCTGTTGCAGAAATTACACTGCCAACAGCGGTTACTTCCCACGAACACACATTAACTCAAAATTCGTTATTTTGTGACATGTACTTTTTGTTTATTGTTTACTTACTACTCTTATTTCCGTTGTCGTATAATAGCGTAGGATAAGGCTTTCGACAGGAATCCAGGATATTTCTGCGTTTGCTTTTATTTTGTCAGCTTACTGTCTAGAGTTCTGCCACATCAATAAAACTCCTATTAACATACGGTGCCTGACCGATTTCATGAACTGTTGGCCGAAATTCTGAAATGTGGTTTCGATTAGGAAGGATTACTTAGGTGTGGTTGTGATTTTGTTCGTCATGCGGCATAGTCCTATAGCATTTCAGACTAAACAGAATGCCGGCTTTTGAATGCACTTCTTTTTCTTCTATTACAGAAATTGAATTTAGCAAAAATTGAGTATTTAAGTAGCATGCATTTTCGTATTGATTTTCGATGGTTTTACAACTTTAAGTATACTTTATAGAAAGCGTGCACAAAAATGTGATTTCATTTACTCTTTAGGTAGAAAATCACTCTACCTTTACATTTGGTGGCCGAAAAAAGTGTATATTTAATTTCATAAAAAGTGTTTAATTATGGGATTTTCAAGACCGTACTTTGCCCATATACACAAAATCGTAAATGACAGTTTACCAAGGCTTCTCATGAAAGGTTCAATAACGTACGGATCCATTGCACAATTTCATAAAATCTATATGGCATCTTTTTAAAGACAAAGAGAAGTGTGTGATTTTCCTTACGTGGAAAGCATGCACCTTGTAGACTGAAATCGCTAAACGCTGATACAATGGTGGATCAGGCTCCAAATTATTTGGGAATTAAAAAACTTTTTGAAAACTTAAATAAACACTTTCATCGGGTATACAATATAAAGACAGGTTGATTTTCTACCGAACGAGTAAAGGAAGACATATTTTTGTGCATGTTTTTTATACAATCTTCTCGAATTTGTAAAACTATCGAAAAGTAATACGTAAAATGTATGCTACTCAAGAAGCCATTTTCTGCAGATTGCAATTTCTGCAGAAGGTCAAAAAGGAGTACATCCAAAAGGCGAAATACTGCTGAGTCCGAAATGTTACAAGAGTATGCCGCATGATGAAGAAAATCACAACCCCACTTAGTAATCCTTGCTAATCGAAAACACATTTCGGAATTTCGGCCAACAGTTCATGAGATCGGTCACGCACTGTAAATCGCATATGACACGAGCCACACTCTACCGATAGTTATGAGCGGTCCTTCTATATACCGTTGCCATCTAGCCATACTACAAATTAATCAGGATTACGTTTCTGGGGACCAAATGTTTGAGAAAGGCTACAGAGTATGGAGCTAATGCCTAGAACTCATAATAACATATTTAGAGTCTGATAATATTCGACTGTTAAAAATGTTTCAAGTTAGAAAACAAATAATTTATATTCCTGTTCGCAATAAAGACAGATTTGTTGAATTTAATTATGGATAACAACTAGTGTCACCACTGGTTTGGCTTGCAACTAAATATACGTAACCGCTAATTGCTGAAGAGTATGCATGTGCGACCAACAACTTAAGGCCCAGCAGCCCTGCTCGATTATCCTTCCATTCACAATAGCTAAAAAGATTCGGACTCTTCTAATCAACTATTGACACTGCCACCACCATGGGGATGTTACAAACTCAAACGATGGTGTCAGCGCTAAAAGGCCATTGCTCAGAAATTAAATTTCTCTTGTTCTTGTTATAATGCCAACAGTTTCATGTCGACATCATTTATATATGACAGCAGGCGCCGGGACGCCGCTGACTTGGCACATACAGCTATACAACCATTGACTTAAGACTCAGTGACGTTATTCGGTTTCTTTTTCATTCAAAATCATGAAATAAAATCGACATGTTTTAATCGGCCACCGTTGATGCTACTTGAGTGCCGATATCGAAAACTCAGTCCATGGCTTTGAACAATTACCTCGCGAATAAGTTTCGATTTGGACCGTCACAGAACGAGGTCAAGTCTACTGAGATGGAGACCCTGTAAGGCGATACCATGAGACCTTGTTACTGGAGGGCTGTGTGGTACAACATGTGATGCATGCGCTTCTGACCGAAGCGGTTGTATTATTCGAAGGAGCTATGCAGCGGGAAATGGCTTTAATTGTAGATTTATACAAGGGCTCTTGTATTCTGCAGAATTTCTTGTCTCCAAGACTGGTTTTGCGCTGTTTTTTGCGTAGTGACTACCTCCTTTTTTACGTGTACTATTCAGTGTTATGGAGAATGCGGCGCAGTTTTGAGAGGTCAAGCAGAAAAATAGAGTTTAAAGCGTTTGGTGGCACTGGAGCACTCGGTCCACTCATTTCGTGTATGACCTGATTTGAACGGGAGTTGACAGTATGTCTTTACCGAATTAACGAGAATTGGAGACAAAAAACGGCCTCCCTGTTTTATCCGAGATAAGGTTGGGCAAACACCTTGCACACCTGGGTCAGATTTGCAAAGTAAGCCATCATCCTCTGTTGATGAAAAAGATGTCGTTTTGGGACATTTCTCATGACAAACATCAGAACAGCACATCCGCTGATAAATGGCTATGTTCTTCTGCCTGTGGCTAAGCAAAGGGCGGTCAAGAAGAATCCATTTTAAAACATTCAAAGCAATGCAGATTAGGCTGTCACCCCTGTGCCTCCCCCTTACGTTGCTTAGATACAGTACGCTTCATGTAATTAAATACCCTCTCCATTCTTTCACAGTTATTGAAGGAACGATCATTGATGCACTGTTTGCAAGAAGACGATGAAAAGTGCGTTTGCTGATCGCTCGATGTTATCTAAACAACACCTCTCGGCTCTAAATGACCTACGCAGGAACGGTAATGTCGTCATCACGAGATCCGACAAGGGGAGCGATGTTGCGCTTCTAAACAAGACTTTTTACGTGAGTGAGATGGGCGTGAAATTGAGTGACCACAGCAAATTTTCTTCAGCTGCTGAGGGGGAAGTAGAAACAAGAGTACCCGAAGACCTTATAGAAAAAAAATGAAATCGCCATTCGAAAAGCAAATAATGAACAAGAATATAACTGCTTGTATTAGACATGTAGGTTCATATATTCCAGGACCATACGGGCTGTCACAGTTGCACAAGCCACGAGTACCATTGCGACCAATTTTATCAATGAGAAATTTACCGCAAAATCAACTCGTCTATTTGTTATTCTGACAAATTGAGCCAACCAGGTTTAAGCTTGCTGCTTACACTACTAAAGACATTTTCTCATAAATACCGAAACTGCGTGAGTAGACAATTTAAAACAATCATAAGGATCGGAATCGAAAATGAAAGCATTTGCGGGTCAAAATACTGGGGACATTAGCTCAAAAGATGATCAGAAACAAGTTACCGCCATTTCTGCAGTTCTGACTAACCATGAAGTTAGGTACGGTAATTAGGATGATTTCGTTTCCATATGTCGTGTTGTCCATGGACCATTGGCCATCGGAACAAATGCGTCAGTTCGGTTCTCAAGAGAATCATCAACTATCAGAATAAAACAATTATTTATGAGATGTGGACGCTCACCGATGGGGTCATCGGAACGTGCTCGTTCCCATTACCGAAGGCCCCTAGTTCGAATCTTAATTGATCCAAACGAGTGATTAGTATGACTGGCTGATGACGGCTAACAGGCTAGAAATGACCATTACTGTCTCCCTTTTCTTTGTCGGTACCATTACACAGACGTCTAAAATAAGTTATTCTAAACCATGGTTTTACACCAGAACTTATTTCGACAACCACACTCACGAATACAGACTGCCAAAGCAAGAATGAAGTTGCTAAATAGAAATAACGAAGGCATGGCATTATAACAGTTCCGTTTTGAGGAAACCGAGGTCAGCATTTATACTGAGGTAGTTCTGAAAATGTCAGCTAATATCAACCCCGAAAAATTGGAAGTCAGGTCAGGCTTGACCTGATCATCTGTTGATAAGGTGATGTGCGGTAAGCGATTTGATTGAAGCCGTATCGGGCTGGATAGCGCAAACATGCATCAGTTAGATAAAAGTACTCGACATGGGCAAATTTCTCGAGAATTCGGTCGGCAAAGTGCTCCACGGTTGGAAAGTCGGATCAGCCAGGAACAAAACAAAAAATGAAAAAAATAGCGTGCGAAATATGAGAATGAACTTAAGGCATTTCATAGTTTGAAAATGAACAACTTGCTCGCAAGCCAAAAAGCACACAAAACGAGTACAGATACATAAAGTTAGCCTGTCTAACGGTTCAGGGACGTGAATTCCGCCCTGGGGAATTCCGTCAACAAGTTGTCTGACAGTCAAAACTTGCCGTCAACCGAATGGAAAAAAGAACAGTCGGCGCCAAAGACCGCACGGAAGGTGTTCTTATGAAAGTGGGACATTTCTTGCAGTTGGAAAAAAAGCGAACGACTACAGGGCTATACTAGTCGCCAAATCAAGAGTCGGTAGGAAGTTGAATGCTAAATCATTGTACAGCCGTACTAATTTTTCTGAAAAGCACATAGCATAAAATCAAGGCACCAGAAGGGTTTGGCCGCGCTCGGAATGCCAGATTACTGGAAAGGAATCGCAAATATAACACATCAGGCTGACTAACTTATTAAGTTGAAGACAGTTTCTGTTGGCCTTGCCCACACGTGATGCGAGACTTTTTTAAGTAGCGTGAAATCGACACTGTCGGTAACAGGATGTCCCACAGATACTTCATTAGCATAATCCCCTTACCAGCAGTCACTTAGACGCTTTCACATTCTAATGTTAGGTGTGGTAAAGGAAGTCGTTGCAGTAATTGTCCAGTAAAGGGAGGTTGTAGTAGGCTGAAGGCATCGTTGGATGCTAGACTGTTAGGATTTAGATATGCACTTAAAACGATAAGATGTCTACAGAAGAGCCAAATCATTTCTTCTGACAACTAATCGATCTAACCGACGTAGAATAGAGATTCAAACGCAACTAATGTCTATAAATTGTGAGAGATATTATCCGTTATTCGGGGTACTGCAGCAAACTATTTTGCTTTTGCTAACCAATGCGCCCATGGGGGGAGCCCGGAGGTCTCATGTGAAGATAAAGACAATGCTGAAACCTTCCGATACGTTAGTGGCCTACGAAAGTGTCTTTCATATCGAAGTTCCTTTTGATTTAGACTTTTGTTGGGATTTTCAGTGCACCGAACAACTAATGTGTGCAAGTACCTATTCGTTGTAACGGACCATGACATCCATACGGGCCTCTGTATCGGATAACAAGTCGACCCCACTAGGCTAAGTTCGACGTCGATAGTGTAGCCACTTAAAGTGGGACTCTGCTCTAGTAATGTGGCTTCTCTCTTTCAGACAGTGGTGGATTTTGGCCTTCTCACAAAAAGACGCAACAAAGCAAGCCATCGGATTATTTTCTGCTCAGCGCAACAACAACATTCGGCGTTTCTGGGCATGGTAAAATGTCTCGTAAATGACAAAAAGCTGACATAATTCCAGAACGGACAGCACCATCCATATGTTAAAACCGGTGTTTTTGCCAGCGTTGTCGGTAAAATTAGTGCTTCGCAAAGCCAAACAGGGTATGAGCACAACAATCTGTGAGATAAACGGCAAACACTTCCTCTACTCGTCGTTCAATAAAATGGACAAAATTCAATTTTGTAGGGCATTCACACTTTTGAATGAACACGCATCTACGCAGCCATCCTACGTTTCTTCCTATGTCAGCCCAAAAATTAATGGAATGCAATCGCCACTTGGTATACGAGGATAAAGCAGATCGGCGCGACGTCGAAAAGCAATTTGACTTCAAAAAGAATGCAAGAACGTCGATGCAAAAACCGTTTACCGGCCCAAGGTTTCGGAAGCACAGTCGAAACCGTTACCAGACAGTAGACAGCGTTCTTCAGATGCAGGTGTTACGACGGTGCATATTTTTGTAGGGCTGCAGCGGCGTTGTCATCGCGTCTAGACGTTTATAACTACAATTTCATCACTGGTGTTCGCGACTCGTATGATCATACTTCACCTCTTTAGCTGAACTACACTGTCACAAGAAACCGAGCTCAGTCGCGCGGATTACAAGTGACCGGGCAACTACGCCCACACAAGGTCTTCTTAGTGAATTAGATGGAAGATAAAAAATTGCACATCTCGTTGAAGCATGATTCCAGTAGCTCACCACACACGGATTTGCTACCCCGCGTCAGGACCCCGCTATTTTTGAACTTGAGGGTATGGCTGCCTTCCATTAAATACGAAGCGGTCTGCAGGTTCGTGTCAGTCTACCCGCGCTGACGTCTCATACTTCTGACTTTTATTCGAATATTTTGTCAATATTTTCCCAGATTTAATAAATAGACGTAAATGGAAAAGTCTCCCGTTATACGTAGTCGAGCCCCTCTTACTCTTATTTTCTTTTATCTGTCAGTCTGGACTTCTGACCTACTCCTAGAAAACAAATATGATAAGACGGTGAATAGTTTCAATCGTGTTCAAATAAAGCCTGTCATCCCTAAATGGATTGTGGATGAGACTGGTATAAAGGTTGACAGGAGCTGTGAAACATCAGGCAGATATTTTTTTTCGAGTAAGAAAGCAAAAAATCTGGGTCATACCGTCCTGGTCTACTGGCCGTTGTTTGGCGATCTTGGCAGCCCCCTACGTTGCATTCTATCACCTCAGTGGGGTTTGGCTGCACCTGTGCTCCCATTTCGGGTGCATCATTCCTCGGTATTTTTAGGCTTCCAGTGAAGGTCTTCTCCAAGTTGTGACTTATTTAGCGACGTGGGACTGAGCTTCTCAAACTTGAGGCTGGGTACGCAGATCCCAACTCCATATACGGACAGCTGGACCTCTCTGTGACTTATAAAGCCCCAGCCCAGTTCATACGCCTTGCCGAAGAAGAGACGGTCATAGACAGCTTAAAATTATTGAGTAAATATAGCCTGTCACCTAATTCACCTAAAGGAAAGCCTTCAAGATCCATAAGCAACGGTCAGGACTTCAAGGCGACAAAAAAATCGATCAGCTCAACGCCAAATAAATTGGCCGTTAATTTGAAATTTCTGGTCGATTTTTGCGCAAAAACTTTGACAACAAAAAACCCACCAAGCCTTCCGGAACGTCAGCCATGCAAATCCGTTGGTCTGGTAGCTGTAGCACTTCCCGAATAGTATTTTATCTCACATGATGATTCTTTTACCAAGCTGCATTTTATCACTCAGTTTTGTGTCGCTACAGAGAACGTGGCTTGGTTTTTAGGTCGGTGTTCGCCATTATGACGACTAGATTGTAACTATCACACTGATGACAATCATTGGCAATAAATCGTGCAAGGTATCGAATTAGGCAAACCACCAGGCAGCCGGTACGGTGCGCCGGTAAGACAACTGCGTATGTCTACTACAGCCCTTTCGAGTTTCTTTATTTCCCGCCATCGGAGCATGAGTCTGAGGTGCCATTTGTGTGACTATTTTTTGAGATCAATTGTAACACGTCTCCTTTCCTTCCGGAACCACACTCACGCACGTTAACTTCAAACTGCGTGCTGTTCAAATGCAAGTTGGCTTGTGTAAACGTATTGCTATAGTCGAATAAAGTGTATACGGTCAAAAACACGCTTCTTTACCATCCGGAATGCAGTATGTGCGTCGTACACGAAAAAGGCCGATTCCAATCGTATTGGTATTCGTCTGGTCGTTTTCCCCTCACATCCTAAAGTAGGATGAGTCCTCCATGGCATTGCTGCAAAGATTAATGCGACTTTTCACGTTATGCATGCCAGGACTTGTTTTAGCGCATGACAGTCTTACAATAACTGGTGTTTGCTGCGCTGCTTGTCATTAGTTACGACCCCTGCCGCTGACGGCCCGTTATTTATGCCTTGACATTGGTATCTACTTTGCTCAATCTCAGAGTCAAATGACTTGCCAGCTCGAACAGTAGACTGGGGGAGAGTGAGGGAGACTCTGGGGGGTGCTTCCTTATGGCACTTTGCGCACATTTCTCACTACTAGCAAACATGAACGCTCAAATTCATAGATTGGAAAGTTGCCATATGAGGAGACAAATTGGCCCCTTCTAAAGACGGAGAATTTTTGAGTTTTCCCCAAATGCTTATAGGATATCCATTACGGCATTGATCATGAATGGTGATGTGGCTATGGTTAACTACGGTTTTCCAGGGGTTTACAAACTATACCCTTGCCAGGAAGGGACACAAAGTTGACAGTTCGCGCCGATCTCCATGTCTAGACAGTGACACCCTCTACATACATTTCAGTTCACGTAGGGTAGTTAAGTCTATAACCCAACGACATCCAGTGATGTCGTCTGGTCATAGCGAGGAAACCAGCCCTAAAAATCTCATCAGGTTCTTTCAAATTCTATCGGCCGCACCTTGGATAAACTTTCTGTTTACAAAGAGGTAAAATCACATTCAGACGTCCTTGTTCTAGTCAGATCATCATGATTGTCATTGTTTTAAATGGACTCCGCTGTTGCGCAAGCTATAATGCTTTTATGAAGTTGAAATTCATGCGCGAACCCAAATAAATATACACTTAAAGACAAGCGTTTTTATTCTCGGTTCGAAAGTTGCAAAAATGGTTCTCCGAACCCCACATTTGGACCATGCGCCAACGACCCATTCATAAATTTCCGCTGTTTACTTTAGACCCTGACCCAAGTCAAATATCCAGGTAACATTTTGTTGGATGTTAGATATCTGGGAGTCAACATTATCCAAGGACTTCTGCGCGCTGAGAGAACTTTGTTTAAGTACATATTTACAGTCGCCGTAGGACCGAATTGGTGTGCGGCTCAAGTTTAATTTTGTCCCAAAGTAGTTGGTTAGTGTTGTTATTTACAAGTATGTCCGGAGGCGCCATGGTTTCAATGAAAATGTCCGCTACTTGGGATGCTGAAAAGTCTTCCTCAAGTACAATACATAGGTAATAGTGTCCTGTTAATTCTACCACAACCCTTTAGCTGTAATTGCAATTGCCATGGTTAACCTTTGTCTCTACATTATTAAGTTTTTACCTCCAGTTGACCTTTCAACTTTTGTAGCCCAGGCTCTATATGGATTTGAATAATAAATCTTGACAGCGAACAGCGTAGCAGTTAGGAAGGGTTACATATAAACGACTCGCTTTGCGGCGAGTATGCGTGTATCAATTGCTCTCGAGTTTAGCTGTCTCGTTACTTTGAACCCGGAGCCTTTCCTCACGGCGGTTTTATTTTCCGTTAAATATTCCTGCACCTCAAACCTTTTGCCTCTAGTCTTTTGTGTCACTACGTACACAGGACGTCTAATTTTGTTCGCAAATTGTCTTTGCACTTTGTGGTTGCTAACAAATGTGTATTGATCAAAAAAAATATTTGTGCTGAGATGAAGTCCTCCACGTTATACAGCGACATTAGATAGTTGACAAGTCATCACGCATTTGTTAATATCGGATGACTCAACTACCTGTTACATCCAAATAACGTCGAGGGCAATTGCCGGCTAACAGTTCAGTGATCTCATTGAACTCCTGAGGCACAGCTTCAAGACATTATTTACGCCATCTAAGGGACCATATATAAGCAAATTAAGGATAGCCCGATGGGTTCACCAATAGCTGGGTTTATTGCCGTGGCGGTTCTGCAAAACCTGGGGAAGCGGGTGCCAGGGCGATGTTTGGTTCTGTAGCCCCACCTGAATGATACCACACGGTAAGCTTTCTAAAAGAAGATTATTAGATACGAGTACCCTGACTTTACATATGTCATGTATTTGCATATTCCCTACATTTTTAACCCAGCGAGGAACTGTGCCACGGGAAGGGGGGAGGAGTGCCTATACGCCAACCTCGGTTACATCAGATATTAGCTCAGAAGCGCTTCGCTGCGCCTGCTTCGAGCCCGGCTTACGTCCTCTTTATTATTACTAAGTCAGCGAGTGGCCTGGTGGGCTCGCTAATGGGATTGTTCGGAACACCGTCGGTTCCCCTGTAGCGACCATTCACTGCGAATTACCACGCCGTACCCTCTGTGGTCTTCCAGTTGTGATTTCGCCCTCCTTATCCTCCCAATCCAACAATTGGCTGTGTCAAGAGGAGAGCGTGTACACCCCACCTTCATTCGCTTCCTTGCGCCTGCTTCGAGTTCTGCTTGTGCTCTCTTACGCCTCCTAGTTCAGCGGTTGGCTGGGTTAGGTATGTAAACTAAAATCGTTTTAATAATCTAACTGTACAGTAGAGGTGCTAACTCATGAAATGTCAACCAAAATTTTGAAACGCGTTCTCGTTTCGAAAAGATAAATTAAGTAGTTTTGTAAAATTAATCCTGATGCAGCAAAAATCTATAATGATCCAGTTACCGCAGAGTTTCGGCTTCCGAAGGAACTTATTTTCGGCTGCATGCAGCATCTAAACTCTACAGAAAATGACTACTTAGGTAGCATGTATTTTTTTCACTGATTTTCGATGCACTTGAAAATGCAATTATATTTCATGGAAAACATGCATAAAAATATTCATTCTTTTTCCTATTCGGTAGAAAATCACGTCTTCTTCCAATTTCCTACTCAACAGAAGTGTCAAATTCGGTTTTAAATAAAGTCTTCTAATTCCCGAATAATTTTCAACCCGACCTGCTGCTACACTTGCATTCAGTGTTTTAAAATTACGAACTGTATATTTTCCTTGTACGGAAAACCATGCATTTCTCTACGGTGTTAAGAGGAGATCATAGGAGTTTCAAAAAATATAGCAGTGGGGTTGAGCAATATTGTTAACTTTACAAACCACATTCGTAAATGCAGATACATGACGTTTCATGAACGGCCATTTAACGATATAAAAAATCTCACAATTAGAAACTTTTAAAAAC
>CACRXP010000271.1:186923-232722 GCA_902702965.1 Spirometra erinaceieuropaei | reverse complement strand
ATTGCTGTCCAAGAGCGATGAATGTCCTCACGAAGGAGGCATATTCTTCGAATTTATGCTTCAATCCTGTGTACATTTAAATACCTGTAGGGCTCACCATTCTTATCTCATTCTGCCGACGTTGATGAACGGGTTGTGAACCCAAAACGCCCTCCGAATATGGCTCTTGTTCTAGCAATCGTGTCTCCCTTCCTCATTACTGTTTTCTTGGGCAGAACACTTCGTTTTTATCTCCAAACAGAAGCAACATCCTAAACCTAAACGTCATTGTTGCTGGTCAGTACAGGAACCAAGAGGAAATTAAGCGCCAAGACGAAAAATTCGTTTAGAATTACTAAGGTAGTAAACTCGGAAAAAATGATTTGCTTTTCATGTATTGCCGGCCTTTTTATTTTTACTGATGTTTTTAATATGCTTATGAAGCCGTTTTGACCAATCGTCCCTGATATCGTATGATATCAGGGGATAAAGTTGGACTTAACATAATAATAAAGGAACAAAATCCCTTCTAACAATACGTTAGCTAAAATACAAAAGTAGCAGTTTTCGACAGAACGCCCTATCAAATGATACTAGCTTTGGTCCTAAGATAACAAGTCAATTTTTTCAAAAGCGTTCGTAATGGGTTAAAGAAATACGTATTATTGGGGGAATCCACACTTCCCCATCAAACGATTGAACAATACGGCCGTAATCCCTTGTCTAGTAAGGCATCAGAAGGTATAAAATAACTGCGTTTTGGACTCAGTGGTCACCGTAGAATAACATAACTCAATATTTTAACTACAAGCCCCGACGGTGGCACAGAAATTTGTATAACTTCCGTTGTCAGTAAATGAATGCCAGAGGATGACTTCTAACAGAAAGCATTTGAATACTCCAGTTAACAATTCCCTTTGATCTGTTTTTCTGAGAGCAATATAGGGCTTGAGCTTTGTCACTGCAGTTAATGAGTAATTCTGACATAAAACAACCCTTCAGCTTCTCGCAAAGTGCATATTTTAAGTACGCGACGACCTTAAAGTTTGCATGTCTAATTCTGTCTGAAACAAACAACGACCTTTGCATCTGATTATGAAAAGGTGTTTGTCTGTCAGAATAGTATGCCTGCCCACATGGGAATTGTCTAATCATATTTTGCTCATTGTATACAATCTAAGTCGGTCTGAAAGTCGGACTACCAAACCCAACATCACTGACAGCCTTCGCTGATCTGCTCATGCGTGATAGAAGACAGCATTAAAAGTACATTTAAATGCCAGTTTCTCCAGTTGAGCAGAATATTAGTGACTTTTTAAGCATCTGAAGTAGATGTTTTAACTCATGGAATGTTGACCGAGAATCCAAAACGGTTTTCGACTCAAAAGGATTACTTAGGAGCAGTTGTGATAATAATTAGTGCACACGATAGTCCCAAAATAATTCACTCATCGCCGGATGTCGTCCTTCCGGCCACCTGCTAAAGTGGTACTTTGCAAAAAAATGCAACTTAAATAGAAACACCTTTTTTAATAGATATTCGGTGCCCTAATAAATTCACATATTCTTTATAGAACGCAGAAAAATATGCACTGTTTTACTTTTTGGCAGAAAACTACGTAATTTTACAAAGTTCATACTTAAATGAAGAGTACCGTTCGGTTTTAAAAACATTTCATATTCTCGAATAATTTTTAATCCGGCCTGCCATTCCACCTGCATTCAGGGTTTTCAAACTACAAGCTGTATATTCTTCGTGCATGAAAAATCATGAACGTCTCTATGGTTTTGAGGGAAGATCACTAAAATTCATGGAATGTTGCATCAGATTTAACCCCTTTTGCAAACTTTACGGGGGACTTCAGCAAATACAGAGACAAGATGTTTAACGAAAGGGCATTTCACGATCATTAAAAAACTTGTAATTCGCAAGTTTTTAAAACCAAATTATTTCCTCCCTTAAGTTAAGGAAAACAAAAAAGACTTAGGTTTCTACCTACTAAGTGGACAGAAAAATTTTTTCCTACGTGTATCCTATGAAGTGTATTTGAATTTATAGGGCCATCGAAAATCTACGAGAAAAACTCATGCTACGCAAGTAGTCTTTTTTACGGAGTGTCGTACTTGCATGCGACCGGCGAGGTTTTTACTTTAAAGACGCAATCCCTAAATAGCTGAAATATCTTAAGATTGTATTACACGATAGTTAATATTACGACTCTATTCAGGTAATCTTCTCAAATCGAAAACGCATTTCAGAATGTTCGTCAACATTCCATGAGTTAGCACATATACTGTAGCTTAAAAATGCCTTTTTTCTTTTGAAAGTCCGACATTCGATTGTTAAGGCTCATAATTCGGTGCTGCCTGTGAATTCGTCGCCCTAAAGCCGTTGTAAGTGTGTAATCCCGCCCATTCTCTCTTTAAAACTGCTTGTCTTTAAGTCAACGTTCTGTGCGAGCCCCAATTATTTTCTTTATTTACTACCATCGAGCATCCAATAATCATGGTTCGCTCCTCTTTCGTCAGCATGGAAAGACGCGCTTAATCCAGTACTAGAAGTAAAACTAAAAAGATAACAGAAAGGATACAGATGACGGATACAGCATTTTTCAAGATAAAAAAACTATGAAAATGTGTATTCAAAGCGCTACAATGATCAGGTCAAATCATGTGTTTGATAAAATGGTTAAAGTCAGCAGAATAAGGGCTTGATTTATACAGAAACCCGAGTTGACCTCTTACGGGACAGTGGCCGCTAGTAAAGCCAGGACTTGTGTTGTCTGCAGCCAGTCAAGCCCGAGAGTCCGTGGGACAGGGGTGGCAGCGGCTTTTGTGTGTTTGTAGACCAATCTGGAGTGGTGTCCGATTGGTGCGTGCGTTGTATCTGTCAAGAGGTCGTGTTCAGGTTGCCTGGAGGTATTGTGTTCTAATGGCAAATAGGCAGCAGCGACAATGTATGGACGCATGTGCACCCAAGTTGAAGTCGTCGGTCGAGTGGCAGTAGGTCTTTGCGTCTGGAACCGCTCACTGCGAGGGTGAATGACTTTGAGGTAACGAGGCTTTGAAAAAGGACATCTGACTTGTCCATAATGGCTCATTACCCAGTGAAATTGCAGAACCATGTGCAACAAACATTGAAGGTACAATATGCGAGTGTTAGGAAGTATAAATCGCACTGTCACGTTTGCTCGCTGTTAAGCATTTTCCATTCAATTAATAATTACAGATTTCACGAGATAATATCATCTCACTTATGAACCCAGTTCTTCCAAATGACCGAAAACCGACCCAAATATTTCCGCCCAAAGATCTCGATTAACAAACAACAATAGGGAATAAAGAGAACGGAGAATGTACCAGAGGAAAGGCTGAAATGGAGAAATTTTCCTCCTCAGTATACATCTTATCCTTCATTTCCACTATCTCAATCCCCGCGATATCGACAACTGTTACCACTGACGAGCCTAATCTCGACGCCTCGTCGCTCATTACCGAATAAACCGTCATTACCACACGCTCCGCGCCAACATCGGCAACGACGATTACCACTGTCCGCTCCAACACATAGAAGTAATAAATAAAAATTTGCCCTCCTTTATTTTTTTGTCGCGAGACAGTCCCTGGTCAAACGCCGTCGTACAATGCCTGTAGAATTTACTCAGCATTTCCTCCCATTAACTCCGTTACTGCAATTAATGAGCATGCATTGCCGCTTGATGGCCTGTTTAGAAATAAAGTCCAAATTTTCCGAATTTTGACAGTGTAATTTTCTGTTTTTCAACTAGTTACAATAAACCTTCGTCCTTGACATTATTCA
The DNA here is from genome assembly GCA_902702965.1 of Spirometra erinaceieuropaei. Taxonomy (NCBI): domain Eukaryota; kingdom Metazoa; phylum Platyhelminthes; class Cestoda; order Diphyllobothriidea; family Diphyllobothriidae; genus Spirometra; species Spirometra erinaceieuropaei. The sequence goes on along the minus strand of CACRXP010000271.1, from coordinate 228,923 downwards.
GCAGAAACTCTTTATTCATACTTGAGGGCTGGATATCGCTCAGTTTCAGATGCGTCTATAGATGTGGCCAAAAACAGCATTAATAGTCCTTGGGGACGCTTATGAAACAATTATGCGTGCAAAATGTCAAAATCTCTCCGCATTCTATGAAAAAAGCGCCGATTTTCTGACTGGCTGCAGTTCTCCCGTTGCGACAGAGAAAGGCCGCTGTTTGCGTCCACCGTTTTGAACTACCGTTGCTAACCGTGTGGTGGCCGTTATGCATGAAAAAAACCCTTCGCCATAAGACTCTTCTCTCAAGGACGTCCTAAATCATCCATGACACGATCCCTCTCGGTGGCTTTGAAGTGTGTGCGACAGACAGAACTAGCGAAGATAGAAACGTGCAATTATAATTAAAAGGGGATTCCTCGCGGCTAGTCTGGGAAGGAATAACTTTTTCACTTTGCATCTGGCCAATCATTTTTCTTAGAACGACCGTCTAGATTATTTTGTGATCCGCCATTTATTTGCAACTTATAGCTGATACCTTCCGTCTAAACATTTCTCCAACCCAGTTGCAAACAGTAGGCGTGAGTAAACTGAAGATGTAACCGGCCAAAAACTTTAACTTAAGAAAAATTGTTTTCACATCAAGAGGTACGATAGTTTACACTGGGTTTTGGTGGGAAGAAGCATGAGAAAATAGAGTGCCGACGTTATATTTGAGGGGAGAGTTGTTCATGCAATAGTGAGAACGCCATGTTTACCTGAATGTTGGGGGTCAGTTTGGTGGGGTTAGGCCAGCCGGGAAGAAGAACTTACAGAGCAGATTGGTTGAAAATAGTTAAAAGGGCCTCAAGGGATGGGGGGACCAGTTTCTTTTTAGGTGACATGTGGCCGGGCAGTGTTTTGGCTGTTTCGTGACAGGAACATTCGGCGCCATGAGGCATTCCGCCGATGTAAGAAGCCCAGTTATTTACGTCGATTCCAGATGAAAAGTTAAATGCCCATCAACTTCATCCGTGGATAAAAGAGAGAAGGTTCTACTGTCCACCGCGTCGTACACACACACACTAGCCTTCGCCACGTTTAATAGGCTTCTCTGATGTCAGTGCAGATTCCGCACTCGTGAGTGTCTTATAGGGCACAGGTGGATGAAACCATCGCGGCCTGAAACTCAGTCCTCAAATCGCTCCAAAATACTCCCATAAGGACCAACGTATCCGCCGGTTGTCAACCTCCACGTATACGATTTTCATTATGCTGTGATAGATTTTATAGCCGTGAGGAATGCGCTGAACCTCAAAGTCGACCTTGCTCCCTCTTCCACACATTACAGTCAAATTTTGAGGGATCAAGGATGCGTAAACAGCAACTTTCAAATGTAGAGGAATATGCAAAAGTAATAAATGACAATAAATGACCAAAAACGTGGCAAAATGTCGGGCCTCGCTCAGTGGGGAATCCGGTCGGTTAGACCACCTTGGCTGTCAAAACACCTGTCAAAAAACCAACCGGTAATGTATTGTTTTTCTTGTACTAGAACGTGACAGCAAGCCAAACTAACAAAATCTTAGGTGTGACCACATTTTCCTGACTATGACTAATCCTGGCTGATAACGGTTTTGCCTTGAAGGTGATGTTCGGAGCCCGATCGTTAGGAAAGGAATGCCGAACCCCTAAAAGCTGATTATCAGCGAAGGAGACGAGGCGTGGTGCTGTAACTGCGCACGTTATGAAGACAGTCCGCCCAGATGATTGGTCGAAGTAGTCAGCAAAACCTTACGAAACATCAAATGTCTTGATGGCTTGAGGAGAACAGGAGTACACTAACTGTTTCAACTTCGGCGTAAGTTCCGAAAAAAACAGAAAAAGACTGGATGTCAACTGTGAAAATTTGCGGTTGGCAGAGTTCTGCTGTATCAGGGGACAAATAATGTTAGCGAGGCTGCTTGATTGTTCTTTCTTCTGTGAGGGAAACTACCAGCCAGCTTAGTCCGGGCATGTGTCTGCGACCAGAGATCTAGATAAACGTGAGGATTAGTAGTGTGAATCTCTCGTACTTCGCAGATCATCATGTCGGCAACATGCAGCGGAATCACGAGCGTCGGCGTGAGCTAGCCTAGACGCAACGTATGACCCGGTGATACGGCGCCTAGGCAACGAATGAAGGACAAGAATGTGCACCCCGTGCTACGGCATCGTCTGTTTCTGAGCAGACAATTAGTCCCCCGACTGCCTGGTTGATGCCTGTTTAATCCTAGTTTGTTCGAAGTGTGTGCTGGAACTCTGGACGTTTTTTTTCAAAAGTTTCACCTCCAAACTCTCAGGGCCTATACCGTTTTCTCAAGATACCAATACAGACCAGCGAGAAGCATATCTATCCCCGCGGGAGGGGGTGCGACAAAAACTTGTCAAGCATCGAGTCCTCTCTAAACTCCCAATTTATATGATTGAAAGTTAAGTTAAGTGTCTGAATATGTGTGTGATGGTAGTGTGAGCAAGAGATAGGATACCGAATATTTATTGGCCTGGTCGCCGATGCTGCAATGAGTACGCAGCAATAAATCAGAACAAGAAGGAACTGGAATGTGAGAGGAGGGTTGGAATAGTGTCGAAACCACTTCCAATTTTTTTCTGCGCCACGCCAGTAACTGTATTTTGGTGTCCGTGAATGCAGAATCGGAACAATAAGGATATTCTTCGTTTATTTTTAAGGGCAACAGACAAGGCTGTTGGAAGCCTATTAGCGTATGCCCTTTAGCTGTAAAGCCTGGCGGAAGGCTTTGATCACCGAACCTCTGTATCAGAGTCGTGCTTAGTTGACTTAGAACTTTACAGCTTCATGTATCTCAACTCACTCTCGAATCTGCTTGTAGATTTGTTGCTACCTGAATGGATGTCAATCCTTCAGTATATGCATTGACAGAAACGACTAAGCAGACTAATTTGGGTACACATTTTTTCGCGTACAAGCATAAGAAACTTTCAAGATAGCTACCAAAAAAGGAGAAAACCTATTTTTTTCAGTTAGGGTGTGAATATTAGCTTCAGGCGGAAGTTATGAAAAATGTGAACAGTGAACGTTGAAGTCCATTAAATATAGATGTGGAAGAAAGATAATTAGAAGTTAATTAATTTATTTCAGTAGTCCAGTCCCTAACTAATTTTTCCACCAGCCCGTGGAGTGGAGTATGCCGAAACACCCAAAATGTGAGTAAACGTCTCATAAGGAGCTTTCTGCTTTTATGGGAACACATCCATATGTTTAATGATTAGTTAAGCAAACTAAAGCTCGCCTTTTCCTTCTGATAATTAAGTAGGATCGAAAGGCTGAATCCACCTGTCTTTAGCATACCAAATTCCATGTAAAACGGTTGACCTCCAGAATATTTCCTTGAAAAACAATTATTTTAAAAAAGCCCCTGGAAAATCAGACCTTCTCTGGAAACGTATTTAAAAAAACGTAAGCCTGTAGAATAAAAGGCCAGTCCCAGGAGGTAGTTTATAGGGGGATAGTGCGATCGCCGAAATAAGAACGTCGAATGTATCAGATTCTCACCAAAAACCCGCCATTAGAGAGAGCTGCTAATGAGGTTGGGTTCAAGTACGATTACAGGCCAACAGGCAGATAAGCGTTTGTTCCAACGCTGACACCTCCTGCGTCTGATAAGATGGAGTCAGTTTTCGCATGCGCAGGTGTGTCCGATATCAGGTATGTAGATGGCCACCTGAGACATGTAGCTGCGTTTTCCAGCGGTCAGTGGATGTTTGTGGTTACGTTCCGAGATAAATTTTCCCGTTTGTCCATAATATTTGGCATCGCAGGTGTCGCAGGGGATATTATAGAAGACCTGCTCCTTATGAATATTGCCGACCCTGTCCTTACGGTTTCTAAGTTCAGTGCATAATGTGGTCGCCGGTTAGTGTATCACTTGTATAGGGTGTTTCCCCCAGTGTCTTCCAACAAGTCCGTACACTGTAGATGTAAGTAACTTGTTTAGGCCATTATGACATTGAAAACAAACTGAAGACTTATGATCCATATCGTTTTTGGTCAGGGGATGCATGTCAGACTTTATAACAAGAAAAAAATTGACTATGCTGTTTAATTCAGGTTGGTCGAAATCGGGGTCAGTAATCTTCTGCTATTAATCGGGATACCTGTGGTTTGAGGTGCATGCCAGCAAAAAATCAGTTTATGGCCGGAATTACAGTTAGTTTTCTGACTGGTTTGCCGGTCTACTTTGCAAAACTCTGCACACATGTAAGCTAAGTAAAATCTGATATGGAACGTTTTCTCGCAATGCTACGGTCTGAATGAGGAAGTATAAAGCATGTTCACAAAGATGTTTCCTAATTTCTCTCAAAATATTGTGGGCATGTTCTGGCTTAAGAAGATACCATACTAGCAGCAAAGGTACCAGCTAAAGGCTCGGACATGCGTGCTTCGCCATTATTCTGCCGCTGTATGGCAAAGCCGTGCGAGGCTCGGCATTTTAGTGGGTCCCCCGGCATTCCCCGTCTGCCTTCTGGTTAATACTCCAGTTTAAAAATGGTTGTTTTTTTAATATTATTTTGAAATGAACTAATAACTTAGAATAGTTTGTACTTGTTTACACAAGTTTAGATCAGTTTTTACTTGGATCTATTAGGCGCAGACCGTATATTTCGTGGTCACCCCGATGTGGCTGACGGCCGTCGGCCCAGATATTCATACGCCTTCCCCAACTTAGCAGTTAATTGGTGAGGAAATCAATTAGCAACGAAGGCATGTTTACCTTTCAATGTCAATAACTACTGGTAAAACGGGGGATCTTTGAAGGTTCCTTATTTATCATCGATGCATGGGTATAGTGTTTGCAAGTGAGATTGAGTCAGGGACAAAACTTATGATTTAACACGTAGTTAATACGTAGTTAACAAGTAGTTAATACGTTAGAACGGCTGCTACTTAGAAAACCCCTAATGCTAAGGTACGCATGGAAATTGATTTATTTCACTTTGATGTGCATGCCAAAATATGCCAGTCTGTATGCATCATCAACTTTCATGAATTTGTTGGATTTTACTGCTTATCATAGTGCGTTGAACTCATGGTTATTAAAATGACGTTTTAAGAATTATTTTGCGGGCAAAAAGCATTACTAAAAAGGACATGCGCTTCATGCGCAAATTATAAACAGGCCTTAGTCCATACACGTCTCTGCTTAATGTTTTTGACAATTTCTTGTTACAAAATTAATGTCCTGCCCTTGCTTTCCTCGGTCAAAAGTAAAGCAACTTGTCAAAATAGCCAAAGCCGGTGTGTCTTGGTGTCCACTGTCTCATCACCAACCTCTAATGCGACTTCAAAACGTCTGGGAAAAGAATATGTTGCGCGCTCTTCAAAATTCAGGGAATTTATGGAATATTCAGCCTAGTTTGGGAAGAATATTATATCTTTAAACCAACTTTCTGTTTTAATTGTATGTTTTTTAGTCATTCAAAAAACGATGATGCGTCCCTTGTCGCTACACATTAAGTAAACGCTCCAGCCGCATTTGAGTGTTAGGTGTGTTACACGCTTACTACCATAAATGCATAGCGTAGAATCAATGGACCATTTAAACGCATTTAAAAGTTCCGAATGGTTTTCAGTGAGGGCGTTTGCGCTATGAAAGCCGTAAAATTTTACAAGCTCAAAAAAGGTTTCTGCATGTTGGAGTAATGCATTTGACTGACCGAAATTTCGATTATAGGTTTCAATTATTTCGTCTTAGTAAAAAATTGACTTAATTAAGAACTTGACTGTTGTGTTAATAGAGAAGCTCAAAAATATTGAGGTGTAAGGTACGCGGTTAAATGTTCAACGAGTCTGCGAGTATTGTAAATTACTGCATTCAAAGAAGCGTTTAATCAAATCAATGACTGTATTTTTAGTACGCAAGTAAACTGCCTTTAAAGAAAATGCTTTCCGGCAAACGATGAGGAGCCCACTAAAAGAACTACCAAAATGTCATTCATCTGACGCATGAGTAGTCGGTTTACATTCGCATGCATTTCACCTAACAGAGAGGATTTGAAAAATACTGCGCCGCCGTTTTGTGTTTACCCTCCCAAAAAACCTTTTGTCCCTATTTATACTGCGGCACGTAAGAAGGCTTACGCTTTAAAAAATTATATGCGTAGTGTATCGGAGTAGTTCTACAAATATCAAATAAAGGGCCTTTTGACGTTCACGTTGCGTATTTCTATTTACTCTCCATAAATGAAAGAACATGTCCATAAAAAGACTTTTTCACCAATAGTAGTTGACAGGGGTGAATTGTTCTGAGGTTTCTTCGATGACATACTGAATTGCACGGAACATCGTTCAACCAAATGGGCCTTAATTCGTCCGTGTATGCAGGTATTTTTTGTGGTTCCTTCAACGATCCTTGTGAGGAATGCATAGTTAAATATACCGTAAATCGGCGTTGAGCTCTCATGGAATAGTTTGGAGTTTACCCAAACCTCGACACAGCGAGACATTAACTGCAATTCGCATAATTCAGCCGATTTGAAGTTTATCAGTTTAAATTTGGCTCATATTAAGTCAAAACATCCATTTACTAGGTTTCAGTTTTTCACGGCACGTACTCAGTCGGGAATTGCACTCGGTGGACATTCGTCCTGTTGTTTGTGTTCACTGGCTTTTTTGTTTCGAGATCAAAAACGTACTTTGCATATAGTAGTGAGGTTGGCCAGATACATAAGCAGAACAGCACTTTTGCTCTCCCTGGGGATTTAAATGTATGATTTCGTAATCAAAATCCCCGCACCCGAGGCTGCTATAAGATTGTGCAACGAACTATGTGACAATTAATAATTAGCTCGAGGAAGAAAAAGTACCTTTGTCAATTAATTTTCATGCTGACAAAGATATTTATGTAAGCGCTGTTTTATGGAAAACAATACCTTAAAAATGTTGAACTGACGCCTGCCATACTATGTAGTCACAAGAAGTAATCCTATATGTCACCAGCTGAAGTCTTTTTAATGAAAACGCAAACGCCCAATCTGTTTTGTTAAGTACCTCCTACGTACCTGACATTCAGAAGGCCAAGGGTTTGTTAATACTTGTAGTGAAACGGCGAGGAAAATCTGCCACTTTTTAAAATCTGTTAAAAATCATTTGTTTTTACCCCTAAAGACTGACTTATGTACTTCTGTGTTTATACCACTGTCAAGAATAGTACCAACAAATATCAGACGATGTCATTAAATCAGTTCAGAATCAAAGAGACTCATGTCGTTTCGCTCTCCTTTGGGAGTTAGGGATTTCCAAACGAAGTCCAACTTCTGACGCTGCGTCAATCGCATGGTGGCAGAAGAATACTGTGCCAAGATGTCCAAGATATGCTAAGCTTCTGTCCTTCTTCAGGTCCCGAAGAAGGCATAGGGAGAATAGAAATGTGTATCCCAAGGCTAGTGGCTGCTAACCGACCGTAAAGCTGACTTAGCCCGTCAGCCACGCGTGAAGTAACGATATGAAACCCAGTTTCATAGCGTCGATTTCTCTGAGGCAGTTATTGCTGGAAAGAAACGCCACATTTATTCATTTCTCTGACAGAGTTTACTTCAAACTGTCATATATTCTATTATCCCCACTGAAAACGAGGCAGAGTTAGCTGTACACTACTCCACCGGAGTTGTCCTTTTACTGTAGTTTCAGCTAGTGATAGGGAAAAATATTATATTAACTGCTGGCGAGTAAATATTACTAGACATCGTCCGCGCCTCGAAAGGCGTGGGTTTCTCCTATAGGCAAATACTAATGTCCTTTTCATTGATATTTTGGCAGATTTTCAATAATTCATATTGACCCAACTGTGGTTAGGGCGTTGGCTGTACTAATGCCTTCCCTCTTACTGCGTGGGTTCGAATCCCACCGAGGCGCCGAGTTTTTCACGGTTGGGTCAATATGAATTATTCAAAATCTGCCAAAATATCAATGAATTACGTGAGCCTGGTAGACATCTGGTGGATTCTAGGTGAATTACTTAGGAAATCCTGCTTGGGCAGTCAACTTAATGTATCAGATTTGGTGGATTTCAGACGTTGCAGTAGGTTGGGCGGGTAATTTGACCCAAGTGTGATAAAACTTGCGTCGTCCGGCGGGGCCTCGTAGCTCAGGTGATTAGGGCGTTGGCTGTACTAAAGCCTTCCCCCTTACTGAGTGGGTTCGAATCCCACCGAGGCGCCGAGTTTTTCACAGTTGGGTCAATATGAAGTAATGGCCTTCTGTTTCTTTGGGTGAAGTCAGTTAAAATGCTCCTTGTCTTCGGTTAGATTGTGGGAAACCAGAGTGGTTAGAGCCTACCTACCTGGGCATGGACCCTAACACTTCTCATCATTCTCTGACACCGACCTCAAAATCATCAACCAATTTGCACTCATAAAAGACTGCATCGACAGAAAACCAAAACTTACATCCGGGCTCATAACTGTCTCTGTGAATTTCTGTATATTCAAAACCTGACATTCTACTTGGTGAGGCGATAGCCAGTGGACTCCCTTGCTAGGTCGCTGTTGCGCTGTTTGTGACTCCTCCCGCAGCCTACCGAGGACGTGGCGCCAATCGATACCTTGTCTTCACTGATTGGCCGCATCCGAATAGAGCTCAGGCGCAAGCGTACACCTCGCATTGTGGCTGATGACATCAACGGTTGATGCATACTTAGCACTGTTTCGATTGGTTGGGCTATCTCGATCACAGTTAGGGTGGTCCTGCCACCTCTGTTGCCTGACTTTTGATTTGTGGAACCCCTGCTGAAGTTCCTTCTCAAGCCGATAAAACTACTGGCAACTAAATTAATGATACTTAACGGCGTCTACTACATTCATTGTCTTCATTACTGAGTTGCATCCTTATATAGCACTATAGGGGTAATGCGAAAATTCCCCAAACGGTGGACACAAATCTTAAGAGGTCCGCTAACCGCTGGGTGGAAGTCACTTTTACCTACCTAGTAAGATGATGCAAGGTTGGGACGGACGGGTTCCGTATCGCCCGTCAATTTAGTTTCTCTCCGTGCTTCGGATTTACACTTAGATATCAATGTTATAAAATGCCGTTTTATGTGACTGGCAATTATACACTGCCAGTGGCGGAATAAACCTGTGTTTGCTTGGAGACAAGTTAGTCACGCAACGGCCTTGATCGTGCGCTCTGTTTATTTTTAATTAAAAAGCCGACCTTGTTTACCGGGACTTGGAAAACACTGTCTCCACGCCCACATTCGGAATTTCCCTTCGACGGCGAAACGTGAGATCCGTTGGTTACCAAACTAAGAATATCATCAGCCACATCTACGAAAAAAGAGCCATAGAACAGAAAAACAATATTAAACATAATGTGCTTAAAAGCCGGATTCCCAAACATAGCAAGATTTTCAACTTACTGACTTCAAAAACGTATTTCCGCGACACAGATGTCCTTCCTTCTCGAAAAGCCTAGCATATAAAACAGCGTGCTAACGTAAAAAATGTCTGATTATACAAAGTCTACGAAAAGGGATTTAACTACTTTCAAAACTGCGCCAATGTAACCGGGATATGGTGCTGGGAGTCACAGTGTTTAATTAAATGTATCTCGACAGCAAACATGCCCTGCACAATTTTCAGGCGAAAAAACCACACGGTCAGATGTAAAAATTCAACATAGTGGCTCTGCTATGCTCCCATGGGATTCCAAACAGAAGTACGGATTTATAAACATTTATTTTTGAATTTTTGTCCTGATACAAGTTATTTACAAACGCACACGACAGAACTAATATGCAATGAGTTTGTACCCAAAGTTAAAACACTAAACGCTTTCAACAGTTCATTGTGGAAAGCTGTTTATTGAATCGATTTATTAAGTCTGTATTATGCGAGTTCTAATACCAGTATTGAAACAGCCGTTACGTTTCCTAAAAATATTAAGACCATCTAAGAAAGTCACCACAAGACAGTTATATAAACTTTTTTGGTGTCTGTATATTGCAGGCGTACATAACAACAGGATTTATATAGGTCCGTGAACTTACTAACGCGTCCAAACTTACGAAGTAGTAGGGACTTCAACCAAGTGAGTTGAGAAACATGAATATTCCATCGTTGTTTTGCCAGGATGGTGTTCTTTTTAAAATCTCCCCGAATAGAACGAATTGGATGACCACTTAAAGCGAAAATGTATGCTTTTGATAAAGTCTTATTGAGACAATACTTTTATATAGGAACTGAGTGCAAGTTAAGCACTTAATCGTCAAATTTTATCCATTACAATTCATTCTTTCATAAAAGTGGCATGTGGGAACGGGAGGCGGGGAAAAATAAACCGCGAGTTAAGAGGCCGTTCGGGTTGGGAAAGAGCGGACAAGTGCATTCGTTAGCTGACCTTTGGTGAAAATTTCTCCTCGGTTTGTACTGCATGTATAAGACCGACTATCCGAACCCGGAAGAGCCTTGCAAAATCGCATGTGCGAGAATGACAGGTATTTCGCTTTTAACTTCGTCCTTTTTCCACCGTGACGGCAGATGTTTCTGTACTCTTCTGGATAGGCGCTTACTCGCACCACCAATATAATCTGCTCCATAACAGCAAGCTAATGAACCAATGCACATGGACGTGGTATGAGCTGACAAACAATCTTTACCTTCTCCTTTAAAACCATAGATCGAGAATATTGCTCGAAGTCTTGTCGCTTGGAACCTCCGTATAACGACCCGATTGACACAGCTCCGCTCGCTGTTTCCCCTTGAAAAGGAAATTTGAGGAGCAGAATTTTCTTCTTTACCGTCATTACGTTGGGTTTTTTCGGGTTCGTGGAAATATTCGTATCCGTCAACATATGAAAAGAGCGTTGCTTCGTTATGATTGGATGGGCTTCTGAACGCCTTGCAGTAGACCAATAATTTTTCAGATACCCGTCAAACAACATCTTTTGGAAATCGCACCGGTTTCGGTTCATAAAATAAGCTAATTGACAGGTACTTTCAATGATAAAAGGCAGATTAGTTCTAAAGTCTTGCGGACGAAATTTTCCGCGAAATGGTTGGTGGGAAGAAACCTTTTGTTGGTGTATTCGGAGAAAGTGACCTCGCTCTCTTCGAGGCTCAGAAAACAGCAAAGGCTGCATTAGTTAGGTAGGTATATTGTTCTAGAGCGATCCTATTAAATGTCCGATAGGGTGCCTAACCGGAAGGACGCATGCAACATTTTATGCGTTCCCACACACAATCAAACTGTCATTCAAAACCCAGAAAATGTTCACTGAGCTCAAGTGTGCGTGCTACACTTTAGATATTCTCAACTTGCCTATGGCCTTCCGTGGTTGGCAATTACTTTTAGTAGCTCTTTCGAAACATCCCATGAAAACACGCCATAATCTGAGACATCCACCCCACCTCTGAGAGTATTAAATGATTGAACTTAATTTCAGATTTTGAAAAATTCGATGGCCTCGGTAAAACTCCACTTCTCAACAGCAGGGCCAAGGTTTGAGTATGATAAACGATCCAACTGTCCAGGTTACGAGACATCAAATGGTAGCCGTGAGTTGAATCACATTTGGATTAAGTTATCGAAGCAATGTTTTCCCGGATTAACTTTGAACAAGGCAAAGGCGACAAAGCATGCAGAATTTACTGACGTCATAAATTTCGAGACCTTTCATTCAGTTGCACACGGTCATTGCATAGTTATATGAGTGGCAAACTGTTCAATCAACGATCGACCTAGAGAGACGATACGTGATAGGTAATCTGAACCATGGGTCTAGTATGCGGGTGCATATGGCGAGAGGGGGAGGGGGAGAGAAGTCATCCAAGTATGAGAGTTAGGACTACAGTGAGAACTTTTGTGGCGTGATTTAAAGCGCAACGTGCGGGGGGCATTCAGTCATGCCGGGGAGATGGGGACGGGTGGGGGCGAAATGAGAGGGCGTACATGGGAACGAAGTTTCGTCCATAATCGATCCTTACCATGGTAGTGCCAGTTTTATCGCGTGGTCCAGCTGCTTACAGAGTTCTGGTTTCCTCCTCCGTATTGCAGCGGCCTCTGCAAAGCGCAAGAGACGCCCGGTCGTCTCCCGGAACAGGACCTTAAATGCAACCATAGGGTCCACCGTATGACCCGTGTCCACTAGGTTCTTTGTGATTGAGCTCCTGGGTACCTTATTTCCCGCCTTAAGCAGCCACTTCAGCATGTTTTCAGCTGACCGAGCTGCCAACTGCCTTTGCGTGCGCCCAATGTACCTGCATCCGCAACTACATGTAAATTCATAAATACAGTTTGATTTTGCGTGCATAGGCAAAATGTCTTCAACTAGTCTAACTGGGATGGCCGTTGTGGTGCTTATGAACAACAATTTAGAGACGGCATGCGTCCTTTTGATAGTGTACCGACGTCGTCGTTTGATCACGTTTGACACGCTTTCACCCTTGAAGTGGAGATAGATAGTCACTGACTATTTTGGTACAGATATTTCTTTAGGAGCTTCTCGTCTGGGATGACGATATTCATCGATGAACTTCTCCGGATACCCTTTTGCAAGAAAACCGTTTTTTAGGAAAGTAAGCTCGCCATCGATCGTATCTGAGGAGCAGATTCTGGTGGCTTTATTGTACGGGCAGAAAACCCAATTCCGTTTTCTCTGAATTGGAAGGAAACTGAGGGAGTGCATGTATTGTCCCTTTCAGGTGGGTTCTCGATAGATGGATCTCTGAATAGAGCCATCTGTCCGCCTACGTACAAGAATATCTAGGAAAGGCAGTGTGCCATTCTTCTTATGCACGATCGTAAATTTAGTCTTTGCATGTGCTTTGTTCAGAGCCTTGAGTAGTAGCTCTCCGTCGCCTGGGTTTTTGACTATGGCGAAAATGTCATCCACATATCGCCTATAGAATGAGGGTCGTTGTAAGTTCCGAGCTAGTTTTCGCTCTAGATTGGACATAGAAATGTCCTCTAGGACTGGTCCCAAAGGACTGTCCAGAGCTACACCGTCGATCTGTCGATACAGCCGCCCGTTAAACAAGAATTGTACATTCTTTGTGCATATCTGTAGTAGTTCCCACAGTTGCTCTGGTGGCAGGTGTGTTTCACCCGCATGCTCACAAATTATGTCAATTGTTTTATCCAGTGGCACGTTTTTAAACAGGCTCTGCACGTCAAGCGAGAGCATGTGTTTATTCAGTAGATTCTGATGCTTCAGCTCATCTACGAAGAAGAAAGTATCTTTGGTAGTGTAAACGGCAAGGTTGCGTCAGATTGGTTCGACTTGCTGCAATTACCATTGGGCAAGTTTATGTTGAGATGAATTCCACATTGATAAAATCGGTCGTAATGATACCCCTGGTTTGTGCAATTTTGGCAGTCCATATAGTCTGGGAATATGCGACCCTACAGGCCTAAGACATGCTTTTCAAGTAACAATTTAAGCTTTTTCCCAATAAGGTCTTCTAGCGCTTTTGTTTCTTCTTTCTCATGGGCTTCCGAGGAAAATTTGCTGAAGACACTTAATATCGCTTCCATCTTTCTCACGTAATCACGACCCCGATTCCTTTGTCAGGTCTTGAGATGACGACTTTAGTAGTCTTACATAGGTCAGTTAGGGCCAAGATGTGTGAAAGGTCTCGAAATTTATGACGTCAGTCAATTCCGCATGCTTTTTCGCCTTTGCCTTGTTTGAGTAAGTTATCGTCCAGCCGACTGCACCGTGTGGAATCAACAGGGTTGTCTTTCGCGCGACCAGTGTGGTGGATTTTATGCATCTCTGCAATAAATATGTCGGGATGTCCGCCGTCACGAAGCGGACTCTGCATCATTTTCAGTCACTTTTCGACTAGTTCTGCCCGTCCACGAGTTGCTGTGGCTCAGTCTGATGGAACAGAAAAAAAATACAGAGTATGGACCACATTTCTAATACGTTTAATTTCATAATCCTTGTGGGTATACAGCATGATTGTGACTGCGCCCTCTGTGCAGATATTTTGGTTTTCTGATTTGCCGACTCAGGAGGGCGCAACTTACAATCGGCCAAGTGAGATACAGTCTGTTTGCAGTTCAAAACCGTACAATTCTAAAGATTGGCCCAGAGCTTTGTTGATGTTAATTGCAAACGTCAATCGAATCGGAAATTCCAATCTCCTAACATGAAATGGCACATCATCTGGACTCAGTGGAAAACAAGGAGTAAGCACATGTTCACCTTCGAAAGTTCCTCTCAAGGTAGTTGATTCCCCGACGGTGCTCATTATTTTCTTACTGCAAGCCACGTGCCGTTGGAAAGCCTCGGCTGGTTGGTATTTCCCAGCACGACAGTAGGTTCACCGATTTTCAATTGCAGCAACTGTGACGGCATCCCTGCCAGCAAGTGAATACACAAATTTATGTATGGTTCTAAATAAGTGTCGGCGGACGCGTACGTGACTGTCTCCTTTGAATCATAGACTGGATAAAATGGTTAAGATGATACAGATCTTTGTTCTTGGCCGCAAGAATAGGTCGTCGGTTCAGTTAATCGGGATTTATTAAATTGATGTTTGTATGGGGAAACACCATTTCCACCAATTCCTCTTTTCCAGACACTAAACTGCGAAGATAATAGGTAGTGAAATGCGTCCTGAAGTCGGCTCAGCCGGCAACGATCCATTCCCAATTCCCAAATATCTCAGCTTATCGGTCGACTTGCATTTGAACACGCATACTTGCAGTTGGCTTTACCGCCTGAACGTGGCTTCACAACGTAGAGTATTTCAGGCCGACAGCGTCAATCCGCACCGAATTAAAATCCGCACCGTAGATGTGCTACCTCATGAAATACTGACCAAAATTAAGCAATAAATGACAGATTCGAAAAGATTGCTTAGTCGATGCTGTAATATAAGACGGCCAAAATCATTGCATCCTTTTCCGCTATCAGGTTTAGTAAGAGAGATCGCTTGGTGCATGTGTGATCCAAACAGGCGTCTTGTCTGACCTGCGTAGTTGAGTTTTTCATTCAAAGCAAGACATAATTGGCCACCGAAATACTTTTTAAGTCAATGTGGTAATTGCTGCGTCTGAGTAAACTTTCATTCCAGCAAGGTCTAAATTCAATGGGCAATCTCACTAAATTTCAGGCCAACTTATTCTAAATTTAGACTTACTATCTACGCAGCCAAGATTATGGAGAGCGTTCATAGTATACGCTAGAAAATAGTGACAGGCCAGCAAGGTTGTATGTCTAAAGACATTATCAAACCCAGTGATCTGCTGTTTAGAATTTGTCAAACTGTCAAGTTTTATTTGATATTTATCACTGAATTATGTCAAATTTTAATATTCATTGATTTGCCTTTCTCATTTTACTGATTATTGCTACTGTAATATTTTTTACCTCTAGGGAAATTGTCCGCAAATTCAATCTGTTACACAAATGTGAGGTTGTTTGTTTCAGTAAACACTAGCATAAGCAGTCAAATACGATTTTTTGTTTGGATTCAGCTGCCACGGTAATGTAGTGTTACCACTTAGGTTCTGACACTTAGTGCATGCCTTTGATTTTTTTAGAAACTTCATTATATGGGTTATATTAGCTCGCATAGTACCAGTATGAAAGTTGAGTTCTGAAACATTTATAAATAAGAACAAACTGCTAAGTAATCATATGTACTAATTGTCTTTGTGGCTTGCTGGGTTTGCAGAAGACTCAGCCCCTTCAAACCTGGCAGTCGAAAACGAATTTGTCCTTTAGATCATGGGATTTTAAAGCCGTAAAATACCTGTCAAAATAGCGTTGCATATGAAATAGATGTTTCATCTCGGGAATTCTTGACCTAACTTATGAAATGTATTTTTGATTGAAACGTGCTATTTAAAGGGAGTTTTTTTGTTAACAGGCTTGCGACAAAATACCGAAATATTTCAGTAATTTTAGGATGCAAGCTTTCAAGTGAATCTCTGTTAAGCCATCTGCTAAATGAAATGACGTATTTTTACTGAGTTTTGATGTCCTTTTATATCTAAATACGTTATATAGAATGAGCGAGCAAAACGATACTCTCTCATACTTATTTTTAATAGCGAATTGCGTCTTCTGCAAAAGATCTATTTAACCAGAGAACATCTTTCGGTTTCTAATTTTTTTAAAATTTTTCGTCGAATGTTTGCCCCATCTGCCGTCTCCATTGCGTTCAGGGTCTTCCATCAACATGTTGCATACATCACGTCAGAGGAATATCACATAGTTCTTAAGGTCGTTAGAAAGACATAATATATGATTCAAAATGTGTGACAGATTTGAATCATCTTGTATGCTTTGTAAGGCGCATTAATAAGGATGAAGACGAGATGCGGTATGGATGGACATTCCAAGATCCTAAAACCTCTTCTACGCAGACATTTTTTGAAACTGAAGAAAACTTTCCTTTCAAGTAAAACAACTTGAAGGACGTTATCTGCTACAAAATGAGTGCAAGAAAAATTGAATTGTAAAGGCTTTTTGTAAAATGTATTCGAATAGGTAAAGTCCTCAAAAACCAATGTGAAACACGAAAAGTACTTGTGCATTATTTTCTTAAAAAATGGATTTTTGCGTTCACTCAATGGTCGGAATCATGGAGTGACTGATATTTCTTTGAATTATGTTGCATTATTTTTAACATTGCTGTTCTACATAAGCAGTTTTTTCTAGTTGAGAACATATTTGGGAATTTCGGCCAAGGTTATAGGGTAGCACATCTTTTTTAGATCCTAGTATTAATTAAAAGTTCGGAGAAATGAACAATTCAATTTAAAAAACGTTTAGAGCTAGGCCACTGGGGGATAAAACGCCTGCTTAACGGCCGATTGGATCCAACATCAAAAGGGCTAGAATAAACTATTTAAAACTGAAAGGTGAATTTTGTGACAATAAAACAACTGTAGCAGAAGAAAGCCGCCACAAAATTGGAAAAATTATAATATTGTGTGCATATATTTTCTGAGAAACGCACGTGTATTTATAAAAAACTCTAAAGTGAAAAAAGAGAAAATGGTTGGGAGGCGGGAGCTGAAATGTCGTCACCGGAGCCATACTAAATTATACTGAGATTGTGCTGCATTATACTCAGTATTTCATCCTTTCTTCGCCAATGCTTCTTTATCCAAAGGGACGTTTCACAAGTTAAGTTACTGCTTCAAAGGACATGCCACTTCCTGTAATTTGGTTAAGCTGCGCAGCCTTTTACATTTCTTCATCGTAAAACAGATGATTAATTTACTTTCAAATTGCGGTAATTTTGGCTTACTCTAACGGATGCAGCGTAATTCGACTGAAACGAGACCTTAGATCGTGGATACAGCCCTCATTCCCTACGGATTCTGCCAGAGGTCGTTCGCAACAGAAGGTGCCTGGCATAAGATGACCTCCTTTGCCCTCGCCTCCCGCTGGCCACCACACCAGATTCGTGAGTTTACCAAGCGATTTTCAGGTGCGTCGAATGGTTACTCGTGAAGTCCCACGGACGCCTGACCCGATGAGGACGTGGAAGTTAATCATTTTTTGTCCCGCAACCAACCCACCAAAAGCAATACAGTTTTAGATTATTAAAAAAAGAAGAGAAAATCCGGCTTGCTCACTTGATGCACTTACGTCAGTTCACATTATTCACAGCAGTTGGCACTATTACAAGCAGTGGCATAAAAGATATATATGTATATAGACAGAATAACATTACCGAAGAAAACAGGGAAGAATGAAATGGTCATGTCTGGCTTATCAGCCATCTTCAGCTAGTCCTACCTAACGACTAAATCAGGAACATCTGGAAACACCTGTGTGTGACATATATATGCATGTATGCGTAAATATTCAAGGTCTTGATATCTTAAAGGTTATTCGCGTCTCAAAAAGTGGAAGAAGACAACAGAGCGAGTTTTTGACCAAATTATATTCGAAATGAAATTTCGGTAGACTTCCTATTTTCATCATTATGGTAGTGCGCTTGTAGCATCTCGTCCTTTTCAGCTATTGAGCCTTACCAATTGATTCATATTGTGGTCGTAATCTATGCACAAACTTCCGGCAACCTCGCGGCATTAATAATCAAACAGCAAAAAAGGGTCACCAGGATGACAGCAAGGACATTCTTGAGACGTTAATTCGAATGTGAATAGTTTAATAAAGTCCCCTTCTATTCTGCGTCCTGTCTGAGAGATGGTAAACACGATATACGTCTGTATCTATACTTTCGAACAAAAAAACGCCCAGCATAGTCTGAAACGTGCTCCATGTATAAATATTCAGGCAACGGGTTTTCAGCTCCTTGAAAGTAGTAACACCCTGGAAAATAGCTAATGAGTTCCTTCAGAAAAAGTGTGTAATATTTGAAAATACGATCAAGTAGATAGTAAAAGGAGCTTTTTAGTACACAGAAAAAATTCTCAAGTATCACGTTAGATTGGCGCGTTGCCAGAGAAAAGTAAGCGGCCCGTTTTACGCTCACAACACATATACACTACCTCGTCACCACAAAGATGTCCGACGACAATAACTGTGGCTGCCAGAGCGCCATAAATGTACCATTGAAAAACGTCCATTCCAGTCTGAACTGACTGCGTTCCGTGGGCAGTTCCATCTTTCTCTTGTTAAGTTTTTTGACAAACACTTGTTTTCGGTAATTCATGATGGAGAATGAGCATAGAAGCCTTGGACGGGGGTTTAATCGAGCTGTTTTTCTATGATCCTTGAGGCCCGTGAAGGATAAGGGTAGGGCATGGACGGTCTGTAAGTTAAACCCTTATAGTTTGCATAACTGTTAATAGGAATTGGGGTGGCGTGCGATTGTCACTTTTAATCGGTTTTGGCCACGGACGTCCTACAAATTTCACCAGACATCGATATCCATCATGAGCCAATATTTTTACGGTGTCTGTCTATGTATACGCTTCTAATTCGCCCTCCTCGGAATCCCCGGCAACCATAAATTTCGAAAAAACGCCTCGAAATCCACAATCACACTTCTTTATTTTAAAATGCGTCTTAACTAGGGAAGCAGGAAAAGCAATTAAAACATTCGCACCAAAAATGGATTTCGTCCTTATGATAGACAGTCTTATATGTGCAACTCATTTTACGGGGTTTATTGGTTTCCATTGATAATCATATTCTATCATATCTGAGGCCTTGGTAACGTAATTTTGTTAACTGAATAGCTCACTGTGCACTTAGGGAGTTCTTGTTCATCATTAAGCAATTTGTACCAGACCCGTATTCACGTATTGAATCTCCATTCGCTTCCTGACGGGTTTTCTCACTTGTTTTGTTTTCGTCAGTTTGCTTGCTTAAAAGAATGTTAAAAAAGTTCCGTTTAACAATTTCTATCTACAGTTTCTTTACAAAGTCTACCATTTTTAGTTATTGAAATTTTAGGCCAAAACAAAGAATAGTCTTCGACCTCCATCAATCTGTTCTTGCAACCAAAGCTTCAAAGTTGGCGGGCACGTTTAGCTGTAGAGGATGATAGTACAAGGGATGCCTAAGACGGGCTGAATGTTAGCACCCATGTTTTTTCAGCTCTCAATCCGCATTCGGTGTTTCTTACTTTTTGCACATCCTAGCATATTTTACTCATTGTACACCTAAACTACAATAAGTAGGTAACCCGCACACAAATCTGGCGCCGTTTTAAGGGAGGTCAAGCCTAACAAATTCACCGGCGAGTTGTAATGTCAATAGTTAAAGATTTGGCAGTTATCGCTGGAGAGTTTCTAGTGTTTCCTGTTTCATATACACGTTTTATCCGCTGCGTGTAGGGGCTGAAGCTTTGGAATGACACTTCTTTGTAAAGCGCACCTCTTTCTAAGCCATTCAGCAGTGTTTTGGAAAACAAAAAATGACTCTTTCAAAATCAAAGACGTATGCATCCCCGACGGCCGCGATGGGGAACGGGCAAATGTCCTTGGAAGGAGAATTGTCGGCAAACCAGTTGTGTACTGGCAGAAAAAAACTGTGCCGGCTTCATCTGACCGTCTTTGAACACTTGGATTGAATGACACTTCAAACGTTTGGAGAATGGATGTTGCAGGCTATGTCGAAATACAACACGCATGACCGCCTCACCATAGCTACCGTTAGCGCAGCACAAAAACGCCCTGAATATAAACAAAGTCTTTTCTATCGTACGGTCATAAATAATGGTGGAGCTATGTCAAAATAACCAAAATGGGTATCTAAATGCCTCAGTAATAAGTTCTGTTTTATTCATTCTCCAGTTTCTGTTGCTTTTAGATCTACTCGGCAGGGTTAAACTGAGAAGAGAAAAAACATTTCCAAACCTAGATACAATTATAAATGCTACGTGAAAACAGGACATCAGCCTTTACAAGCAGCGAGAAATGCCGTCCAGAGATCTGCAACATTTGCAAGTCAACGCAAATTTGCCGAAGAAAGTTGCATTTTAAATCGTTAAGACTTAATCAACACCGCAACCATATAAACTGAACCCTTAAATTAATTATACCATATCTTTAGTCTGGTTTTTATGGCTTTGGTGTCTTTTTGTCACTCTCAAATTTAAGGGATTTTTTTTACTTTTCATCGACTTTCTTTCATGCCTTTAATGCATTCGTTCGTTTTGCCTTCTAACTGCAAGGTCGGGAAAATATATTCGTAGAATTCGAAGGACCGACGACAATATCCCTTTTTGTCCCGAAATAGACCGATGAACACTACTACCAACGCCCTCTAATCTGCTGCCTTAGTTGCATGCAAGAAAATCACCTAGATTGCCGTTAAAAAGAAAAAAAATAACGGCTTAACATGCAGTACCTTTTTAACCATCTGCAGGTGGTGGGTGTGGTTGTCTAAAATTCGGCGCAGTTAGGTGAAAATTGCAATGCAGACGTACCCGACACTCCCCGTTTGGCAGATACTGGCGGCCACAAAAACCATCAGGCCTAGCACTGTAATGTGGGGCGATAATTGCCGAATTTTAATGTCGAAAGGGAAAACGCCCATAAATGGCTGAGTGGGGTGGTTGGTAGGGCGGATGTTTTGATAATTGTGCTGCACTAGATTCAGCTAATTACTTGACTTGCTGGAAGTCATGTACGGTTCTGGTAAGGCGAGCACCTTTCTTCTGTGTCCTTCATAAAAATATCTTATAAAGTGCTTCCCCGCTCTCAGTGAACGCTTTTCTACTCGTGGGACAGACAGCAAAGCCATTTTAGATTTGCGAAAATTCCTACTGAAGAACTCAAAAGACAATTTGGCGAGCATAAGTAAGCTTTCGATACATTCTCATCAGGCCTAAACATTTATCTTGCTATCAAAATGAGTAAAAAGGAAAATGTGGGCAAGCAGAAGTTATTCTGTAGCCATGTGTATTTATTCATTCTCCTGCTTCTGTGGGGCAGAATACATTGGTCGCACTAGCCGGCATTTGTTCACAAAAATAAGAGAACATCTTCCAGCATGGTTAGGAAAGGGCCAAATAAAGAACGTCAATAGCTCTATTCACGTCCACATGGTAGACACAGATCACTGTGTAGATGCCGGCCGGGCATTCCGAGTTCTTTACAAGGTCCCTTCCGGCTATCCAAAATCCCTTGGACAGCGTCTGTTGGCAACAGCAAAGGCGGCTGCAATCAGGCTATACAAACCAGTTCTATGCGCACAAAAGAACTTCGTACAGGCCCCACAGCTACCATGGGCCAAAGCCACCATGCCGGCCACCTGCGTATAATTACCCGTCCCAGTGCCCGCCATCCACTTCTTCCCCCTGAAATTGACGATAATCATATTTTTCACCTCAAGCACCCATGACCTTCCCCCCAAAACCCCATCTACAGAATAACTTCTGCTTGCCAGATTTTCCTTTTAATCATTTGGACAGCAATATAAATGCATGGTCCTGATAAGCATTTATCGAAAGCTTACGTCTGATCGCCGAATTGTCTTTAGAAAAGCAATTAATTAGAAAAATTTACGAAAAGGTATCAGATGCAACTGCGCAAACAATATTTTAAACTCGCTCCACTGTCTGGCGGATGAGACGTAAGGTTTCCACTTGCTGAGCTGCCTGGCGAAAGCCAAGCCAACGCCGCTCGATAAACACCTGATGCCCCATGGCGTAGATTAAGGAGCAATGATCCGCGCACAAATTACTTCACAGTTAGTCAATTACTCGTTTACAGTGGACTGGACATGCAATCTTCACACGAGCTGCATTGACGGTACGCGCCTCCATGAAAGTCTTTGACAAAGCACCACAATAAAGTCTCGATTACGGCAACTCCCGCATCTCCCTAAGTGACTAATAGACCTACTACACAAAAAGCGCATACTTAGCACCCACGCAACCGCATGCTTCTCGTCTACAGTTATCATGAGTTCCGCTTTGCCGGCGTCGATACGGCGGTTAAAAGGTCACACGAAAAAATCATGCACATCTCGTGTAGTTGGAATGTGCCTTTTATTTGGCGTATCTTAGGACTCAGATGCGCTGAACCAACGCCGTTATCGGGAAAGCGCACCCATAGCAAATTTCGTCTTTGGGTGCATGGTGGCAGACCCAGTTGCAGGTTCACGCCGTCCCTCTCTCCTCTTGTTTACGATATCTTGCTCAGTCTTCTTGATGAACCATGAGGCGGGATGGTTCGCATAAGTCCGTTTTTTTTACCGTGGCATTAACCCACCCTCCCATCCGCTTCCGGTCTTCTTGACTCTGCCTTGACACCTGGTCCAAGTGGCGGCGGCGAACGAGAGACTGCTGCAGATGTATCAAAAATTTATTATCACTTTAGACTATCTCACGCGAAAGTCATCTTCCATGCTGTAGGGTACACGGTGGACATCGTTGGAAACGACGGTCAGACAGTCATCTTGGAGCAAGAATCTGGAGCCAGGGGATGTGTAGCAAACGCGTTCGGACTTCCGGTTGCCGCAGTCATTGTGTCCCGTGCCATCATCAGCTGGTAGATTAGTTCAAACTGTGGACTGGCACATGGAGTAGGGAAGAGAGTGAGGCCGACGATGGCACATTCATCGTCACTGAGCATCGATTTGTCGCGCTGAGAGCCGGGGCTTCAAAATTGCAGACTGACGGGACTACTCAGTACTTCGCAGGACCACATTGTCAGACTTCAACGGCTCCTTCAGAGTGTGGTGTTGCTGACACTCAAAAATAGAAGATTTGAGGCTCCCTTGCTGAATGCCTGGTTATGTATGGCACGCTGAAACCGTCTGTTAAGTCTTATCAGCGCTGCCATCGAAGCGAGGTTTGTGAGGGGAGGACAGGGAGAGACAGAGGAATGCGCTTTATAGTTAACTGCAGATGTAAAATTTTGAGCAAAAATTGCTTTATTTGTTTTTGACAGAATATAAGTTAACACATTACGCAAGAGTCATATAAGTGTTACACAAAAAGAAACGACTAATAGGAAGATAATTCAAGTCTCAGCTTCTGTATTTGTGTCTCCTGACACAACGATATCAAGTTGGGTTTGCCAATACAGGATGGTGACTTGCCGATGTACGGCAAGGGATATATTGCAAGTCATGTCGCATAGGGCAGGTGGACTATGCATCGATTGATTCAGAGTGTAAGGATTGGGCAACGTCATCCAGAATTCGACCAGAAAACTATCTGACCGTTTTGAAATGTCGTTGCATGATAATATCGGCTAAAGGATATAAGAAACACCGTCAGCACAAGAGAGCATCCGGAGAAGTCGTCTTAAAATTAACATATCTTTATTTAACAATCTTGAAAAAGTTACAGGCGAACAAAAATAGGAAAAAGGAGAATGCTGGCATCTACAAATTGCTGGATTAAGGCTCGAGGCGTGTGGTGGTAGCATAAACTTCGAATATAATAAAGAAGTGTATAGACTTTAGTGAAAAGGACTTCAAATGTAGGGACAAGAGAAATGTTATGACAAACTAACCCCAAGGTACTTGAAAAAGGATGTCTCGTTGGAAAAATTGTCAAAGTATTGAGGACTATGAGAGCGTTGCAGTCTGAAAACACTCTGGGCCGATTCTTTATTATTCAGTACAATACCATTTCCCTGCGACTATACCTAGACATGGTTAAGGTCATCCTTCAGAGACTTTAAGAAGGCATCCAACGACCACAGCATTAGTAAATTTACCTAACAGACGATCATTTGGGGATATTAGATCATTAATGTGAAGGGGGAACAGGCAAGGTTGGGAACTGAAATTTTGAAGAAAAAGCCACTGACCCTTAGGTGACTGCCAAGAGTTGATTAGCTTTTGCCAGGGTTTTTCCATGTTAGTAGAACACACCAATAAACTTGATACTACTTTGAGAGCTGCTGAAACGAGTAGGTCATTGAAGGAAAGAAGAATGTAATCAATTTAAAAGCATACTTCCAAAAAAATACGGTTATTCCACTATAAAGAGACACTTGCTTAATGTCACCCTTATGTGCAGATGTTCTTACCAGAGACCTTGCATAAATTGCCCCTTTATTTTAACGTCAGATGTCCGTCGTTTTCCTTAGAAGAGTTTCACATTTATCCTTGTCTATTTTTCAAGATTTTATTCATTTTGGAATACGCACGCCCATTCGTCTTTGCCATATTCCAATTTCTTTTATTCCTATTCCACCTTATGTCCCTTACGTAAAGGTTTTTAGTGTCTTGCGACACGGCTAGAACGCTCTGCCATTGCAATTTTATCGTCTAACCGGAGCGTGCATCGTAAGCCTAGCCCTACCTCCTTGCACTCACATTTTACGGACGGTAACCCCCATTTCGATGTAGGTGTTCTCATTTCGGTAAAGTGTAAGCAGTAGATGTGAAGGCATTTTATATTTTGGAAAGGTCAGTCTGGTGTACACACACATCGCTGCCGGTTACTGACAAGGACACCACAAAGGTGTTGTCCCAGAGCAACGGAAATACGTGGCACTTCAGGCAGTTGTTGAAGAGAACTGCCGTCAGCAAGACTGCTGCTTGTTCACTTGGTCATCAAAAATGAGATCCAATTTAGAGTTTAATGTGTGTCAGCCAAGCCATTTGAAAACGTTTGTTATGCAAAAAGTGCCTGACCGATTTCATTTAATGTTAGGCGAAATGCTGAATTGCGTTTTCAACTAGGAAGGATTAAGAAGGTGGTGTTGTAATATTAGCCATCGCGTAGAATAATCGTATAGTATTTGAGATTTTCCTTGATGTTAGTTTTTGAATGCACTACTTACGGACCTTTGGCAGAAATCGTATTTGGTAAAAAATGCTTACTGGCGTAGCATGCATTTTACACACTGATTTTCAATGGTTTTATAAACTCAAATATATTTTGTAAACAAAATGCACGAAAATATTCTTTCTTTTGCTTGTTTGGTAGAAAATCACACTGCCTTTGTATTTTCTACCCCAAGAGAAGTTATCTTTTGGTTTTAAAACGTTTCTAAATAGGAGTTTTAAAGACCGTGCGATGTTCATATACGCAGCATCGCACGTGTCGGTTTACCGACGCTCCTCGTGAAATGTAAAACATAACCATTATACATTGCAGAATTTTATGAACGCTTTAGAATACTTTCTTAAAAGCTTAGAGCAATATACTATTTTCCTTATGCGGAACGCATGCAGCTTGTGGAATGCGATCGCTAAACGCTAATGCAACGGCCGGTCAGGCCAGAAATTATTCGGGAATGGGAACACGTTTCCAAAATTTAAACATATACTTTTTCTGGTATAAAATGTATAACAAATGTTATTTTCTACTAAACAAGCATCGCCGAGGCGGTCCTGCAACGGTTAGAATCGCTGGTCTTCCAACACCACAGACCGAAATTCTGGGCTGGGTATGTGGATGACACATTCGTCGTCATCGACCGTGATTAGGTGTTGACATTCCAAGAACATCTCAACGCCGTCTTCCCGGACATTCAATTTACGATGGAGGAGGAAGAGAACAACCAGCTGGCCTTCCTGGATGGCCTCGTATGCCGCAAGAACTGTCGTGGATTAAAGACCAAAGTGTTCAGGAAAGCGACAAATACGATGCGAGTACTGAACTTCAACAGTAACCACCCAATCAGCCACAAACGCAGTTGTGTAAGGACGCTCTATCGGCGTGTCGAAACGCACTGCAGTGAGCCGGAAGACAACATTGCCGAACTACAATACCTCCGACGGGTCTTCAAAGCCAATGGCTACCCGCGCAACTTCGTCGACCGGTGCATACGCAAAAGAGACGAAAGGCCTAACCGCACGGACACCAAGTCTTGGCGGGCACTTCCGTATGTCAAAACGTTTCGGAAGCTGTCGGCCGCCGTCTCGCACAACTTGGGGTTGGAGTGGCACGCAGACCGGAGGCAACCATCAGGCGTCTGATCATGAAACCGAAAGACCCACTGCCACGGCTAGAAATGTCTGGAGTCGTTTATCGGATCTGGTGCAGTTGCGGACAAAGCAACTACGTCGGAGAAACCGGAAGATAACTCGCGACGCGAATGGCCGAACACGCGGCAGCGATGCGCAGAAATGATGCCAGCTCTCAAGTTGCAGCTCATTCGACGAGATCCGGCCACACATTTAAATTCGATGAGGCCGAAATTTTCGCAAGAGGTGACAACCGCGTGAGCCGGGAGCTACTGGAATCATGGTTTACTGGCCCCCAGTCCATCAACAAGTGCAACGATCTTCCCATTCAATACAGCGTGCTGAGATTTCGTCTAGGCGGAGTAATTGGCCACGCGGGGAGCGCACTGGTGAACACTCTTCCCAACACCCGGGTCAACGCGTCAGATGGTCGAGCAATCATCACGCCAACATCCAACGCACGTGATGAAATTGCAGCAATTATAGACTCGAATGTTGGCCATCAAGCAATGATCACACTAAGTGTGACAATCCCGGATGAAGGGGGGGGGGTGGGGGGAGCCGTGAACGTTCATAGGTATGTGGTAGCATGGCTACTGCATCCTATAAATACCGCAGCCCCTTGTGCAACAACCACCCGTTTCTGCTCTTTTGTCTCTGATGATGGATTCGAGTAGGAATCCGAAACGTCAGGCTAATAAAGCTCTTGTCCCGGTGATCGTGTCTCCCTCTTCAAGACTACTTCCTGGGACTCGGCTCTTCGCTCCTATTGGCAAGAAAGCATACTTTCATGCACGTTGCTTATAAACGACGACGTGTTCCGCCTGCAAAAAATTTACCTCAGTCCGAAGGTCCAATCTCGCAATGGACCACCTTACTTGTGTGGTCTTAAAAATGTCGCAGAGCATATACAGCATATACCAACATAGAATAGCTAAAAAACCGTTGACACTCGTACTGCAGAAGGTTTTAGTGTGTTTTTTTCGCAAAGTGGCATACAAAGTGAGATTTAAATTAGCCTCTATGCTTGATCATGTGACTTGTTCTTTCGCGAAACAAAAATTCAGTGAAGGCTCTTTGTGCGATTAAGACATTTCCGGACTAAGATCCATTTAGGGTGTTCTCTGCGGAATTTTTTGGAACCCTCACCAGCGCTCGCGCGCGTAATTCTTAATAAACGGAAGTCAAAAAACGGAAATGCTAGGCTACCCTCTTTATTTGTGATCTGCTTTCAGCGCATTTTAATGTTTTGGCTGTGGGCCAGTTTCCAGATGCAGGCTCGGCGAAAGCATTACGGCGGCACATGAAAGGCTTCTATGAGGCTTGAACAACCTGACAGCGACTGTTCATGCAATTTTATTTTTGCCAGATAGTCCACCCCGAACGGAAATTTGTTTACAACATTTCATTTACAAAGTGGCTGTGGAGAAACGTTTGCCGAGGTTAAAGCTCGCAAACATTTCATAGACAAGTACATCCAATTTTTTCAAATAAGGCAATGATTTGCAAAAAAAATACGCATGTGTTAGTAGGCTGACGGAAAATAACCATACTCAGATTTATGTCAAAATGTCTGACTCAAGGAAAACGACTCAGTTAAATAATCCAAAAAGATCAATTATAAGTAAACCTAATATGCATGAATCGAGGCAAACGTAGGTATCGCAGATAGCATGACTTTTGTTTAAAAAACGATGTTTCTATAAACCTGGCAATGGTAGAGGCGCGAATACAAACACAAGCTTACGCATTTGTACGTGAAGAAATAAATAGATATATGGACTTATAAAAAACGTTCTTGTAAACCTTTCGGAGTGTAACTTGCATGATTGAATGAGATATCAAATTATGGTTTAGGTTAGAAAGGATCACTCCGATGGAATTCTGACAATGATTACAGCGCATCATGATCCTAGGTCATAACGATTGCGCCAGCGTACTGGCTTTTTAATGCATGTATACCCTGCCACCTGCTAAAATCGAAAGCGATGGAGGGGGCTACTTAATCAGTACTACTTTTAGCATTGACTTATGATATCATCATGTATTCAAGCGCATTGCGCTGCAATATGCCTAGAAACACCGTCTTCGTAGTAAATTACGTTATATATCCGTTATATTCATAGAAACAAAGAAAACCCTTTCAGTTTGCACTCAAAATAATTCTGAACCCCATTTGGCATCGCATCGACCTTCGAACGTTCCAGCCTGCAGACCAGTGCATTTTGCTTTGTTAACTAAAAAACGTTATATTGGTATAGCATTTTGCAGGCAAAATAAAACACGTTACACGCTTTATACGGGGCAATACTAAATCAAAAATACCATGCCGTCGCACAGAAAATTCACGGTTATTTTACAAATTTCTATTTTTAGATCTCCAAGCAGACGTACAGTCTGCACTGATCAAAAGTTTCAGAAAACTGTTTCTAGATAAAGCCCACTAAATTTTATAAAAAATACTTTGATTGCTAGGGGCGTCGAAAAATAATAGAAAAATGAATACTAAATAAGTGCCATTTTTAAATGGGTATAATGTTTAGTGTCGGCCAGACAAATGCGCATTAGGCAAATGGCAGCCATAATTAAATGAATTATTTTATGATATTGCTGCATGCCAATCAGTGTTTCAACCCCGTCCAGTTTATGCGTCCTAATCATAATCGTATTTGCGATATTCAGTAATATTTTTGTGGCCTACGTCAACTATTGTACACTCAAGTCATTAATGTGGTGCTGGCTTTGGCTGCGTTATGCTGCTTGATGATATCTTTACTAGTGTAAAAGTGGCCGAAATATAAAGACCGCTGTCTGCTGCCTCTAAACCCCATTTTGCTTCCTTTGATGTTAGTTTCGCCTACATATGTATGTCTGCTTAAATGTTCAGACTAATCCTTGTCACTCATATGACCTTGAGTAAAAGAGACTTTTTGCCCTGTTAGATGCAGTCTTTGATAAGCACTCTGTCATAATACCTGTCGGGTGAACCACCGACGCCTCTCATCAATGAAGGGTCGGCGCAAAATTAAGTCCCTTTGTTTCTGTATGCATAAACTGAAAAACTACTTTCTCCTTTATTTAGTGATTTTTGTGGTTATTATGACCGATTGCTGTGATCAGTACGAAAGCAGAAGCCGCGCTATATCGCAAGTGCTAATCGTTATTTGTTTTTATTGGCAAGGAGAATATTTCCGATCCGCCTAAGACAAAACCAATGCAGAACGTTTTTACTGTATTGGCAATGTGACATTCGTTTTGCGATTTCTGTAGTATTCATGTGTGCCTAAAGTGATAACACTTTGAACGTTGTGTTGACAAGAAAATGTGCAACACTAAAATCACAGTGTGCTGAATGGGAAGCCTTTCCGCCTTTAAAATATTGTTTTGTTATGTTCATCGTACTTCTGCCAACATTGTAGAGCATTGCTCAACAAATAAAGATTGTCTTGATAAACCATGCTTTTTTAAATTAGTGTCAGCTACAGTCAGTAAGCAATCTCATTAAAGTTTGGCTGAAATGCGTTTTCTGTTAGGAAGGATTACGTATGCGCGGTTCTTATACTAATTACTTTACAACATCTTATCTTACATTATCTTATAACATGTCAAACTTGGCAGAAAGTCAGCCCTATTAATTTGCTGCCTTCCAAACTGCTGTAGAAACCGTGTCTGGTAAAAAGTGACTACTTAAATAGTGTGTACTTTTCCAATTGATTTTCAGTGATTTTGACAAAGCAAGTAAAATGTTAAAAAACCCGAACACAAATATGCTTTCTCTTGGTCTTTTGATAGAGAATCATGCGAAGCTTATATTTTGTACTTGAAGACGTCGTATAATTAGGTTTTATAGTTTTTATTATTGTGAGACTTTTTAAGACCGCGCAATATCCATCCATATATCATCGAACCTGTTCGCTTACCACTGCTCCCCATAAAAATGTACAACATAGTCCGCACCAAATGCAAAATTTCATTAGCTCTAAATAATAACTTTTTAAAAGGATAGGAGAATGTATAATCGCCTTTACGCGGAACACATGAAACCTGTACAGTGAAATCACTAAGCGCTAATGCAATAACTAATTAGGCTCCGATTATTCGGGAATTAGAAAACTTTCCTTAAAACTTGTTTTACCCCTTCTTCGAGTATAAAAGCCTACGCGTTTTCTCGGTTTCTCTAAAACACATTTACATTTTCAAGGCCATCGAAGATCAGTTGAAGAAATGCAGGCCGTTTTCGCAGTCACCTTTTATTAAGAAAGTTTAATATAGGAATTTAAAAAGCCGTGTATTCAAGAGCTGACATCCTGGCAAGTTCGAAATATCGTAAGAGTATACCGCATGGTAATCAACCGCGCCCATGTAGTCCTTCCTAATCCAAAATGCACTTTATGAGATCGGTCACTCACTGTACACGATCACTATATAAAAACTTGTAGATAAAGTTCTTATGACAGCTTTGTAGGAGAGGGAGTTGCCTGCGTAATATAAATACAAAATAGAAATTCAATATGTATCTACAATTTTTCGTCTATTGGTCCTGTGGTCGACAAAAGTCTAATTAGGATTTTTTTACCAATACGTTCTTCGCTAGGCAAGCAATGCGACAAGTCACTCCTTAAAAATCGGAAGAGGCACGATAGGCTCAACAGTGTAATTGTTGAATAAAGGACATGTCTTTTTTATGTACACTTTGAATTTACTTTTCCACAGTTTGTCTTTTCGCAGAACGCTGATGTCTACGTAACATATAAAACCATAAGCAGTTGCTCTTCGTGCTAGGCCGGCACTGATTTATTCAGAAATGCTATACAAAAGAATTCTCTGTCAGAAAAAAACGTACAAAATGATTTAGTTTGTTAAATTTACCATCGTACCTTTAATTGAGGTGTTTTAACAGATGATTCACTGTCTCCAACATTCTAATAACCCAACGTAATGCGGTTCCAATAGAAACAGCGCTTCGTTTTACTCAAGAAAGAGACAGTTATACCAGTAAAGGCAGAGTGAGCAAAGCAGATCAGAAAGAGTCACGAGACGTTAAAAAATTTCTACAAGTCTCTTGCAGGATAAATTGAACGGCAGTTACAGGGTTGGAAGTTATCGAGTCTGAAATGACTACCCAAGTATCCTCTGCATGACACATTCCGATCTCCCAGTTTTTTGCAACCGACGTTTCAACAAAGTCAGTTACGCAACGATAACCTGAAGGATTACACGCCAGACCTAAACTGACCATTGGTTTTGCTTCAACTAAGCATATATAACGTCAAAATGTTTTATAGATAGAAGTTGGTACTGTAGTCTGAAATCGGTGTCTTAGACGAATCAAATAACAGGCAGCGTTATTTGACGTCTCAAATGCGTTTTTGAGTTGGTAAGAAGCTGTTCAAAAGGAAACTTCACAACAACCAATGTGAAACTATGTGATGGACCCGGTGGGTGTAGGAACCTTCGTTCCACGGGCGGTTTTGCAATACACTCCGGCAGGTACCTACGCCTGCGAAATAAATTTGGCCACAATCACTTTCGTAACATAAACCCTAACGCCAACCCCCCTTACCCCGACACTAACGTTTATAATCCTTATTTAAGATCTAATATTACGCGTGAGGTCGCATTTACTACATATAACAAACAACGATTTCTATTTTAATTATACAAAAGGACTTTCATTATTTTCCGTGGACAATCAAAAACACGCTTACTTTTGCCTGGACAAGGGAAAGACGTGATTTTCTCCTCGAAAGATGCACACTTCAATTGTAGCAATTTTGTTGAAATATATTTTGTGCAAAGAAATTTAGGAATTTTTTGAAGTAAATCCAAATGTGCACTTTACCCCATGAATACCCCCATATCTATTGTTGAATCTGCGAGGCTACTACCATCAGAGTCAAGTACATTAATTTTGTCCTATACTAATGCGCATAATAAAAACTAATAGAAGCAAAAATGCACATCCCCGGATATAAAAGAGAAAAAAGGCAAAAGACCATTTAAGCTATTGTTCCCGAGAACGTTTCTTCTCATATTCAAAAGTTTATATCAAAACTAAATCGCTCGAGTATCTCATTTGCCCTTATTAAATAGGCGCCAGTACTTTGTAATTTTTCAGTGATAGAGTGTAGGACCTCCAAGTAGATGGCAAGTCCATAAAAAACCCTAAAAGGAAGTATTAATCTAAATACAATTTATTATTTGTCATTCCCATTGCTTGAATCTACCTCAATATCTTGACTTAATTTATACTTACTATTTTATAATTATCGCGTTAATTTTCTTTACTAAATGGCTTCTGCAGAAATTTGTCTAATTTGTGTCTTTTTGTTCTTCCTTCTATGTGTTTTCCACTTGTTAGACTCCCCTACCAATAGCGTTTGACAGTATCTTGGGCCAGCTCAAGTTATTTGGAGATTTTGTGCCCTATTGTTGTGTTAAATGTTTCATTATGTTGATCAAATCAAATCCACACTATTCAAAATCTGACAAATCACATATTTAGTGACGTTATGTTGCTCCGCAAAACTACTTCATTTCCGATCACGGTATAATACTGCCGCACAGCAAACAACCGAGATAAGGGTAATTTATTACCAAAAAGTGGGTGAGGTCCTTCGGAAAAATCGAGTTGAGCTCGTTGATATTCGAGCGGACGACATTAACTCCCCGTCAGACGAAAAAGAGGCGAAAAATTCAAATTTTCACACCAGACCAATTGTCGCGACGAGAAAACTGGCCATCGGCGTGTAAAAGGAATGGTCACACAGTCGTCGTAGGTGTGTGTAGGGGGGCAAGGCAATTACGGTTCCCAGAACTGGAAGGGGAGAGCGAGTGTTTAGACACTTGCACTACGGGGGCTGTATTGGCGGTCGTTGTTGTGGGATTGAGGCAGGGAGTCAGTAAATCCTCGCAATGGGCGTCCAGGTCAACATGGCATATGTTACTACACTCACTGGGGTGCCAAGCCTCGAGAAATTATCTCGCTCGTCTTGTGTGGGCTCCGGTGATGACCTCGGTGTCAACTCAGCTGAATCAGTTGCGACCTACAGTGCGTACGCAAAGACGAAGGACAAGGGGTCTCGGCGATAGACGGTTAGTTTCTGTTCATAAATACGGGTGGCCAGTTGTCAACTTGCATGACCAACATGCAAGAAAAAGCAAAATGCGCACGGGAAGCGGTAAATTACATCCTACTTTTGCTTTTTTTGGCATGGAATCCTTGATTCGAGATAGCGTTGCGTGTAGTGAGGATGCTTGTTTAGTGGACAATGGGAAAAGAAAATCTATACGGCTGTCGGACGACTGTTGCATATGCTTTCTGTATGTATGATAGCAAGTAGAATTTTCACGTCACAATTTCTTCGTTGGGTTGGAACTTGCTTTTAGGCCTAGTGCATGGCGATTTAAATGGATCGTCACATAATTAAGCGGACATCCGTTAGGGTGAATCAACTGACACAGGTATGCAACATTTTTCCGAAGGATATCGTCGCGGTTGCAAGAAACGTAGACCCTGTTGAACATATTTCGGATGCGGTTACTTTTGCGAATCGCATGGTGGTCGCTTGCATATTTGAGGATAATCTCAAAATGAGATCCTTGGATGCTTGTTGCGGGGCTCCTGTTGCCCAGCCTTTATATTCTCACGTCCAGAAACAGCAAGCTGCCTCATACCGCATCTTAGCGGGAAGACTGTAGGTTGAGGAATTTTTATTCAGTCTCTGTTGCATCCTATCGACTTCGCAGTTCTTTATTGTGACAAAGCATTTATTCACCAAATGTAGCCATAGTTTAGACAACCACTTCACCCTTTTTTAATGCTATTTCAGCCAGAAGTCCTGAGAGAACGAGCCCATTAGAGTTCGCTACATCTGGTTCAAATGCATGTACAACCACATAGCTATTTGAAACAAGGTAAATCGGTGGGTGCCGCTAGTGTTGTGCTTCGGAGTAGGCTGTCAATCGACAGCTAGATTGCGGTAGTGAAAGTAAATTATTAGTTTGCAAGAGTATTAGTTAATCAGATAATCAAATGAAATTATACATTCAAAGTAAGTAACTGGAGACCAAACGTGCATGAATTTCGTTGGGGCTAGTTTTATTTCTCAATAGATGAATAATGTTTCAAGATGTCCTTAGGCTGACAGATCGAACTTCAATAGGAAGGTCTTTTACTTGCTTTACTGATCCACAGTAGGTGGGCTAACTCATGAAATGTCAACCGAAATTACGAAATGCGTTTTCGTTTCGAAAATAATAATAATGTAGAGTTGTAAAACTAAATAGTCTGCAACGTAATTCTATAAAAATTCAGTTACCCCAGGATGCGAGCCTTCGAACGAACTTCTTTTCGGTTGCATGCAAAAAGTATACTATGTAAAATACGAAAGCTTAAGTAGCATGCCTTTTTCATGTTGATTTTTGATGCCATTAAAATTTCAATTAAATTTAATGAAAAACATGCAAACAAATTCTCATTATTTTGTTTATTTCGTACAAAAATACGTCTTCTTCTAATTTTATACTCAAAGGAGGGGCATAATTCGGTTTTAAAACAGTTTCTAATTGCGGGAGTTTAAAATGCCGCGGACTAGTCGTTCATAAATTTTCATGTTCTTGCATTTACCAATGCGGCTTGTAACGCAAGCACTCTGGTTAAAATCCACTGCTTAATTTTATAAAACATATGTAGTCTTCCTCCAGTACCGCAGAGAAATGCACGGTTTTCCGTACGTGAAAAATATATGGCGTGTAATCTGGAGATCCTAAAATTACGTGTAATGGTAGGTCGGGTTCAACATTATTTGGGAATTGAAAAGTTTTTGAAAACCGAATAGCACCCTTCCATCGAGTAAAACTATTGGAAAAAGACGTAATTTGCTACGCAATAAGAAAAAAATAAATATTTTTATTTATATTTTTTATAAAATAGTCACTTTTTATAAAATATATTTGGATTTTAAGGAAATCGAAAATTAATGAGAAAAATGCATGCAAATTAGTAATCAGTTTTACAGAGTGTAGTTTTTCATGCGGCCGGAAAGACGCTCCTTTGAAAGCTGGCATTCTGAGGTAACTAAATTTTTATAGATTTACGCTGCACGGTGATTGCTTTTACAGTCCTACTTAATTAATATTTTCGAAACAAAAACGCATTTCAGAATTTCTATTGCCATTTCTTGAGTTAACCCACCTACTCTATGTACATTTTCGATTTTTCTCTTTACATTTTCTTTTACACCTAACTTTTGTACTGTTGTTTGAGTACGCAAAAGATAAACACGCCTTTCCCGGCCTGTGTTAACACGTGCTTTGTGTCCCCGCGCTGCCTGATGTCATTGCCCCCTTGATTGTGCTCCTCTGTCTCAGTGCTGTTTAGTCATTAGTCAAGAACGGTTTTTAATTCTCGGTTCTATCTTTTCGCACGTCCATTTACCCGACTTCAGCTCAGAACTTTCTGGACATTTACCGGAACATTCAAGCTGCAAAAAGGGATAATGGGGAAGCATTCATTTTTCGTTAGACTATGCAATTATTTATCTTTGCCGCTAAACCCTTATTTTGTCATTAAGCGTTGTCGAAGGAAACGGAGGGGTAAATTTTTTCTGTCTTTTGAATTGTCTTTCATATTACAAATTCAGTCGCATGCTGTAGACATTCATAGATCATAATTAGTGGGTAAACGGACAAAGCGTTGGCCAGATGTAAGCAAAATTCTTGATTGGAAGGTTATTCCTCCACTTCGCTATCGGAGCAGATGCAAGTCTATTGCTGCCAATACGAAAATTTCTTGATACGGGTTACCTTTACACAACAAAGTCAGGTGTTGGGAAATAAGTAACTCACAATGAGCTGCCTATGTATGTTTTCGTTTTATAATGGTTCCATCTTAGTTTAAACAAATGCGTGCTTTCGAAAAAATCGTCTAATGTTTCGCCATTCTCTGTATCATACAAGCGCTTGCGGATGTTATGCGAATATTCTGATACTTTTGTTTGTCAGTTAAAAGCAAGTGGAACTGCTACTTACTCTAACTTTCAGAGAGGAATGTTGAATTTTTAACATGCCTCTTAGCCTGAAACTCCCTAGTTTGACGCCTTTCGAAACTCATAGTTAGGTGCTATGCATATTGTTATTTAATGAATTCACGCGCAGCGGATTGGTGAATAACGTTGCCATGAGTTTATTAGTGGTCTTCTACTATATGAGACAGGTGCATATCCCTTTCAAAGTCAGGCACGAATCGAATACGAATGTGGTTGTGTGTAGCGCGGACCGTACAATCTTGACCTACAACGCTCTCACGCTCATCTGTTAGGTAAATCGCGCAAGATAGCAGTGGACACCATCAAACTGGTACAGTAAATGAAGTAACTCATAAAGCCTCAACTGAAATTCCAAAATGCGCTTTCGTTTCGAAAAGATTACTTAAGAAGACTTGTAAAACCAATCATCATGCAGCATTATTCTGTAATAACTCTGTTACCCCTGCTTTCGGCTAAACTTCTTTTAATTGCATCCTAAAACAAAACTTTGTAAAAATGACTACCTATGTAGCATGCATTATTTTTTATTGAGTTTCGGTGCACTTAAAGATTCAATTATATTTTATGGGAAATATGCATAAAAAGTTATTCTTTTGCTTATTCTGTAGTACATTACTTCCTCTTTTAATTTTTCACTCGAAGGGGAAATATAATTTTGTTTTTTAAAACTTTCCTAGTTCCCGAATAATGTTGAAACCAACTTGCCTTTACACTTGCATTCAAGGTTCTCAAACTACAAGCCGTATAATTTCCGTGTTCGGGAAATCACACATTCCTCTACAGTAATAACCGTTGACTATAAAAGGTTCATGAAATTAAGCAGTGGATCTGAGCCACACTGATAACTTTACAAGCCCCACTAGTAAATGTTGAGACACGACGGTTTATGGGAACCCATTTCAAGGTATCAGAAAATCTCACAAAACAAAACCTTTAGAAGCCGAATTTTGTCCTTCCTTCCAGTAAAAAGTGGAAGAAAATGCGATTTTCTACTGAAAAAGCAAAAGAGTGAAAAATGTTTTAATGTTATCCATAAAATATAATTGAATTTGTTCGGGCATTAAAAATCTAAGCTAAATACATGGTACATAAGTAGTCATTCTTAACGGAGTACTGTTTTTGGATATAGCCAAAAGGACGGTTGTTCGAAAGCCGGCGTCCCGAATTAACTGAATTATGATAGAATTATTCTGCCTGATGATTAGTTCTATAACCCAACTAAAAATTCTTTTTTCGAAACGGAAACGCATTTCGGAATTTCTGTTGGCATTTCGTGAGTCAGTCCACCTACTGTAGTATTATCTGTATTTCAGGGTCGCTGTGACGAAAAACTTACATGTAACTTTGTACTAACGCTATCAGTATTATATAGATGTTTGGAGAGATTATTCATAATTCATATTTACTCAAATGTGAAAAATGTGATGCCTCGGTTAGATTCAGACTTACAAAATCGGAGGGCTATGAGACCCCACGAGACAACATCAGTTTTATCAAATTTTGGTTGCGCCATCTGCCCGAACCACCTATAAACTAAGTGGACCTGATAGTTATCTGGTGGAGGACTTAGGAGATCATGTTAGTGTTGCAAGTCTTTAGTTTCCGCAGAAATTAATACTTACTTGGGTTAGATCAATTTCTTCAAGGTCTATAGACTTAGACCGATAAGTCTTTTATATGCATTTTCTAACATAAAAAATTACGACTGAGCCTATAGACCTTAAATATACTGATGTACATCAAGATCGCAATTTATTACTGGGAAGATAAACAGCTTCAATTTCTAAACAAAAGTGTCTACCTGAAAACGTACAGGGGATACCGTGGGGACTCACTTACGATCCAATCCGCTCGCAAATGCGCCATGCAGCTGCATAATGTTGACAAAACACGTGTGTATGGGATGTTGACTAATACCTGTTTAGTTATCATGGTATTACCTCACTCCAAAGATCCTGTTAGGGCAGTTAGCTCCCAGACGTTGCATTAATTTGTGAGGTTAAGTTTCCCTACTGTTGGGGCCTCGTAGTTCATGTGGCCAGAGCGTTTGTCGTAGTAAAGTCTTTTCCTTGCTGTCTTGGGTTTGAATTCCACCAAAACAAAGTGATTTTTGCAATAGGGTCAATGTGGACTGTCATTAATAAGCTTTCATTCTTTGCTTGCATTCCATTAGTCTTATATTTCTTACTTCGACTGACTTTTTGACTGTCTGCTTCACTTTCTTCTGGAACAATATTTTTTTATTTCGAGGGTATACTAGTGTCCGAATATATACATCCTTCCGGAAACACCTTTACTGCTGACTTGCATAATGTTTTCATATTACTGCATTTAACGGTGACTGCTGGAAGCACCCTCATTCACTCAAACAGCTTAGCGTCTTAAAAGTCGTACCTTCGTCTGGCAGAAGCACACGCCAATGTAAGTTGGGCAGTCTCATGAAACGTAAATACCTGCCCTCAAATTTAAATAACGGTTCTCAGTCACCCCTAATTTCCCTGGAGGTTTATTCTAGGAAAAAGCAGCTGCATGAACCCCTTGCACTTGGCGTTATCTGAGGATTTTCTGGCCGTTCGAGGAAAAAGAGCGATAGTAAAGCGGTGTTTCTCAGACAGCTCCCGTAAACACTCCAGTAAGACGCCTCAGACTGACGGGAACATAACGTTGCAGGGGTTTCCGCGGTAAACATGCGGCAGAGCGTTGTGCTGGGATCCGAAGCGGAAAATTCCTTCCGTCTCTTGAGGAATGGTCAACGAGGTGATCTGTCTGATGTGTTTTTGCAAATTGTGTCTAAATTCTTTTAAATGCAGAACAGATTTGAACGAAAGAATGTTTTGCCAACCACTTCTTGAGTCCCAAAAATCCCATGGGCTACTTAAGCCTGAGAAGTGCAGTTCTGTATGCCCGAGTTTTTATATTATGAAGTGAATAGGTGCAGCATTATGATCTTACCGTAGTCTTGTCCTGTCAGTTTTCTAACAGTTGTGTGCATATAGGATTAATGGGAGTTTGAATACCAGTGGCGGAACATCACATTTGAGGCCCCAAACTCGCACAAAATGTAAAGGCATGTTGCAACTAAGCAGGCCTTTATCGAACTGCCATTTATAAAGTTTAGAGAAGATAACTCGCCAGCTAAGCGCTTATGTTCAGACAACGGAGAAACCTACGGTAGGTGGGCTAACTCATGAAATGTTAACCAAAATTCTGAAATGCGTTTTTGTTTCAAAAGGATTATTTAAGTAGGGTTGTAAAACTAGTCAGCCTACAACATAATTATATAATATTTTAGTTACCTCAGGGAAACATGGAAAAAATACATAAAAACATTCATTCGTTCACTCATACGGCAGATTATTACGTCTTCTTCCAATCTGATAGTCGAAGGCAGGGTATGATTCGTCTTCAAAAATCTCAGTTAATTCCCGATTAACTTTTGAGTCAATAAACCGTTACAGTGGCATTCAGGGTTTCCAATCTACAAGCCGTACATTTCCTGCGTACGGAAGACCACACACTTCTCTATGGTACTTAGAGAAGACTAGAAGTTCATAAAAGTTTGAAGGGGATATGATCCATAGTGTTAACTTTACAAGCCACATTGGTAAATGAACAGACATGACGATATATGAACGGCCATTTCACGACATTAACAATTCCGCTATCAGAAACTTTTTTAAAAACGGAATTATGTCCCCTTCCAGTAAAAAATAGAAAGAAGAAATAGTTGTCCACCGAATAAATAAAAGAATAAATATCTTTATGAATGGTTTTCATGGAAAATTATTGGAATTTTAGGGGCATAGAAAAGCAACTTTAAAAATTCGTGCAGCGTTAGTAGTCATTTTTTAAAGAGTGTTGTCTTTGCATGCAGCCGAAAGGATGTTTATTGGACATTCGGCACCCAGTAGTAACAGATATATTATATAATTATTTTAAAGGCTGACCATTTTTACAACCCTACTTAATTAATCTTTTCAAAACGGAGACGCACGACGGAATTTCTGTTGACATTTCGCGAGCTATCCTATCTAGTGTTTGTGTCTTTTACAGAGGTCAACATAATTTTTATTTAATATTTTACACGGTTTGCTTCAGAGACCTCATATTCGGTAAAGAGACAGCAAATCATGCACGTAATACGCAAAATTTTTGACTGCCAGCGCACAGGAAGGCATGTAATCCTAACAAGTACGTGCGACAGTTGTCGATCGTAGTGAGAACATTTCAAAGCGACTAGAAAAAAATAGAGTTATGCTGTGCAACGTCTGCCGCTAAATGTGGCCTCTTGGCACTCAACTGATTTTATGGACTCCGGAAATGTGTGACGTGAAGCAGCTCGGCTGTAAAACGCGTTGACAAGATGCTGGCCACTCCGGCTGGATTCACCTCCGTTATTATTGACGTTGAGTCGCCACAGAGGCAAACTGAATGAGAGGCTGGAGCAAATGCGGAATGCGCCAGGCATGTCTGCGTCTTTATAAACTACTTCACGCCCAAGTCATCAGTCTTGCATCTACTCCACAAGGCATGAGGTGGATGTTGTCGGTTGGGACAGTTGAACTGCCGTGCTTGGCTGTCGGCTAGGACAGTCCTGCTACTAGTCATCATTCTAGGGATGTCGCGTAGTTTCGGGCTGTGCTCAAACCGAAAGGTCCTTTTCCCGTTGCTAGTACAACGATGACCTTCTGATGACTGCTGTGCGGATCATTGCCCGCATTATCACGTGGAAGCATAAAACAGTCGCTGGGGATAGATAACGCTAATGAATGTGAAGTTAATGCGGTTTGGATAACTTGTTTAGGATTAGCCAACTGCTATATCAGCTGACAGCCTGTTGGGTACTTAATTCTCGGCATGTATTTGGAATTTTCCGTGAGTTACTCAAGCGTTAGTCCTGGAACCTCCCGTCACAACGTTTTTTTTCATTCTGGTGGTCAGACAGTTTTTGGGAGGCCGGACACAAACCTTTTGAGCTAAAATTTATTGTCGACGGGCCACAGTGGCATATGCTGGTAGCAGAAATCTTACGCCTTGATTAATGATGTTACACACAGTGGCAACAATAATCTCTCTTTGGTATTTATGCGTACGCGATGAATGCATAAACAGTAAATGGACCATCTCAATAAATTCCGTGGTCAAGTATGAGCAAGAGGTATGTCATATAAGTAATGATGTTGTTGTAGTTTACTAAATTGATTCGGGGTATAGAGGGCCATTTACGAAGGAGGACTTCATTGTTTCTCTGTTTCATCGAAAACAACAGGTCAGATTTTGTCAAAATCTGGCATTATTCGATATCCGGGAAATTTTTAATGCTTTTAAAATATCCGAATAAAAATTTCGAATTTATGCGCATTGTGACGCAAACGATGATTAATTAAGACAGGGAAAGAACGACGTTAGTCTGTTCCAAGTAAGCAACACCCAATTTTACTTAAATAAAAAATAGATAATGGCTGGTATGAAATATTGCCAATTAAATTTATAAAATTAATTTTTGTAAATTTATGTCATCTAATGCTATAAAACGCAGAAATAAACTTGCTTGGCAGTAGTTTGTTTGACCACACGGAGAATTACTAGGTGTAGGTGGGCAAACTCAAGAAATGTCAACCGAAATTTCGAAATGTGTTTTC